>BTHU01000008.1:43426781-43866781 GCA_036184795.1 Tokudaia tokunoshimensis
GTGTGTATTCTGTGTATATTTGTGTGTATATATATATTTGTATGTGCATATATATTATATATATATGATCTTAAAAATTGTGTACATGTGTATGTATATATAGGTGTATATTTGTATTTTGTGTATATTTGTGTGTATGTGTATATATATATTTGTGTGTGTGCATATATATTATATATGTGATCTTAAAAACTGTGTGCATGTGTGTGTATATTTGTGTGTGTGTGTATATTTGTGTGTGTGTGTGTGTGTGTAGGTCAGTGGCCAACCCATGAGAGTTGATTCTCTCCTTCCACTACTCAGATCCTAAGGGGTAAAGAACCCAGGTCATCCTGCCTAGTAGCAAGCACATTTATCCACAGAGCCATCTCATAGGCTCCATAATTGTTTTTGCTACTGCTTAAAGGGTATGGATAACTTTAAGGTCCACCAAGTCAGAGAACCCATAATACAGGGAGGACCAGTTCTGAAGGTGCTGACCTTTGGAGCCTGTTTCAATATGAAACTCTTCCTCAGTGTGTACCTGAGGAGTGAGGTTTGACCAGAGACAGTGGGAGAGCTCCTGGCACTCATGCATCTGAGGTTAGGATCTAGAGACACAGAGCATGAAAGACACAGGAATGAAGGATGAACATGAGGAGGGGACAAGCTAGAGCTTGGGGTTTAGTTGGACAAAACCTTTATCATCCCCAAAAGGATCAACTTTAAAAAAAAAAACAAACAAGTAGGGCTGGAGAGATGGCTCTGTGGTTAAGAGCACTGACTGCTTTTGTAGAGGTCAATACCCAGCAGCCACATGATGGCTCACAACCATCTGCAATGGGATCTAATGCCCTCTTTTGGTGTGCATAAAGACAGCTACAGTGTACTCATAGACATAAAATAAATACATCTTTAAATAAATAAATAAATGTAACTTTTTATTTTCATGTGTGTAAGCATGCGCATACAGGTGCCCTCAGATCTCCTGGAGCTGAAGTTACAGACAGTTGTAAACTACCTGAATTGGGTGTTGGGAACTGGACTTCAGTTGTCTACAAGGGCAGCGAGAGCTCTTAATTGCTGAGTCATCTCTTTAGCCCCAGTAAGGCTCACCTTTGAGGTGAGACTCTCCTTTGGACACCGGGCCATTCATTATGGATCACACATGAAGCAGGTCTAGACTTTGGAGAGGCTGACGAGTATCAGGGCAGGAAATGCAGGTGCTGTGGGCCAGGGCTGCCTTGGGCCAGTCACGTTATGCGGCAACAGCTGACCAGCTTCCTCTTCCCAAGGCCTAAAGAAGACCACTGCCACACTTCTACCTTCCAAGCCTCATGGGAGACCTCCAAGTCTGAAACTAACCAGCAGCCATACTGTGGCTCAGAAATCCCACTGAAATGGGAAGTTCTTAAGCCAGTTATTAGTCATGAGCTACCGCCACAGCAGTCCTCGGAGGGAACTTCATTGGACCAAATGCCTTATTTATAAAGGCAAAAGATTAAGTCAGAAATCTGAGCCCCCATTTTAAGCATCAATGAGGGAAATGAGCAACTGAAGGGTAAAATAAGCAGGGGGAGAACTGATGAGCCCAATGACAAGCAACTAAGAAAAATCAGTGAGTCTTGAAGTTAGAACTGCAGTCCATTGTGTCCCTGCCATTCTGTATATGGAATGTTGGCTGGTTTTGGTGTTTTAATTTGAGACAGGATATTACATCTATCAGGGAAGCCCTAAACTCCTTATGTAACCATGGATGACCTTAAACTTCTGATTCTCCTGCCTCTACTTCCCAAGTTCTAGGATCCTGGGCACTTGTTAAAGTCTGATAATGGAATTTTATTTCTCAGTGCTGGAGCAGAGAGCCAGGTCTCGTCTCCTGAATGGGATCTTGAATGTTTTACTCCAGAGACGAGTGCAGGTCCTCAGAAGGATTGGGAAGTGTGTGTGTGTGTGTGTGTGTGTGTGTGTGGTGGGGGGGGGCAGAAATCACAGATCTCTGGAAAATGTTTGATCGTGTTTATAGCATTGATTTCACTTTAGGATGGGAACTAAGTCAGGACTTCTTAAGCTTCTCAACTTGTAGCCTCTTTCCACCAGAGAAATTCTTATGTGGCCTAGAGTTTACAGGTATAAAAAACAGGCATGCAAACCAAGTATCTAATGATAATAAATCATAAAGAAATTCACTTAAAGCAATAGTTGGTTTAGGACAATTGGTTTAGATAGAATTTTATTATTTACTGAAGAAGAAAGCAAGTGTTTATACTAATGACATGGATGTACTTATTTATTTGTACATGAATAATTAAATCCAGGCTGAAAATTTGATCCTGGGAGCATCTTTGATGCTTTCCAAAGCTGATACTTCGCTTTTATTTATGTGTACGAATGTGTGTCTGTATGAGTGTATGCTACATATGTGCAGGTGCTCATGGACATCTGAAGAGAGTGTCAGAGTCCCTGAAGCTGGAGTTACAGGTAGGTGTGAACCACCCAGCCTGGATGCTGGGAGGCAAACCTATATCCTCTGGACGAGCAGTCAGCACTCCACCACTGAACCTTCTCTCCAACCCTGAGTTCAATTTTATATGCAGCAACACTGAGAGCACTGCTTTGCATAAATACACGGTATAAGTATATTTAGGACTATTTCAGAAATTGTTAGCAATTCTGTTCTAATTCCAAGACCAAATTTATTTCACAATTTTTATGACACTCAGGCCAGCATACCAAATAGCAAGTTTTGAAATCAAACGTTTTGACACACTCCAACTGGAAGATGTACTAGTTTGATATTCACATGCTGAGTAGTGGTGGCAGAAAAACACCAGAAGTCTTTGCCTTCCATAGACCGTCACGAGTAGAGAAGACTTCACATGCACTGTAAACACTGTGGTTCTAAGACACAGTAGGCTAGACTCTGAGCCGAGGTGTTCAGGAGTGTTTGCAGGCACTCAAAGTGTGGGCATGCACTGTGCAAAGTGTTTGGAGCATCCAGACCCACAGCTGCAGTCAAATAGCACAATGCAAAATGTGGTAAGCACTGCCTGAATCACCCCACTCAGACTGAGCGAGAAAAGTGGAAAACACAAATCAGTACTATACTACGCTAAGGAACTACAACTGTGCATCATACAGGTGCTGATGTGTCAATAGGGGACTGTTCAAACAAATTCACAGCAAAAAGTTTATACATTAAACAAAAAGAAAAGAAACAAGCAAAACCCCCCAAAAGGAACAAGATCCTTGAAAAATAATGCGTCGAATCTGAAGAAAACAATTGACAACTTAAAAAAAGTTTCTTCTCTTGAAAGACTAAATTGTCTCTATGCTTTTAGGACACTGTGAGGTGAGCAGTTTTGTCCCACATAGGCTCCTGGCATGATTTTTTTGCCTGACCTCACCCAGAAAGACCCATGTGACCATGGACTGAAAGGTCTGAGATCGAACCAAGGCAGCCACACCCGAACACAGAGAACACACCTCACCTTAGTCATAGCTGTGAAACCTGGTGAACTTTGAACCACATGGGAAGGGAAAGAAAGAGAAGAGAGGCGGAGCTACATAGTGAGAATCTGTCTAAAAAATCAACAACGCCCCACCCCCAGAACAACAACAAAACCACGGCTTGAAGGCTGGGGGAGGTGAAGACAGGAAATGCACCCAGGAGGAAGAAGTTGTTCCGTTGCTATTAACCTAAATTTAACATTTTTCCTTAGAACAAATTAAGGCAATGAAAAGACAAGCCACCTTGGAGTAGATCTTTTAACAAGTACATAGAAACATTGGTGTCACTACATAAAGAACTCTGTAAACCAAGAAAGCAAAACCAGAAGTGGGTGGTGGGTTGTCTAGTTTTCTGTCAACTTGACATAAGCTAGGATAATTTTGGAAGAGGTTGACACCAACTGAGGAAATGCCTCCATCAGACTGGTCTGTGGTGGGTTTTCTTGATTGATGATTGATGGTAGAGGGGGCCAGCTCACTGTGGGGGGTGCTGCCCTGGCCTGGTGGTCCTGGGTTCTAGAAGACAGTTTCTGAATAAGCTGTGAGGAGCAAGCCAGCAAGCAATGGTCTTCCACCGCCTCTGCAGCAGCTCCTGTCTCCAGCTTCCTGCCCTGACTTACCTCGGTGATGACAGTGCACATGACAAGCTGCTTTGTGTCTTTATTCACAGCAACAGAAAAGCCTGGCTAAAACTGGTGGTATACATATGTAATCCCAGGACTCAGGAGGCAGAGCTGACGAGAGTTCAAGGTCAGCCTGTTCTACACTGAGAATCCAGCCCATTTGGGGAGATTTAGATAAGATTCTAGCAAGTACTACTACTACTACCACCACTACTACTACTACTACCACTACTACTACTACTAATAATAATAATAATAATTTGCTTTTTAAAAAGGCCAAAAGACTTATATAAAAAGATATATATTATATAGATATATATTATACAAAGATATATATTATATATATTATAGATATATATTATACAAAGATACATATTATACAAAAAGATGTAAAAATCTGTTCTTTTTTATAGGTGTTTACCTGTATTGCTCATTGGAAAATGAAAATTGATCCACATTAATACCTTGAGAATAAAGGCTGGCAATATTGTTAGTAAGACTGTGGGGAGAGCAGAATTCTCACATTGGTAGTGGGACTCTGAGATGATACAATTCTCAGGAATCCAGTTGACAATTTCTTATAAAAACTGGACATAGGGGCTAGAGAGAACTCAGCACTTGAGAGCACTGGCTGTCCTTCCAGGGGACACAGTTCAGTTCCCAGCACTCACCCAGAGGCTCACAACTGCCTGTAACTCCAGATACAGGGGTCACGATGACTTCTGGCTTCTGTGAGCACTGCATGTGCATGGTGTGCAGACAGACAAAACACCTGTACACACAAAAACAATTAAAAATTGTTAGACAGACATCTTCCCTCCCAGCGCTGAGGTAACCAAGGATTGCTGCTGAATCTTGGGCTGCAGCTGTCTCCTGAGAGTCAGACTAGCTCTGTGTAGTCAACTACCTTGGAAGTATGAGGCCGTGCTGGGTCTATCAGGCCTAAGACACCAGGATATACCCCACCCCAAACCCAATGTCTACACTAGGGAAGGGTCTGCATCCTCAAAAGAGCTGACATCATGTCACTGCAATGTGCTTTTAACATCATCTCCTTCTTGTGAGCATCAGTGGAATATATATAACATCTATTTATATATAAAATATATAACAAACAAATAAATAAAAATTAAAAGGAAGGCTGGGCAGTGGTGGCACATGCCTTTAATCCCAGCACTTGGGAGGCAGAGGCAGGTGGATTTCTGAGTTCCAGGCCAGCCAGGTCTATGGAGTGAGTTCTAGAACAGCCAGGGCTACACAGAGAAACCCTGTCTTGAAAAACCAAAAAAAAAAAAAAACAAAAAAACAAAAAAACAAAAACAAAACAAAAAACCCAAAAACAAAACCAAACTAAAAGGAAGAAAAAAGGCTACCTTGCACCATGAACATGCCATCCCTTCATGAATATTTATTAAAAATTGCCTAAAATCACCAGGCAGTAGTGGAGCACGCTTCTAATCCCAGCACTTGGGAAGCAGAGACAGGTGAATCTCTGAGTTCGAGGCCAGCCTGGTCTACAGAGCGATTTCCAGAACAGCCAGGCCACACAGAGAAACCCTGTCTCAAAAAAACAAAACAAAAACAAAATTGAAAATTTTCTAAAATCCACAACATAGAACTTACTAGGCCGTTTCTGGCCATGGGGCAGGTCTCTCCAGTCTTTTCTTAGTTTTTGCTAAGCAAACTTCTCTTCTGACTGCCCATATCATTCAACTGAATTCTTCAAGGAGATAATAACTGAGAGACCCCGAGAACATCATGTCACCATGATTCCAATAGGTATTTATCAGTAAGAAATGAAAACATGCTGGGCGATGGTGGCACATGCCTTTAATTATTGCACTCAGGAGGCAGGTCTTTGTGAGTTCAAGGCCAGCCTGGCTTATAGTGCAAATTCCAGGATGGCCAGAACTACTCCTAGAAACCCTGTCTTGAAAAACTAAAAAACCCAAACCAAACCAACAACTAAAAATGAAGTGAAAACACAGGTCCACACAATGATTTGTTCACAAATGTCCATAGTGGCTTTATTCAAAATATTCCCACGCTGGAAATAACCCCAAATATCTATCAACAGATACACAGATTGGCCAATAGTAGTATACTACTTAGTATAATAAGTATATCATAATAGGAATATTGCTCACCAATAAAATGGAACAAGCTATTGATAAGTACAACAGCACACATGTCAAGACATGTTAAGCTAAAAATAAAACTTCAACACAGGAGTATAATTCATCTGATTCAACTTAAATAGAACACACAAAATCAATCCCCAGAGACAGAGTAGATGAGTGACTCCCTGGTTTGCACATGGGGGTAGAGGGTGACCCGCTGACTGCAGAGAGAGACAGTGCATGCGCTCGCTGGTGAAGGATCTGTTCTGTCTTGACTGGGAGTGATATTGGCACTGATACAGAAATGTCAAGACTGAAGCGTACAGTCAGGACAGGCACATTTAACTGTATGAAAGCAACCACACAGCGAGGCAGAAGACGCAATCCACCGACCCAGTGCCTGCCTTAACAAATGGATGTGTACTAAGTTTCTATGTGTTTCTTTAGCAGCATGTTAAGGGTCAAATTTTCATCTAATGAATGGCTAAGTAAAATTATAATATTCAAAGAGACAGCCATAAATGCTGGAGAGTAACAAAAGCTATGAGAGAAGCTGGCTCCAGCAGAGGGCTCACCCAGCTTCAAGCCAGACGACTAATTTCTGATAGCATCCTATGTCAGGTATTATCTCTGAGTGATGGGACACTGTCCAGGTACTCAAACACAAGTCTGACCAGGGGGCTGAATCAAACGTGAAGTCTCTTACCAAATTTAAGAAAAGCTCATTATAAAAAGACAAATGGCTACAAGTTCATTACAAGGATCTGATAGGTTCAACTTAAGAGTTCACTGTTGAAGAAACTGGAATATAACTTATTTTTATGTTCTATTGCACTTAGAATTAATAAAAGCTGTCAACTTGACTTTGAAGGATAGGAAGAAAACCATTTTGTCAGGCTGAAGATGACTGAGGGCCTTAAACATACCCTGCATGCACCCCTCTATTAGGCTACATCCTGGTCCTAAACAATTATCTTCACAAAGTAAATATTTATTAAAACAAATTTTTATGAATATTTTTCTTCCTATACCAAACCCAGGTAAGGCCTGGGTTATACACTTCCTGTCCTTAAGAAGTTTATTCTATTTCAGGGTAAAGACAGGCTTCTATTTTGTCTTTCAATTTTACTATAGACTGGTTTATGGCACGTTTTAAAAACAAAAGCTAGAGCAACAAAGATACTAGCAATTTTACCTCATTAGAGATAATTCACAGTGAGCAGCGTCTTGTTTTCGACTTTACTATTTCTGTAACTCATCTCAATGTTTTTCACCCTCCACCATGAAGGGAAAGCAGGCTCCTCCACCAGACTCCTACTGAGGGCCTAGCAGAAGACTGACCTCGATCATCACACAACCCAGAAAACGAGAGCCGCCATTCTCTGTGCTTGATCCTACTGGGCAGCAGTGACTCATCCCCAGGGCAGGAGAGAGCAAGGCTGCAAAGGGCACCTGCTCTGACTCACACAGTCCTAACTCCAAGGCTCTTGGGGACTCCTGAGGTGAGGCTGAAGGCTAACCGTTCAGGTGCCTCTGAAATTTTATTTAGCTATTCTTTATTACACATACACAATGCATTTCAATCATATCCACTCTACCTTTCTCATGCCCACTTTTCCCAGACCCCTCCTCATCCCTCTCCGATTTTTCTACCTTCTTTTTCTTTATAAGCCAGAGTGCAATCAGAGCAGGCCCTGGCCTGGGAGGCAGCCCAGTGGTGCAAAAGCAACTGGGGTTACAACACTGCAGACGGACTCTCCCTTCCCTAGCAATCAACTGTCAAAAGCTCCCAGCCAGAGCTGGGACCCTCTGAGTCCCCGTACCCCATCTATCGCCTCATCCACAGCTACAGTGAGCTTACTAGCACAAAGGCCCCTCATGTCCAGAGACTTGCAGCATCTTCCCTGGCCTCTGCTCTCAATCTCTCTCTCTCTGCCTCCTCTTCCTTGGGGGCTAGGGGTGATGGAGATGTCCCATTTGGTGTGTGTGTGGGGAAAAGGGGGTAGGTATTGTTTCTTGATAAGTACCAAGCAGTGTATCTTAAGGATCCTTTTGTACACACAGCACACTGCTAAGAGCGAGGTGTCAGATTCATCCAACATCCTAACCAGTCCATGTCTTAGTGATGCTGATGTATTCAAAACCCAGGGTTCCAGTGGGTTGTATATCCAGGAAAGGGGAAGTCTAGATCCTAACACAGAACCTCTTTACTTCTTGTTTCCACTTCCTCAGAGCACTTGATAAAGTCAACTAACAAATGAGAAAGACGGTTGCAATGACCGACGGCTGCGATGACCGACGTTTGCATGCAGCGCAGTGTGGCTGAGCATTTGGGACGCTCTCAGTTTTTATAACCGTCACCTCTACGCCTTCAAAGTGACCCCAATGCACACAAAGGATGTTTTGTGCTGTAACATTTAAGTGGATAATAGCAGTCATGATCAACTTTTGATTTTTGCATAAATAGGCATTAGAATAACTTTATAAAAACCTATCTTCTCCCCTCGCAAATATACTTAGCTCACAACACCCACTTTTCTTCATGTTTTTCTGCAGAGGCAGTTGGAAGAGAGGGAAGAAATGGAAGATGAGGTTTAAAAGTGTATCTCAGGTAGACTTAAGTTCTTGGCAATTATTCCCTTCATTAAAAAAAGTCAGCTTTGTAACTGAGAAATACATCAAAAGTACAGTGTGTCCACTTTATTAAAAAAGATGTCACCTGGGTGCCACAAGTTTATATCTAGCATTATCCAGATTCATGTCTGTAGGGTTATTAAACAATGGTTTTAAACGACACGCATCAAGTTGGGCAGTGGTGGCGCACACCTTTGATCCCAGCAGGGGCAGGCAGATCTCTGAGTTTGAGGCCAGACTGATCTACAGAGTTCCAAGACAGCCAGGGCTACACAGAGAAACCCTGTCTGGAAAAACAAAAAATAAAGAAGATGACATTCACCAAGATCTTCGGTTAAATAATCTCCTATCTGGACTGAATAGTGGACGAGCTGACATTTTAAAAATTACCATTTATTTATTCATTTATTAAAACCTGATAACACCCCAGAGAGTAAGGTGCCTATGTATAGGAAGAAAATATAATCTTATTACATCAGCCATTAAGTAAATCATATACACTGCCACTCGTTTATCAGCCTGCTTGGGCTGATACTCGTATTTGAATGAAGTCCTGCAATCCCCCAGCATGGCTGTGGAGCCAGCCGCTCCTGGAACATCTTCACATTTAGGGTCGCGTAGCTAGTCTCAGTATTGTTAAGCACAATGGTACTTTTTTCCCTTAATGAGTATGCTTGGATTAAGGCAAAAGGACACAGACCAGCTTCTTCAGTAGCTTATTTTCTATCGTATTTAAAGATGCTGTTGGGGCTGTACAGGCTGCAGATCAGCTGGCTGAAAAGACACAAGCTGTCCCTGGACCAATGTCGGACAATTAACCCAGAGATTACAATGCTCCCAGTATCTTCCCACTGCTCACCATCAGGACCATTCCTCAGCACGACACTCAAGCAATGCTGATATCCAAATGACACCCCTTATTTTTCTATGTATCTCGACTCTGTATAGATTATGCTCTTATTTAAAATCGTTAATAATTGGGAAATAATCTACTTGTTCTTTGTAAACTCTTCATTGAATAATTTGTTGCTTTTACAGCCATTTTCTGCAAGGCCGTTGGATTCTTTTTCTGTCATGTTCTTCACATAACTATGCGGTCCTTTCCCTTCAAAAGAGGAAGGATGCTTAAAAGAGCCTCCAATTCTATCCCACAATGTGAAATACTGTCCATAGTTATAGTCAAAGAACATGTGGTGGTCTGTGTGATGAGCTGACCCGTTAATAAATGGCCTTAAGATCTGGGGAACCCGAAAATCGCCGTCATGAATAGAAATTGTCCATACATTAACCAAGACATATAAGCCTAAGTAGACCACCTTGTGCAGTGGAAAGACAAAGGGGTATATATGGTAAGGCAGACTCTGAAGGAAGCCATCCACAGGGTGAAAAGCATGACTTGCAAACGGCGTGGGAATCTTCCAAATATGATGAGGTTTATGTATGTGCTGAGGAAGAAAGGGATAAGGTTAGACCCATGTGCTCCGCCTGAGGCAAGGGTGAACTCAGCTTCCACTCCTGGTACAGACAGGAATTGGCAAAGTCACTCCTTTACCCTCGAGTTTGAAATTGTAAGACAGTCCAGATCCACAAAATAAAATATAAATAAAATGTGTGTGGGCGGGACCTGTGATGGCTGCTGGCTAGAAGAGCTGGGGCATTTATACAGACAAGGGAAGCCCTCAGGATCTGGGGTACAACCGTATGACACTGAACAGTGGGACATCACCCCTCCTTTCCCCTTTGAATGACTCTCTCACCTTGTAGACCAGTCTGTGGTGCAGGCCTCTATGAATCCAGTAGATCAACATGTCCGTGAAGAAGAGGAAGGAGAGCACGCTCATGATGAGATGAATCCAGCCTGGGAGAGAGCGCACAGAAGCAGGGTCGGAGCCGGGCTCCAGGGCTACTGCTCCCTTTGCACGGGTCCACAAGTGCAGAAGGGGTCCCAGACTCAAACATGAGCAGCGCATCAGAGCTTCAGCTACCTCTCCTACCTACAGCGGGCTGCTCCTCCTCCTCCTCCTCACCAAACAATTTCAAATGTTCTACCTTTCATTAATTTTGTAATATTTAATTTAAAATTTCACCTGCTATACAAAACCATAAAAATTGCCCATATAGTATTTTTTTCATTTTATGATTTAACGTTATTATTATTGTTGTTGTTGTTGCTGTTTTGTTGTTTTCTGAGACAGGGTTTCTCTGCGTGGCCCTGACTGTCCTGAATCTCACTCTATAGACCAGGGTAGATTCGAACTAAGAGATCCACCTGTCTCTGCCTCCCGATTAAAGGGGTGGTGTACTACCAAGCCCCGGTATTAACTTTATTATTTTTAATTATGTGTGTGTGTGTGTGTGTGTGTGTGTGTGTGTGAATGCCAGAGGCTCTGGCTCCCTGTGGCTGGAGTTACTGGCAGTTGTGATCCACCCATGTGGATGCTGGGATCTGAACTCGGGTCCTCTGACCTACCATCTATTTGCTGGCCTTAGAAGCAGGTTCCTGACTCTCTGTTCCCTACTGTGCCCCTTTCTAAGAGCAGCTTAGCAACAAGACCTACTCTGCAGAGCTGCTGAGGAAAAGCGGTGGTGGGCCAACACAGGGCAAAGCCGAGGACTGCTGCTGGCCTGTCAGCCTCAGCCAACGCTTTTCTTCCTGCCTGTGTTCTGGGTGTCAGGAATGTGTCTTCAGGTATAACTTCAGAATGGCATAGAAGTCACTGCGAGATTGCTTTTAAGAAAAATAAAATCTAAAGCTCTAAATGTAAGGGTCAATTTCTAAATTCCAGACAAAGTTGATGACATATATACTCTATGACAGTATTTACTGAGATGAAACAATGAGCACATTTATTAAAACCATCAGAATGCAAAGCGCATGTGCAGTATTGCATTTCTGCAATGTAATCAAGGAAGTTGGACAAGCACAGACGAAAGGGAGGACATGACAGACAGGGAGAAGGACACACGGACAGGTGACTTTCAGTAACTCTCACAGACTACCGGATTTCCTTTCCCAACAGTTTGAACAATCATAGGGAACAAATACGCGGGCCCATCCCTGCTCAGTATCCCCTAAGGCAGACAATGGCATCCAGAACTGACTTTGGAAATGACAGTGAAGTTAAGGAAGTGCACGTGTGACAAGACATGAAAGGAAGAAAGCCAGACAGTCAAACAACTGGACAGTTTGAAAGAAAAGAGAAAAAGGCAGGCGGGGCACTTTAAGCAAAGTAACCGTACGGAGGCATACTCTACACATCAAAGGCCAGCCTGGGCTACCTAGTAAGACCCTGTCAAGAAAGAAGGAAGAAAAGGAAAAGGAGGGAGAGGGTGGGGAGGGAAGGAAGAAAGGAAAGGGGAGGAGAAGGGAGGAAGGTAAGCAGGCTGGCCAATTCTTAGAAACAATAACGACCACAAAAAGCCAGGTGTGGTAATATAGATTTGGAATCTCAGCACCGGTGAGGTAGGAACAGCCAGCCAGACTGGACAAGCCAATGACAGACTCTGTCTAGACTTGGCCAGGTGGTACAGCCCTTAATCCCAGCACTTGGGGAGGCAGAGGCGGATGGATCTCTGTGTTTGGGGCCAGCCTACTTCTCTTTAAGCGAGTTCCAGGCCCAGGGCTACACATCAAGGCCCTGTCTCACCACAAACAAAACAAACAAACAAAAAACAGAAGGCAAAAAGTAATCCTGAAGATGACATTTGAGGTAGGTAGCCCTTGGCCTTTTGTGCACATGAATACACACACACACACACACACACACACACACACACGTACAAAAAAACAAACAACAAAAGGGGAGAGAGAGAGAGAGGCCCCACTAACTCGCACTTCGAGTCTCCTGGTCTCTGCTCACCATTTGGAAAGTCTCCTATGTCATCATAGAGTTTGCTGTAACCCCTCAGCTCCAGCAGGAACAATGCGACTGTAGGAATGCTGATCCAAGGCAAAGACTTGACCGTAAACATGATCTCTCGAGAGACTTGATTCTGAAGACCAAAGTTCCAATTACTTAAAAGTCACAAAATATCTATTCAACAAAACTGTCATAAAGTTGATTGGGGGAGGGGTGGATTTTTAAATGTTTTGTCTGTTCTTGGGATCTAACTCACATCAGGCAAGAACTCTACCACTGAACTATGGTCCTACCCATCAATTCTTTCTCTATTTTCCTCAGATTTTATTTTTAATTGTGTGCATGTGTGTGTGTGTGTGTGTGTGTGTGTGTGTGTTGTGTATACACAGGAGCATGTGAGTTCACTGTCTGCAGAGGCCAAGAGATTCCAGGGAGCTGGCATTTCAGGCAGCTGTGCACTATCAACGTGGGTGCTACGGACCAAACCTGGGTCCTCTGCAGAAGCAAAACTACACTCTTGACTGTTATGCTCACCTTTCAGGTCCACCGAGTTCTCTTTTATCCTAAAAGGCTTATTTCTGAAACTTCTCCCATGAAGATTTCAATGCATGGGAAAATGGAAGGAAAGCATTTCCTTGATACCAACCAAAAAGCAGCAAGTGCCTTCACTTCCGAATTCTGTTCTCTTCCTCAGCACATCTGTCTGCTGAGTTTCTGTTTATGGAATAATCTTTAAATAAACTTCCCTCCCCAGCTCTTTTAAGCGCAGAGACTATCTGACAAATACCAGGAACGGTCACAGAGAACTGTTCCAAGCTGATTAGGAACCAAGTCTCAAGTGTTGAAATTGGATCCCCGGTTCAGACACAGGAAAACACACATGACAAAAACACCTTTCCGCTTGCAAAAGCTGGAAAGTAAAATATTCACGTGAGCACAATAATCACAAGCCTACATCCATTCATCGGAATCAGCAAAATCATTCTCATCTATGTACTAGGTGAAGTAAGCTCCCAGGCTAACGGAAAACAACAAGATCCCCTTATTAGTTAGAATACAAGAAGGAAAAAGGTGATTAACCCTTATAAGGGGCTTGATTTCAGGAATATTATTTACATATTACTCAAAGATTCACAGATATAACATTATTTTTATGGTCACAGAAGCTGGAAAAAAAATCTCTTACCTTTAAAAACTGTGGGTGTTTCATTAAGGAATGATCATAGACAAAATAATAGCTGAGGGTTGCACAGAAGAAGTAGAGAATGTAAGCACCCAGGTTTGTGACAATCAGGAGACTGATAGTTTGTCGGATGATGTTGTCCTCGGGCCACGCGGCTGGATACACATACGGACTGAAGAAGTAGTAATCGGCGGCACTGAGGACCATGTCCATCGCAGCCCCTGCAAGACAAAGGGGAAGCAATTCATTCCTCGCCTCTGTACAACTTTTCTGCAAAGCCGTGTGTACAGTTTCCAGACTAAGAACAACCTTATCTAGGATAGATGTGACCAACAGCCTCCCCAGGTGCAATCCTTGGCAGCAGAGTGTATCAATGAATGTATCACCCCTAACCTGACCTCTTCCTATTTTAAACATTGTTCAATTAGACACTGATCACAAGGCAGGGTCAGGATTCCCAAAAGATGGTACAAGATGCCTTTGAACAGATTTCTTCTCTGTTTATCATCCTAAGTTTTGGCTTACTCACTGCTTATTACCACAGATGCCTTTTGTGATTTTCCCATGAGGGTTCACAACATAGCCACCCATTCTATCATACTATCCTCACACATACTTGCTTAATAACTTCCTGGAAGTTTTTCAATCATGCCACCAGAAGCAACATGATCAATGTTAAGCATTTCTTCAAGAGTAGCCTCCCTGAGTTATTCATGGCCTGATGGGGTTAAGTAGCAATGTCTTTTTTTAGTGTTCGAAAATCCTTCAGTTGGGTTGGAGAGATGGCTTGGTCTACCAAGTGCTTGCCTTGCAAATCTGAGGAACTGAGTTTACATCCCCAGGACGCAGGTGAAGAACAGGGCATGGTGGCTTGTGTCTAAATAATCTCCCTGATGGCAAGATAGGAAGGAGAGACAGGAGGACCCTGAAACTTCCTGGTCAACTAGCTCAGTCTACCTAGGAGAGCTTTAGGCCAATGAAAGCCGCTATCTCACATAAAAGTTGAAAGGTACCCAGGGACCTTGGACCTTCACATGTGTGCACATGCATACACACACACACACACACACACACACACACACACAGAAACATGGAAAAATCTTCCAATTATTGGCTGGCTTATCCCTGTCTGCTCACAAGATAAACATTTCTTTTTAAGATTTATTTTTATTTTATGTGTATATGTTTGCCTGACTATTGATTGCATGAGTGCAGGTACCTGCGAGGATAGGAGAATGTATTGACTCCCCTGGAGCTGGTAGGTGTAAGACGCCTGATGCGAACAGTGGGTCCTCTGCAAATGTTTTCAACTGCTGAGGAATCTCTCTGGCCCTCCTAAAAGTTTATTTATGCTCATCTACCAACATCGCTTTGTGCAGGAAGTAATTTTGAGAATAGGTCTTTATGGATGAACTAGTCTAGGAAATTATGATTGCCCACCCTATGTTAACTACGCAGGCAGTACATAAATGCCTGTTTTTCTAAGCGCAACACTGCTTGGTAAGAAAGGTTGTCTTGTAGTTACAGTGGAGGAAAAGAAAATGCTATAAGCATCTTTTTTTAAAAAAAAAAGACATTTATTTTATGCATGCGAGTACACTGTTGCTGTCTTCAGGCACACCAGAAGAGGGCATCGGATCCTACTACAGATGGTTGTGAGCTATTATGTGGTTGCTGGGAATTGAACTCAGGACCTCTGGAAGAGTAGTCTGTGCTCTTAACCACTGAGCCATCATCTCTCCAGCCCTATAAATATCCTTTTTAGCATGAAGTTAAGGAGAAGAATGTACAGAAGACTTGTCTGGGCATAAGGAAAGTTCCCAAGGACCTCTCACTAGACTTTTAGGTATTTTCTGTGTCACTTCCTTTATTCTAACCCCTCCCCTCTTAATGCTGCTATTAGTGTGCACCTGCCTATTCACACTTTCACGGTTCTGCATTTACACCATCTGGTTTCAGGATCAACACAGCCTCTGGTGATACCTGTTTACTTTTTTATTGTCAAGCCTACTTTATCAAACATGACTAGTATTTCATTTTCCTCTCCTAGGCCATATTTTAGTAGTCACTTCCAGTTAAACACCAACCATTTGTCTTGCCAATCCGTAAGTCATGTATGGTGCTAGATCTTAGGCTGTCTCAGTAGGATGCATCAGACACAGTGTACACCAGCATCCCCCTTAATACTGCCCTGTGCAGTAGTGACAGACAGAGGCTTCATCCTTGCTGCCACCCACAGGCTGTCTTTGGACACTTCTGACCTTTTCACATGGAAGTAAATCAAAAGTTAGCAAAACAAAAGAAAAAAGAAAACAACAAAACACCACCGAAGGCACAGGCAGGGATACCTGGTATGTGACCCAAGAAGCAATGGTTATGTCGTCACTGGTAAGTCACTTAGCGTCAGGATCTACCATCAGACAAGGGCGAGGGCTGAACCTATGGGAAAACAAAACAAAACAAAACAACAACAGCAAAGCTGGATCTCAGGGCTTCCAGGCTTTGACACAGCGACTGCTCCTATAGTGAGTAAACTTGTACAGGCTTGGATGCTTTCGAGGAGAAGTTGTGTGTGGTAACCTGGTGCAGGTTGTTCAACTGCTCTCCACAGGTACTGAACTGCTTGGTGCATCCTTAAACAACGGAGGGCAGTGCCAATTTCTCCATGACCCCTGGAGCATCTTCAACTCAATAGGAAAGAAAAGATATCTTGGTGCATACTGACTCCACATTCACCTCAAGTGACACTGGGCGCAACTTCATATATTTGTAACACATTACACTTTTCCTGTGAATGTGCTGTGTCTCTATCCTTTGGTCACTTTCACCTGGGAGTTTTCAGTCTCTTCATTAAAAACCTTTCTACCCCTGCCCTTCTCCCTGCAGCTCATTACTCGGGCCACCCCCCTTCTCCAGCTTCCCAAGTGGCCAAAACCATACATAGGTTTGCAGCATCAACCCCAGCTAGGAGCTATTGGCTAAGAAGCTTAGCCCTTTGCTTATGGAATGAGCCACACATGCTTTCTCTCTCGTCTCATCCTAAAAAAACCTTAAATTACATTAAATGTCAGGTGCTCATTTCTCCATCATGGATGCCACTCATAATTCAAAAAACAACTTAACCGGTATCAAGTGTTATCCAGTGATAAACACCCACACGGGTATATAATAATTTTGTATATAATTTTAAGGGTTCAACCCCTGAAAGTCAAAGAGAGCCCACAGACTGCCTTTGCAGAAAAAACAAAACAACCCCCCCAAAAACAAAAAAACAACAAAAAACCCCCCATTCTTTTTTTAAAAACATGGTTATCAATAAAATGGGCCTGGGGTGTAATCCAGTGATATTCCTTTGGCCTAGTATGTCCAAAGCCTTGGTTCCTTCCCCAGCATCAGATAAATAAGTAAATAAATATATAAATACACTATTATACTTAAATGACTTAAAACTATTACATTTTTCTTAACTAAAAAAAGGCACAGAAACAATAACTATCATTTATATTTTAAAAAAACACTACATATTATTTTAAGGCCCCCCCTTCCCACCCGCTTTGGCTATGTGACCTGAAACTTGGATTCTCCTGCTTCAGTCTCCAGAGCTCTTGGATGCTCTGCAGGATCTCTCATCTGGCCTTTACACATTTGGAGGGGTCATGGAGAGGTTCTCCCATCAGTTTCTCACAAGTATGTATGCATATAATCTTAATACATAGGACAGTGAAGGCGCAATGACTTAACTTTGTTCTGTAAGGAACGGTGCCTTTTCTACACATTACCTCTTTAGAGTCACACAGGGAATTCTGAGTTTTCCACATTCATTATATAACGCGATAAATGCAAAAAGTCGGGAAATGAGCAAGGATCAGAAGGCAAGCGCTTTAACACAACAATCGATAATGCAACCTCAGCTAACACACAGTGTTCACCAAGTAACTTCGCCATCAAGGCCCTGTTTCCACTTGTACCATCTTCTAATTTACTCGGCAATAAAGCAGGGGTGCCAGTATAAGCGACTTCTTAATGATGCTTAAAGTGTGCATGCTGTCGCTTAAAGTCTTCAAAAAAGGCAGGGAGTGCCGGCCCTCCATCCTCCCTAGGCTGCAGTCAGACGCTGGTTCGCAACCTGGTGCCTTCTCTAGGAGGAGCTGGTGGCAAAGCAAATCCCCAGCGTCTCTCACCTCAGCCTAGATGTCGGGTCCACAGTAGGAAGGCAACCTCTAGCACTGGCAGGAACCCAGCTCGGCGAGGCCAGGACCCTTCCCCGCCCCAACATAGCCCTGTCCCATCGCAGGCCCCAGGGCCCAAGGTGTCCGCCAAGCCACCCCCACCATCCCCATGCCACCTGCGCTTTTAGTAGGGACGGCCACGCAGGTGCAGAGGATGCCGTACCAGCGCTGGGCACCTGAGGATCCCTCGCGATGGCCCGCAGGTCCTCTCACTCGCGGCTGCCCAGCTGCCAGCGAACGGAACTTACCTGCCAGGCCCAGCAGCTCCGTAAGCCGCTGCTCTCCAGCCCAGAGAGTACAGGAGCTGGAGAGCTAGAGAGCTAGAGACGCCGCCCTCTCAGCAGAGCCCCGCCCACGTGCAGGCAGGCCGCCAATCAGCGGCCGGCGTCATAAGCTGATGTGACGGCGGATCGCGCGACCTGGACCCGCGCGGTCGCGGCGGTCACGTGGTCGCCGCGTACGAGCTCCGCCCCCCCTCCCCCCCCGCCCCCGACCACTCCGCCGGGACTCTCCAGGCGCTTCTTGATGCTGCTGCGTGCGGGGCGAAGCGTGCTTTCCTTCCCACTTTCTTCCCGCCCAGCAAGTTTACGAGAAATCGTGCAAAGGATCCGGGATGAGTGCAAAATGACAGCATGAAGGAGGATTAATGACGCTTCCTTTGATGTTAATGGCGGAGTCTTTTGTCCCATTCCTGTGGCTCAAACATTCATCTATCCACAGTTATTTTTCACTTCCCTGCAAGTCCTCTTAAGCACCATTAAAATATGTAAATTGAAAGTTATGTGTAGCAGAGTAAATTTTAAAAGCAATTATTAACGGCGATAAAATAACGGCGATAAAAAAAAAAAAAGAAAAAGAGATTATGATCTGGCCAACCGGTTTACCTAGGCAAAGATAGAAAAAACAAACAAACAAACAAATGAATTTAAAGATCAAATTGGCTAATTATGTCTCAGGAATGTAGACAGAACGTATTCTAGAAAATACAAGAGCAGTATATATAAAATATATAAAAATATACAATAAGGTGAGCAGTAGAGATCAGCAGTATTGGCCAAAATGAAAAGAATCTAAGAAGAAGAAAGACCCAAAAGAGTGCTTCAAAGATACTTCAGAGAGGATTTACTAGTCATCTGTTTCTGGTAACAGGGCCCTCCCGATTGATTTGTTTTGGTTTTTTTTGTTTTGGTTGGAAGGAGCAGGGCATTTCAAAAGTCAGTTTGATTAAGTGGTACATTGAGCTCTGAGGCAAGAGCCTTGTTCAAAATAATGACTCTCTATAAATTTCACTTAACCAGTGTGTTTGCCAGGGTTCTCTGGAGGAACAGAATTGATAAGATGAATACATACATAAAGAATTTATGAAACCAGCTTAAAGTAATAACAGTTGTCTCACACCAGAAGAGCTAAACCCCCAGTAGCTGTTCCATCCTTGAGGTTGGTTACCTCGAGAGCCAGAGTAGTCCTACAATGGCTGTCTCACACTGGAAACACGAACAGCATGGTAGATAGTCTGTCCACCAGGCTCAGTGCTGCAGCAGTTCCTGTACACCTGAAAGGTTCCTGGAGAGGCCCTGACCCTCAGCCAACAATGGAAGTTTGGAAATACTAGTTTGGGTTTCAGCAAAGACAGCAGCAGCAGCAAGTTCAACTGCAAGGGGAAGATGGAAGGCCAAACAAGCTAAAGGGAAATCATGCTCCCTCTGCTCTGCCCCCCACCCCCACCCCCACCCCGTGCCTATTACCAGAAATGCTGCTCGTGCTTAAGGTAGGTTCTTTGATATCAACAGACACGATGAGGACAGTGACGCTCACTGTTCAGTCATTGCCGATTTGTGGCAAGTTGTTGTTAAAACCAGACACGGTGCTAAGATAAAGCAAACCCGTTTCAAAACTGGACGGGGGTTAAGTGTGAGTTCCACAGGAGAGCTTTGGTGTGAGACCTTAGGCTTAGGTTGTAGTGGATCTGTTCATCAACCTTCCCCTGGGGCTTCCACTGTAGTAGTTCCCAAAGTCCCATCTGTCATCCCCAATGTCGACATCATCTGGGCAATTATTAGAAATGTAGTTGTGGATATTAAGTTTCAGTCTTAAAGGAGAAGCAACCTGGTGACTCCGCTCTGATTTCTTCTATATGTAAATTGTTACCCCCACAGCCAGGAGCCTCCCCTCTGTGGATAAGATAAAGTATGGTCCAACACTACATACAATACAGATGAAAGCCAACGAAGTTTCTGAACACGTCTCATCATTTTCTGACATTTCATTGTCTGATATTCCTGGAATGGTTAACTTTGCTTGTCATTCTATTGAGTTAATAAACAAGACAGGGCTGGAGAGATGGCTCAGTGGTGAAGAACACTGGCTGCTCTTCCAGAGGACCTGGGCTCATTTCCCAGCACCCACATGGCAGCTCACAAACATATGGAACTCCAGTGCCAGGGAATCCGCTGCTCTTTTCTGGTTTCTGTAGGCACCAGGCACACACACACACACACCCACAGTGCACCGAAATATGTATAGGCAAAACATGCCATTGCCACCCCCAACACTAAAAATTAAAAAAATAATAAACACCTGACAGACTACTAAATCACACTGAATAGTGTAGCTATGAGGGCATTTTTATCAAATCATGAGGATCTGATTTAATAATAGTATCAACCATTTATGGATTCAAAGCTTAAGGACTACTGGGAGATAGTAAAACAGTGGAATGTAGGGACTGGTTGGAGGAAGGTCACTAGTAAGAAAGGGAAGCCTTGTCCTGACTTTCTGTATCTCTTTCTATGCTTCTTGACCACACCCTCCTCATCATGATGGACTAACACCTCTGAAACAATGAGCCAAGAAAAAAAAAGAAAAAGAAAAAAAAATTTTCCCCTCTGAGCTATGTAAATTATTGTGTCCCAATAATTCAAAGTCTGACTAATGTAATTGCCTAATTACATTAATTGACTAATGTTGACTGCATTTCACTTTTAAAAAAATATACACTATTCATAAACAACTGGGAAACGTGACTTGAGTTTCTTTGTGGGAATAACTAGGTGCAGTCACTCTGGTTCCTGTCTGTGGCACTTGGCCTTCTGATTGAGAAGAGGCACACTCTAACTGACTTCCCAGCCTAGCTACGTTCTACAATTCCCCTGTAACACCAGCCATTGGCCTGTGCACCTTCTAACCTAGCATCTTGGTAATAGGAAGAAAGAACACTTTACATGTGAAATTTAAAATGAACAAGAGTAAATGGTGAAGTGTGTGTGTGTGTGTGCATATAGTGTGTGTGTGTGTGTGTGGTATATATATATATGATGTGTGTGTGTGCATGCGGAGGTCAGAAGAGAACTTTAAGGAGTCAGTTTTCACCTTCCACCCTCTTTTAAGGCAGGATTTCTCTTGTTCTGCTGCCTTGAAGTTGCAAAATCTAGGTTAGTTGGCTGGTGTATTTTCAGGGAGGATCAATTCTCAACACCTACATAAAAAGCTAGACATTCTGGTATATAATTGTAATCTCATCCCCAGGGAAATGGAGACAGGAAGATCCCTGGGGTTTTCTGTCTAGCCAGCTCCACCTAATTAGAGAGTCTCCAGTTAGTGAGAGACCCTGTCTCACAAAACAAGGTGGGTGATTATAGAAGGATGACATCCGAAGTTGACCGATGACCTCATACACACACACACACACACACACACACACACACAGACACACACACAGACACACACACAGACACACAGACACAAGCAGAGACACACACAGACACATACACACACAGACACACATATACATGTATGCCCACACATACATGCACGTACACAGACACACACATGCACACGCATACACATGCACATACACACACACTTGCACATAATCACACAGAGATATACACACACATGCATACATATGTGCATACACATGCAAACATACATACATGCATACAAACATACACAGAGATACACATACATACCCATGATTAAAAATAAAATAAATGCTAACAAATACATTTAATGAAAAATAAATCGGAGTGGCACAGTTGTGGTGACAGTTCTGAAGAACGGAATGCTAACAGCAATGTGGATAGTGAAAGTCATGCTGGCAACATTTAAGAGCGAAGCACTGATTGTTTGTGGAACTGGAGAAAAGGCTCTCTTAGCAGCACCATGGCAAAGACTTGACCCTTCCTGTGGCACTTTATGAATGGCCAGACTTAAAGGGATGAACTGGTTTATCTGATAGGCATTGATCTTTTTCTTATTTTTTTCATTTTTATTAGCTCTTTGATAATTTTGTACAATATATTTTGATCATATTCACCTCTCCCCGACTCCTCTATCTGTTTCCCCTTCCCAACCTGCCCAACTCCATCCTCTGCACCTCCCCTCAAACCCATCAATCAGTTTGTGCTGCCCACATACTCTTGGACGTGTACGGAGAGAGGGCATTCTACCTACCAGGGCCTGCACCCTTAAAGATTCCTGATTCTCCCTCTTCCAGAAACTGTCAGTTGCCCAGAGCTCGTTAGCTGTGGAGGGATTTCATGCTCACCTCTCCTCGCCACACTGGAATTGAACTTGTGCAGGCTTCATGCTTGCCGTCTTACTGCTGTGAATCCATGTTGCAAGCCCCTGCTGGACCTGGGAAGCAGTATTTTCTAATACTCACCTTTGGCCCTTGTAGTCTTTCTACCTCCTCTTCTGCAATGATCCTTGAGCCTAGGGAGGAGGAGATGTGATATACACGTCTCATTTAGGACTCAACATTACTCGGTCTCTTATTCTCTGCATCTTGACCAGTTGTGGGTTTCTATGTTAATTGCTGTCTACTGCAAAAGGATGTTTATTTAATGAAGGTTGACAAATTCTCAGATCTAAGTTCATGCCATATATCTCGCAGAGATTTTAGGACATCAAAGTGAAGGAATTACTGGCTGCTTTCAGCCACATTCATAGTGAGATTACAGAGATTAGAAAGACCAGTAGTTTAGCCAATAAGAAGACAGACACAGAGAGAGAGATTTGGGCAAGGAGGTTACAGTTGCTATAGCCTTAGCAATTGTGCTGTTTTATGTCTCTCTAGTGGCTGGCTATTTCTGGTTGTCAACTTGACTATCTGGAATGAACTACAATCCAGAATTGGAAGGCTCACCTGTGATCCTAATCTGGAGGCTGAGAGATACAAGTTTCTGACATGTAGATCTTGAGGCATAGTAGTTATGAGTCCCAGAAGATTAAGACAGGGAGATCTCTGAGTTCAAGGTCATCTGGGACGAAGCAAGTCCCAGATCCAGGCATGGTGGCACACACCTTTAATCTGCGCCACACCTTCTGCTGGAGACCTATATAAGGACATTGGAAGAAGGAAGATTTATGTTCTCTCTTCTTCGCCTGCTTGTCTTGTGGGACTGAGCAACTGCTAGATCCTTGGACTTCCATTCACAGCTGCTGCTGACCATTGTTGGGGAGTTGGACTACAGACTGTAAATCATTAACAAATTCCCTTACTACCCATAAGTTCTGTGACTCTAGAGAACCCTGACTAATACAGTCACCTTGACACACCAGGACAATAGGAAAGATGCCTCACAGGCTCCCCAGAAATCAGCAAAACGAAAGCAGATGCCCCACAAGGTGCTGAATGCAGAAACACAGATAACTTTCAAAGACTTTGGCTTGTAGACTCATTTCAAAATAGAGCTCAAGGGAACCACCCACAGGCTCTACAGATTCCATTTCTTCTCTTCAGGGATAGCCATGGACCGAGTCGGGCCTGGAACAGCTTATTCCAGCAGCAGACTTCAGTGTGTCTATACAATACCAGCTTTATAGCTGTGACAGACTGGAAGAGTTACACAGTCATGGGCATTTCCAGGAAGATGTTTAAAAACTCTAGAAGGCCATCCAGTGAGTTGGAGAGCAAAGAGTCTCTGAATGTCACACAGCAGAGCTATGGGAGTCAAGTGAATGGATGCTGTATTGGTGGCTGGAGGAAGAAGTGTCAGTAATGTGCAATGCCTGCCAAAGAAAACTGCCTAGCAACCAGAGACAGCCCAAGGAGCAAACAACACTAACTATCACCAACCAATTTCATTTTTACTTTTTAACTTATACTTGCTTACTTATATTCCCTGCACAAACCTCTGTGTATAGAAGAAAAAGAAAGGGAAGGATAAAAATAATAATAACCTGGAATTCTCACACTCCATTCCCACAGTCTGAGTCAGGGTTTGTGTTCAACACAAAAACGTCATGACCAAGAAGTGAATTGGGGAGGTAAGGGTTTATTCAGTTTACACTTCCACACAGCTGTTCATCAATCACCAAAGCAATTCAGGACTGGAACTCAAGCAGGTCAGAAAGCAGGAACTGATGCGGAGGCCATGGAGGGACGTTACTTACTGGCTTACTTCCCCTGGCTTGCTCAGCCTGCTCTCTTATAGAACTCAGGACTACTGGCCCAAGAATGGCACCACCTACAATGGGCTCTCCCACCCTTGATTACTAATTGAGACGATACCTTACAGCTGGATCTCATGGAGGCATTTCCTCAAGGGAGGTTCCTTTCTCTGTGATAACTCCAGCCTGTATCAAGTGGACACACATTAACAGCCAGTACATCCACCCAGCACTAGGCATTGTTATCATTAGTTTGTTCTGTATTTAAACTGTGATATTCACCATGAGTTCCCAATATGGACCAGACACCACTACCTTAGCCAGAGTAGCTAATTACTGGACTGTGAGTGGCTTGGGTGGCTAATTTTCAGGTAATGTCCCTGGATACTATGTCAGAACACACACACACACACACACAGAGTTATATGAACTCTCTGTGTGAGAGTGTTCATGTGTATGTACATACATGTATCCAACCATGTCACATGTCACATGTCACAGAACATGTGTGGAGGAGGTCAGAGGACAACTTGCAAGACTTAGTTCTTTCCTTCCATCATGTAGATTCCTGGGATAGAACTTAGGTCTTCAGACTTGGCTGCAAGCACCTTTATCCACTGAGCCACTTCAATGGCCATCTCTTGGTTTTAAAAATGTGTTTCGATTCAGGCAGCACCTGGGCAAATGAGAACTCATGAACTCTAAACTCATCCATGTTGGTCTTAGAAAGCTATGAAGACTCTCTCCTCAAAATATTACATGGTGATCAGACAAAAATAGACAAAAACCAGTCACAGTGCATAAAAGATAAGCATTATAAATGTACGTTTAGGAGACAGTGTTAGGGAAGGAGGTCAGCAGGGTGCTCAGACGTGTTGGCCACAATTTTATAGGAAGCATTAAAGCAAGGAAAGTAATGAACAGAGTTAGGAAAGGGGGTATCAAGGGATAAACTGGGGCACAGAAGCAACTGTTCTTAATGAGTTTGGGGTCCAGAATGTACTACTTCATGAAGTTTGCTCTTGATTGAATGTTGCTCCAACTCAGTTCACCTCAACAGAGTATCAGGGGGGCATCTCTTGTAGGCAAAAGAGTAGCCTGGGATATTGGTGGATCAGCCCCTTCCACAATGGCCCATTGACATTACTGCAGGAACAGGGAAAGGATAGCTCCAAGGACATCCAGGTCCTGGGCCCTCTGATGGCATTCACTAACTACCACTTGAGCCTCTGCCTTAAAAACAAAAATGAAGAAATGAAAACAACATGTAATCCAAGAGAAGAGCTGAGCAGCTAAATGCCAGTCAAGGGTACTCACCAACCGTGTTTTAGAATATCCCTGTGTGGACCATCATGGTCGTCAGAGACCTCTTATCAGGGATGGGAGACACAGCTCTATACTGCTACCTGTGGCAGCCTGAGGACTTTTGTTCACAGACTTCCACTCAACTGAAGCTGGGATCTTTCAACTTTGACATGAGAAAGATTCTTTGGGTAAGTCAGTCTGAGGCAACACTGAAGCCTGTTAGAAGCTCTTAGGCCCGAGGAGGTGAGGTGACTCCACTGGGAAAATGGCTTCCCTGCAAGCATCAGAACCCGAGTGTGAGTCCCCCCCTACCCCTACCTCCCCACCCCACCCCCCACCACAGCACCCATAGGACATCCAGTTGTGTGAGTGTGTAACCCTAGCACTAGGGGGTGGAGAGCTGTGGATTCAAGATGCTGATTGGCTAGCCAGCCTAGCTGAAACAATGAGTTCAGGGTTCAGTGAGAGATCTTACTTTAAAAAACAAGATAGAAAGTAACAAACACATCCTGATGTCAACCTCTGGGCTCCACATGTACCTACACGGGTGAGCACAGCTGCAATCACATGTGTATCCCCCCCACCGCAGAGAGAGTGGGAGGGAATAATGTAGGCTCCTCATGGAAGGTAGCCCCAGATGGCCTCTACCTCATGACTCCTATGGCTTTAACCCCTTCAAGCATTTCTCGACTGGCTTGTGTCACCATAGCCTCTAGGGCAGTGATTCTCAACTTTCCTAGTGCTGGGACCCTTTAGTACAGTTCTTCACACTGTGGTGACCCCAACCATAAAATTATTTTTGTTACTTCATAACTCCATTTTTGCTACTCTTATGAATCATAATGTAAATATCTGTGTTTCCTGTTGGTCTTAGGTGATCATCCCCAAAAGGATGAAGACCCACAGGTGAAGAACCGTCACTCTAGACTTTTTGTGAGAGCTGTACAATAGAGTACATTTTGGAGATTAGCTCCTTATCTGATAGATAATCTGAAAAGATTTTCTTCCAGTCCTTGGCCTGAATTCCACATTTTCTTAATCATGTCCTTTGCTGTTCAGAAGGTTTAATATTGGCTTATTTGTTTACTCGTATTATTCTTTTGGTATCTTAACCAAAAAGTCATTACCAAAACCAGTGTTTTCTTCTGGAAAGTTTATGGTTTCAGTGAAGCAACTGAGAGAATGCTCTCTTGTTCTGATCTCACCTTGTCTGCATTTTGTGTCTGTGAAGGCACTTTTTAGCCCATAGTCCCCTGAACAACCTTGGCAACAACTCAAGACCTTGACCAAGGCCCAGATGGATAACCAAAACAGCTGATATGTTCTGAGAAAACAGTTGTCACAAGGTTCCCCTGACCTACACCTGAAAATGATGTCACGGTGGTTCTTGCTCACAGAAATCCTGCACCCTTGAGCTTCAATATTGAGAACTTGTCCAAGGAATTAACTCGCTTATTGTCTCTGCCTGATAAATGACTCTCATTTAGCCTTATGTGGTGTGGTGGTCTGTAAGTGTCTCACCTGGACTGTAACATCAGGCCTTTCAGTTTTAAGTCCTTTATCCTTTTGAGTTCATTCTGTGTGTGGTATATATAATAAGGACCAGATCTCATCCTCTTGAGTACAGAGGTCTACGTTTCTCCTTATCATTTACTGAATTCCAACTTATGAAGGGTGGGGAAACATGAACTTGGGAGGGAGTAGATGGGGAACTGGGGAGAAAATTGGATTGGGCTGGAAGGAATGAAGGGTGGACTTGATCTAAACATATTGTAGTCATGTACAAAATTATCACTGTTTCTCCGGGTGGTATGCCAGTTTGACACCTGTAGTCAGCCACACCAGTTACCAAACTTGAAAGGATGCCTAATGAATGAATTTGAGTAAGTACCATATCAGTCTGGAAGATAATAACCTGGGTGGTTTCCACAAAGATATTTCTCATTTCTGAGAAAATGTTCTTGGTCTCCTCGGGAACAATTTGATGAATAGTAGGGTGATCCTTGAGTTACAAATCAGAAATAAATTCTTACTGGTGTTATAAACGTTAGCTGAATGTATAAAAATGGCAAGGGTGTTTGCATCAGTGTAGAGCCCACTCTTGATCTTAAGAACCTGAATTTGGATTCAACCACATCAGAGCATATTGATTCTGGGTTTTTTTGGTGCGGGGGAAGGATGAAAGACAGTCTGATAGGACCAGGGGATGTAGAAAGGGCAAACACTCCAATTGCCTTGTCCAGCATGTTCTGGAGCTGATCTGTATTTCAGGACATAGGTTGTAGATGCTCTAAGCACAGCAAGCAAAGAGCAATGTGTTCACTCAACAGGGGAGGTTGAATTTCCCTTCTCAAGGCATTTATTTAGGCAAAGCCAGGGTGTACTGATTGGCTCACAAACTAGAGTCATCTGGGAAGAGGTTATCTCAATTGAGAACATGCCTCCATCAGACTGACCTGTAGGCAAGTGGTTGGAGGAATTTTCTTGGTTACAGATTGACGTAGGGGGGCAGCTCACTGCGGGCAGTGCCATCCCTGGGCAGGTGGTCCTGAGCTGTATAAGGAAACAGACTGAAGGAAGCCATGGAGAGTAAGCCAGTAAGCTGCACTCCATGGTGTTTTGCTTAAGTTCCTGTCTTGGCTTCCCTCAGAGATGGATTATGATTAGGCTGTGTAAAGCAAATAAACTTTCTCCACCAACTGATTTTGTGAAATCATAACAGAGAAAACAAACTCGGACATAGGCCACAGCTCTTTTAAAGGGACACCTTAGCTTCCCAGTCTTTACCAGCTTAATTTCTAAATGTTTCATGACCGAAGTATGTGTTGTCTTCAGCAGTAGGGTCTTGTGAACAAGTTCCGAAGGGCAACCAAGAACAATGGTAATAGTGTGTAATGCTGAGGTTCTATGGGACCTCACTTCTTAACAACTCCAAAGCTGGCAATTCTTTCCTGGTCCTGGGCTGTAATTTGTTAGTCTATAGTATCTAGGAGAGATATTGTGCCTCCCATTATACAGTAATTCTATTTAAATTCTAAAGACATTTAAGAATCATGTGGAAACCTACTACTGTAGAACCTTCCTGAAATATATGCACATGCATATATAAAAGCATTTACATGGAATCCACCTGACTTCTATAAACTACGTCATTAGAAGTAGCTTTGCCACTAGGGTTTATAACATATATCTCACTGGAGAAGACCTCAGATGAAAAACTCACCCATCTCCTTGTGTTAGTTCTTGTATATGTCATGGTGACGACAGCACCCTTGACAGAAGCAACTTAAGGAGGAGAGAATCGTTTGGCTAATGATTTAAGGGGATTCGACGGTCCATCGGTTGGTGGGAAAAGTGGTTGTGGTTCTGTTCTATGGCAGTCAGAACTTGCAGCAGACAGCCTGTTCTGCCTTGACACGTCGGGAGGCACGCAGCAGACAGCCTGTTCTGCCTTGACACGTCGGGAGGCACAGAGAGCTCAGGCTGAAACAATGGATTAAGCTATAAACCTTAAGTCCCACCTACCCCCACCCAACCCCACCCCCTTGCTCACTTCCTCTATCTTCTACCTTCTATAGGCTCCACAGCCTTCCTACTGTTGTGTAACAGATTTTTCCCAGGGAAGTGTCACTCTCTCTCTCTCTCTCTCTCTCTCTCTCTCTCTCTCTCTCTCTCTCTCACACACACACACACACACACATTTACTCATTCCAAATAAGCAACGGATGACAAACCAAAGTATGGACACCACCAAATCTGACTTGATGAACTGCTGGGTTTTAATGGGGTGAGGTGTTACAGAAACAGAAATGACTCAAAGACAACTCTATTAACAAAGCACAGCCCAGCAGCCCATCAAAGCTGGGAACCTGCGCCCATTGCTCAGCCTGCAGGCAGCTCAACAGGTTGGAGAATATCCTTTCCAGATGTCTCTGTTGGCTTGAGCCTCTTCCGGACAGCTCAGCTGGCCCTTGTTTCCTCCAGGCAGTTTGGCTGGCCTCTTCTTCCAGATTCCTGGGCTGGTTTGAGATCGACTCCCAGGAGTTTGTACTGCTTAGACTCTTTAGGAGAGAGGAACCTAGTCAATCTGGTCAGTTTCAAGGACCTCCTGACACTACTATGGGTTGCTTCCTTCCTGTCTTACAGAGCCTCTCTGCAAGATGAAATGCCACCCTCCCAACATCCAGCTGTTTCACCTCACTGTCAGCATCCTGTCCTCACTACTGTTTCTCTTTCCCTTACAGTCTAGGTCCCAAGAAATTTCCCTTGAATGTAGAGGGCTTTATCCTTGGAGAAAACTACCACACAACACCCACATCATCGTAAATCATCCTCAGGGAACCAAATGTTAGAACGCTGAAGCCTATGGAAAACATCTCCTAGTTAAGCTACAACATCCTCCACAAGGTAGTTACTTTACCCTGGGTGAAAACAATTTGAGATTCCTAGAGCCATGGGAGGAATGATGATAGAAGAGGAGACATCCTTGTGGGTGAGTCAGAAGTAATACCATGGAGTAAAGAGCAAAATGAAGCAATCTTTTGCTTGAACCGGCATTAGCTCAAGACATCCCAAGGCCAAGTACTCAGGACCAAGGAGATGTATTTGCCTCTGAGGGACAAAGGACAAGAAAGAAGAGACAAAGACAGGAGATAAAGACAGGATGAAGAAAAAGGGGGAAAGAAACAAGGGAGAGGGAAAGGGCTATTTGGGGGGGGGGGGAGGAAAGGGAGGGGAAAGAGGAAGACTGCCCCTAGATAGCAAGGACACAGACAAATGGCAGTTTATAAAGGTAAAGGGGGAAACCCCATGTTAGGATGAGGTATTTAATTTTAGTTGGACATGTTAGTTAGGTGTCCGAAATGTAAACCCAAAGAGGGCTGAGAAATTCAACGTTCAAGCAGAGATTGCTTTTTTTATGACAATATTTCATGTGAGATGTTGTATTTTTAAAGTACTCTTGTATTTCTTCTGGTTATTTCCCTGCACTAAAAGATCATCAGATTGTTGTAAGTTAAAAAATCAAAAAGATTCAGGACTGAAAAATGGGTGGTGGTGTCTGAGATAATGGGACAGATATCCTAAGGGTTAGAGACTTAAGGGTATAGAGAAACAAGAACAGCTTTGATGGAGTGAAGGTCTAGGACTGGGTAGATGATCCCATGAGGGTTTCTTTCTTTTTTTAATTAATTAATTAGTTGATTAATTAATATATTTAATCCTTTTTTTACAGTCCCGTCATTATCCCCCTCCCAGTATGCCCTCTGACAGTTCCTCATCCCATTTTTCCCTCTTGCCACCACCCCCATGTTTCCAAGAAGGTGTCTCCACCCCTCCAGGCCTCCCCACTCCCTGGGGTCTCAAGTCTCTCAAGGGTTAGTTAGGTGCACCTTCTCTCACTGAGGTCAGACCAGGCAGTCCTCTGCTGTGTATGTGTCAGGGGCCTCGAGCCAGCTTGTATATTCTGCCTGGTTGGTGGCTCAGTGTCTGAGGGATCTCAGGGGGTCCAGGGTAGATGAGACTGCTGGTCCTCCTATGGGGTTGCCCTCCTCCTCAGCTTCTTCCAGCCTTTCCCTAATTCAACCAGGGGGTCCCCGGCTTCTGTCCATTGGTTGGGTGTAAGTACCTGTGTCTGACTCTTTGTTCAGCTGCTTGTTGGGCCTCTTGGAGGGCAGCCATACTAGGCTCCTGTCTGTAAGCTCACCATAGCATCAGTAATAGTGTCAGGCCTTGGAGCCTCTCCTTGAGCTGGATCCAAATTTGGACTGGTCACTGGACCTCCTTTCCCTCAGTCTCTTCTCCATTTCCACAAAGTTTTCTTACTGCCACTATGAGAGTATTGTAAGGTGAAGAAGTGGGCTGTAGAAATCATTTGAATGATTTCAAATGATTCTGAAATTTGACTGAATGAGGGGTCTCAGGCCTCAGAGGCTGACTAAGGGCAGGGGATTTGGGGGATGGGAAATGTAGGCAGAAGGAGCTTGGAGTTTAATATAGAGGCTTAGGATGTTCCTCAAGAGAAGGGGATGTGGCATCCCATACCGTGGGACTGACTAGAGAAGGGTGCTGAGGATTAGAGGGTTTTGGGTTTTGGAGAGTGAGAAAGTGTGGAAATGGTGGCCAGGGACAGGAAGAGGGGGATGCAGGGATGTCCTGGGAGCTGCTACTGTGATAGAAGGCCAAGTGCATGGCCGTTCTGAGAAGAGCATTCCTTCTTAACAGGATGGGAGGGTGTGAAAGAGGAAAGAATGGGAAAAAGAGAAGCCATTGAAGAAACAAGTGAAGGGGGGAAATCTGGAGGACTGACTACGCACCCTGACTATGTATGAGGGAGACAGGTAAGTGGGACCCCGTATTTCTCTCAGGACTGAGGAAGTGGCCCCTGGCATCTAGGAGGAATGTGATGAGGCGACCTGGCACAGAAATTGAGCTCCTAGGTTCCTGGAGCATGGTCAGTGTGGACTTAGGGCAGTAGCAGAGCCTGGCCCTCATCATCCTCCGCTGCTAGGCCCAGCAGGTGTAAGGGAGATGCCAAAAGGCTGAATGACACCCCTCCCAGAAGGCTCTTCTCTGGGGGCAGTTTGGTGCCCAATGGCCTTGTTGTTGACACTTAAGAGTAGGGCTGAGTAGGTCTTTGAGAATTTGGACAGGCATGGGCCCAGTGGCTTTTTTTTTTTTTGACACATTTAAAGTAAGGGCCTGGTGGCTTCTTCTGACCTGAGCTTCCCCTCCTTCCAGTCATCCTAGCAGTAAGAGTTTGATGCGAGGCTTTAGCCAAGAGTCAGAAATTGTGGTTTTGATTACACTCATTGTGTAATACTTTCAATGCCAGGGTCATAACCTCAACCTGGGGCGTAAGTGGGCCTCCCTGTAGGTGGTTAAGTTTAGCCTTTATGTCTGAGTAGGACCGGGTGAAAAAGTAGGTCATAAGGAGTTGTTGGCCATCTGGAGTCTCAGGGTCCAGGTCTGTATACCTGAGCAGGGCCAATGTAAGGCTCTGGAGAGGGATTTTCAGGCTTGTCTTGAAGAACCTTCTGGACCTTCTCAAAGTTTATTGGTTTAAGGGCTTCTCCCTTCAGGGCAGAGAAGAGACATTAATAAAATGGTTCTTAGTCTAGCAACCAGTATTGCAGTTATAGTTCCAATAAGGGTCTGTGTTGGGGATTGCCGTGACCCCTGTGGGATAGTCTCTATCTGTTTGGTGCTTTTTGTCTGCTCGGTCACAGGTCTGCATTCTCCCAGACAAGTCTGTGTTCCTCAGGTTATTAAAGAAGGGTCATGGAAGATGAATCATAGGACTGGGTTAGGTATTGGAATTGCTTGGTGAAGGTGGTGGGGTGTGAGGTGAAAAACCTAAACGTTTTTCAATTTTGCCACATTCACTAAGAGAGAACGGGGCACAGACTTGAGTCAGTCCTTCCACATGTGTGCTACTTCTCTGAGAGGTAAGATGGGGACAGGGGCTAAGAGCCCTGTGAGGACTGGAAACTGGAGGAGGACTTATTGGAGGCGGGGCTGGACTGAGTGGAAGAAGTAGGGAAGGGGCAGTGGGGGCTGAGGACAGAGAGGCTAGTCTGTCTGGCCTTGGTGAGATCCGAGAAGGTTGAGGAGTGGGGACGGTGGTGATGTAGGAGATTTTTGGGCAGACAACTGATGAGGAGGAGATAACTGAGCTGCCATTGGCTTCTTGGAAGGACTGAGTTTCCATTTCAGGAGCGGAACAGGAGGGGCAATGGGCTGAGTACTTAACAGGAAGCAAGATGTGTGATGATGGGCAGGAGCAGGCAGGGGAGAAGAAGGGAAAAAGCAGAGACAAAAAGGCTCTCTTTCCGTTTTCCTGTGTGCTCACAAAACTTGTAAAAATCCTGAATAATATTAGGAACCAGAAAGCCGTCAGGCAGCTATTAAGATGGACTACCCAGTGGATATAGAGGCCAAGTGTGGGTACCAGTGGGTGAATTCTGGAGAGATCATGTCTGAAAGTTTTAGCCATTTGAGGCTCTGAAAGAGACATCCCAGAGGTGAGTCAGTCAGAATGGAAAGGGCAGAACCCATCACACTTGGTGGTCAGTGGGCCAAGGTCAAAAGACTAGGCATCCCTGTGTATCTCAAGAGACCAAAAACTGAGATTTCTGAGGCAGAGGAGTTGTCACCCAGTCTTTGTCACCAAGAGAGAGACCCCAGTGGGTTCCATGTGAGAAAAGAAAAACCATGTCAGAGAAAAATACGTATGACTTGATGATTTTAATTTGCTTTGCAAAACTTGGTTAAATCCCCCCCCTCTCTCTCTCTCTCTCACACACACACACACACACACACACACACACACACACTTAGTCATGTATCATACACTGTGTTTTTTCAGAATAGCTGTTAATTTATAATTCATCACGGTTGTTGATCCATGTGCAAATGAGAGTAAGAAGAGAGTGTCACCTTGTATTCAAGGATTTATTTGGTTACATTCTGTTCCTTAAGCTTGGAGATAGTTGTAGAGATTTTCGGCTGGGCAGGCAGCTCAGTAGTAGAACATTTGCCAGGTATTCGGGAAATCTTAGATTTGACCGCCCAAACAGAAAAAAACAGGAAAAAAAAAAGATGAACACAAAACAACCCAAACACCAAAACCGCCTTGCCTCAGAGATGGGGCTGAAGCTTAGTTGTAGAATGCTTGCCAAACCTACACAACCCTCTGAATTTGGTCTCCAACACAGAGTAAACAGGGCATGTTGGCTTAGCAGAAGCAGTAAGATCAGAAGTTCAAGGTCATCCTTGGCTACATGAGTTTGAGGTCATCCCAGGAAATATGAAACCCCAATCTAAAAAGAAATAACCCTCAACAAACAAGAAAACAAACACCTCCCCTGTGCAGGTATTTGCTTTCATCATTATTGTGTATAAGTGACTTTTTGATTATTTCAAAAATTCAAGGTTAATTATTATTTTAAAAAATAAGTGGTCTAAATCCCTGTCAGAAAGACTTCATTACGAAATTGGTGCTTTTTGTTGGAAAACAACATATTAAATAGGTCCATCTGGTGGTGAGTCAGAGAATCTCCAGTGTGCCTGATGTCAGGCTTCTCCAAAGCTGTAGATCCCATACAGAAGCAGCAATAATAATCCTTCGTGCATCAAATAAATAATGGTTTTACAGAAGCATGGTAAAAACTCTTCACCCCATCCACAACCTGTTGAAAGATTTAAAACCAACTCCCCGAAACTCTGAGAGCCTGGAAAGCCTTGATTTCCACTCTCCTCCCTCTTCCTAGAAGGGTTTTCCTCACCCTCAAGTGCGCTTGTCTCCCGTGTGACATATTCCAGGTAGAGTGATGGATAGCTCCTACCTACACATTCCTTCTTCTGTACTTGGATGCTGTCACCACCTCCACTGCCAATCCTGTGGTGTATCCACGCAGTTACCCAAGGGTCAGGTCACTGTATATGAGCAATCGAGGCACCCAGAGTGCATGTGTTAGAGTGGATTCCAACTTTCCATTGTTTCTTTGATGAATTCTTTACAGAATGACGGGTCCTGCACCATAATAATTAGGAGCACAGACTTGCAGTAGGCGACAGTTCACAGTTGTCATCTCAGCCTGTGGGCAACAGAGGCAGGAATATCAGAAGTTCAAGGCCATCCTTGGCTATATTAGAAAGTTTGAGCACAGCTACATCTAACCAAGTTTCAGAAAAGAATCAAGCCACCAGCAGACATATTGATTTAGCTTTGGTACCAACTCCTGAGCTCAGTTCCATCTTCACACTTATTAACATTGTGACCTTGTGTCAATCAGCCCCACTCTTTACTCCTAAGTTTCCACACTTGTAAAATAAGGGTTGTAATTATATTAATCTCGTATTGGTTATTGGGAAGAAGAAGTGACTGTTAGATACCATGTAATTAGAAAAATGCCAAGAGTATAATAAGCATGCAATAAAGGTTAGCTATTATTGTTCTGTTTGCAATTTTGAAAACATTAGAAGTTTTTTATATTGTTTTAGTTTGAGGGGCTGGGGACGTGGGTCTTTAATGTGTTAAAAGGTTTAAAATCAACTTCTTGCAATTCTGTGAGCCTGGAAAGCCTTTGATTTCCACTATTTTCTCCTCTCCTGGAATACAGGCGAGTGCCATCTCATTGGACTCTTTGGCTTTATAATGGGAAGGGGCAGAGGTAGGTGCTACCTTTACTTCCTTGTTAGTTCATTCGACCTTCTATAGTATGATCATCGTACTTGCATTTCTGACGTTTGTGTAAGCTATCTGGTATACCACATCACTTGACACACAAGCCCCAATCCCACAATTCATCCTGTTTCACTGAGCTTGGCCTGTCCTAAGAGTGCTTTCTAGCATTTATTTGCTATTTGCTTCTTCTAGCCCACCTAACTCTTGATTCTGTATTTTCTTGCTGCTTCGGGACAACACTTTAAATACACTATTTCTTAAACTTCAACCAGGAAACAGAACGAGAGCAAAGTGGGAAATGTGCCTCTGTGTGTATGTGCGTGTGTGTTTAAATAATATGTATAATTTTAAAACTTGTTTCTTGCCAATATTTGGTATTTCCAAATTTGAATAGACTACCTCCAAGTCCCACTTCTGAATTTTCTAGAAGCCTGGCTGAGCTGAGCCTTCCTGGTTTAAACCTTGTTCTCTCCTAAGGGTCTTGACATGCACAAAAATCTGCAGTTGCTCTGAAATTTTGCACCACAAATGAGTCATACTCCTCTCCCCAAGAAAGAGATTTCTGCCCAAGAAAAGAACTCTGTTTGCTTAGTTTGAAATCTCAGGCCACCTTGGCTGACCTGATCAAAAGAAACCAGGGGCTGGTTCTTGACAGTCCAGTGTCATTTGACAGTGACTTTTGCCTCCCACTGACTTTCAGATCAGCTGCTACTGCCTGCGAGGTCTCCACCTCCACACCTGACCAGACTACTACATGCGGTTTGCAAGTTGTATACTGAACAGTCCTAGATAGTACCTTCCATTTTGTATTCAGCACAAAAATGTATTTATTGATATAAACCACAGAGGCAGAAGTCATTCAGACCATGGGATTTCAAGGCTCACACAAACACACAGGAGAAAGTGTCAGTGTGTGAAAGCACTGTGACATGAGGACTGGATGTAAGGAACCTCCTTTTCAAATGTGTCAGTTGGGTATGTGGTACAAATAGCAATAGAAAGCTGTGCTGGAGAATTTAGCATAAGTGAGAGGTCTATTAGAGCCTTTCCCTCCTCTACTGTCTGCTTATCCAGGCACAGGGGAGAAACTGGTCAGGGAGGCAGCTCCTGAGAGAAGTGTGCGCTGTCCCATGCACCAGCCAATCTACTGAGGGCACAGCCAAGAGATTAAACACCACCGATTTTTAGATCCAGGATGGTAGGGGATATAGGACTGTATCTCTCCTGCCTGTGAAACAAAACAGAAATGTGTGTGTGTGTGTGTGTGTGTGTGTGTGTGTGTGTGTATGTGTGTGCTTCGTTCCATCCTTTCTGTCTTCTTGATTATATTATATTCTTTGGAAAGTTACAATGAGATAAAGAAGCAAATTTTTATGTCATCATTTGATAGGACAGAAATATTATTTATAGATGAGAATAACAAATGTTCTAGAGCAGAATTGTGATACCTCATTTTTGTGGTCAACCAGACTGGATTTATCACTACCTGGGGTGTTTCTAGAGAGGATTAAGGAGATATGGAAATCCACCTTCAAGTTGAAAGTTACCATCATGCTCTTGGGTACCCATGAAATAAAATGGGTAAAGGGTGAAGCCCAGAGTACCACAACCCTTTCTCTGTTTCCTGATGCCCATGAACAGGCCGCTCTGCTGCGCCTCGTCATCCTTGCCATGATGGACAGACACTTCTGAGACAGCCCAAATCATGTCTTCCTCTTAAATTGTTCCAGTCATGGTGACAAGGAAGGCAATGCAGAGCTACACACAAGAATTGTAAAGAAAACTATCAGTAGCCCTAAATATGTCATAGCGTTTAAAATATGTGATTAGCTGAGACTTTAAAGTCACTTAAAAATATTCCTTCTAAAGGCCATCCAGAGACTGTCCCATCTGGGGATTCGTCCCATATACAGTCACCAAACCCCGACACTATTGTGCATGCCAAGAAATGCTTGCTGAAAGGAGCCTGATATGGCTGTCTCCAGAGAGACTCTGCCAGAGCCTGACAAATACAGAGGCAGATGCTCACAGCCAACCAGTGAACTGAGCATGGGGTCCCTAATGGTGGAGTTAGAGAAAGGACTAAAGGAGCTGAAGGGGTTTGCAACCCCATGGGAAGAACAACAATATCAACGAACCAGACTCCCCAGAGCTCTCAGGGACTAAGCCACCAACCAAGGAGTACACATGGCTCCAGCTGCATATGTAACAGAGGTTGGCCTTGTCAGGCAACAATGGGAGGAGAGGTCCTTGGTCCTATGAAGGCTCGACAGATGCTCCAGTATAGGGAAATCGAGGGAGGGGAAGTGGGAGTAGGTGGGTGGGTGGAGGAACACCCTCACAGAAGCAGGGGGAGGGAGGATGGGAGAGGGGGTTTCCAGGAGGAGGGGAAACTGGGAAACGGGGTAACATTTGAAACGTAAATAAGGACAATATCCAATAAAAATATTCCTTCTTCCTTCTCTTTATAAAAATCATGATATAAAAAAGAAGGTATTGCTTTTAGTTAACCAAAAACACGAAAAAATTGCTTAAAACTATTAAAGACAATTGAGACTCCATTTGATGAATTAGCTGACCTTGGCTACTGAAGGTTAATAAAGGGATAGTAAGAAACAGAAAGGAATAGTTCCTGGAAATCTATTGAATAAAAAATGAAAAGCAGGAACAAACTTAAAATATTCTACAATGAAGGCTCTGATTAGAAGAAAGTTCCTTTTCTTTGTTTTTCTATTTATTTATTTTATGTTTATGTGTGTTTGCCTACATGAATGTGGGCCAGGAGGAGAAGGGTTACAGAAGAGGGCAGCACATCCTCAGAACGGAGTTACAGGCACCTGTGAGCCATCTTGGGGGTGCTGGAAATTGAATCTAGGTCCTCTGCAAGAGAAGCAAGTGCTCTTAGCTGCTAATCCATCTCCCCAATCCTGAAAATTTCACTTTAAACTGAGTTAAGCATCCTGTGCTATTCAAAACTTAAGTGTTGAGTTTGAGATGTTTGTCACCATTTATTGAGCTCTTTCTACGAAGCAGATCCTCCCCCCACCCCCCAACACACACACACACACACACACACACACACACACACACACACACACACACATTCTCAGACTCTCATAATCGCTATAAAGTTGGGATTTTCTGTTCTCGATGTCTAGATGTCAGGTCCATGCCCTAATGAAATGGCATTGCTCATGCGGGCAGCACAGATTGTAAGAGATGAAGTTGCCCCTGTGATCTACCACACCCATAACTGTACAAGTGGAATGGACATTGCTCAGTTCCTGATGAAGTGACATTCTTTGGCAGGTTCATGATGACCTATGATTTTGAAATCCCCAAACAAACTGACCTTCCTCATCACACAGCCTGACTCTAGATCAGAAGCGGCCAATCCAACCTCAGGCTCGTGACTCGTGTCATGGGCTGACACGCAAAATTTGGCCAGAGAAGGATGACAGCAGCTGCCCACATTATCTCTTTCTAATTGAATTTTTGAAATACCCAATCAGGAAGTTGGAGGAGCAAAACTTGGAGAATGTAAGACAAGTATTGAGGGTGTTGTTAAATAAAGAATTAGAAGAAGCCATTGATTGGAGCTGAATTTCTTCACAGAGTCCCAGAAGACCAGGCTAAAAACCAAAGTAGATTCACTCATTCTGGAGTTCCATCTTCCACGAAATTGGAAGAAAGAAATAAGAGCCTTAAATTAAGTCAGTATAGAGTACACCAGTGAGCCTGCCTATGCTTTAATAATCTCCAGAAAAATACTTCAAGTTAACCAGCTAATTGTTTTTCAAGTGTTCTCCCTCTGTGTGTCCTGCCTTAAAGGAAAATAATTGAAATAATCAACTCCTTTTGTGTTCTTTGGTTTGTTTGATTATATGTTTGTTTGAGCAGTATTGGGAGTTGAACTTGGCACCTCATGCATAATAGAGCTGTATCCCCCCAGCCCTATGTTTCCTATTCCTAATCTCCCCAATTTCCTCTATCTATAAAGCCAGCCTTCTCTTGCTCAGCTCACTGAAGCAAGATATTCTGTTTCATGGAAGGAAATATTGCAGGATTCTACATTCAGAAACCAATCCAATTGAGAGTACAACTGAATCTGTAATTTTTTTCTTTTGACAGATCAGTCATGACTCAAAGGTGTCCCCAAAGTTTATGTGTTGGACATTTAACCTCCAATCCAGTACTGTTATGAAGTGAGACTTTTGAGAAGTGACCAGGTCTTGAGGATTCTGCTCTTACAAATGGATTGATGTCATTGTGGAAAGAGTTTGTTGCTAATGCTATGAGTGTGGGTTTGTTACAAAAAGTGACCATAACCCTGTCTTGCTCTCACACCTTCATCCATGGGATAGACATTGAAAAGCCCTTGACTGTATCCCTGGATTTTGAACTTGTTGGCCCTAGATTGGATGAAATTAATCTTCAATAGAAATCACCAAGTGTGTGGTGGTGTTATAGCAAGAGGAAAAGGAAACAGACTGAGGGCAATTAACTTTGCTCTCAAGAATAGCTGCTAACTAGCTGAAATAGAGCCAGACTGTTGCACCACCAGTGGCAGAAAGACTAATGAAGAATAGGAATGGGTATAATTGATCAGGAGAAAATAAAGGTAAAGAATTTTGTTTGTTTGTTTGTTGACCATACCAAATTCTACAAACAGTGCCTAACCTACAAAATCAAACTCATTGTATGATACAGTATTTTCTCATTTTCACCATCTGTTGTGCAGCAGGAAGTTCTAAAGAAAGGTCCATGAAGACTCAGGAAGGAAACTTACAAATTTCTGAAAGTCCCTGAAACTTACCAGGTGCATAGAGCTCCCCTCTCCGCAAGGCTATATAAGAAGTAAAGACTGATGAAAAGAAGAGACTTTCCCATCTGTCCAGCTGCCTCTAAGTTGTTCAGAGACATCCAGCATTCTAGTTTCATAAGTCATCACCCATGCTAGTGTGAGTTTTTGTTGATGTCACTGGCTTTGTGTAGCATGGTTCTGTAAGTAACCCCTTACCCATACTCCTGTAAGTAGCCACAGTAAACTCATTGGTTGGTCAGGATGGGCTTGGGTAGTATTGTTGCTTTGGTCAGATATCAATTCCCTATCTTGGATGAGTAGACAGTTGTTCACATCTCCCAAGAAACAGTGTCACACAATATGACCTATTTAGGGTCATCTCCCGCATGGCCCTGATCTTTAGATTTCAGCTACCCAAACAGCAACATGCCTGCAAGTAGACCATGTCTGCTAGTAACCAATTGCTCTCAGCTCCAGATTTACTTTTTCTTGAGTATACCATACAAGTATACCATTGTTGGCCCAGCTCTTTCTGTTGTATCCCATAAGGTTTGGTCCAAGAGAAACTCCGCTAAGAAGTTTTCCAGAACCTTCTCCTTCAGACTGAAGCGATCTGAACAGAGATTCACTGTTCTTAGAGATGGTCTCAATCTAGAAATTTATTATGAGATTTCCAAGTAATAAGCCCACTGTAAATAAACAAAATGTAAGAGGGAGGTCAAGTATCAGTTGTCACAAGTACTAAGTTAGAAACCTTTAAACTATCAACCAAAAAAAAAAAAACCATACTGGAAGACAGTGTACCCTCTAGATTGGGAGGTAGCACCTGAGCTATAGTCATCTACACATCTTTGCTTTATTTTGCTTTTCAAGTTAAAGCAAATGCATTCTAAAATATACATAATATGTACTTATATAAACACAGGTATATGTAATGTGTGTGTATGTATGACTCTGAAGGAGTAAACTGTTTTAATCCATCTGCAACTCATAACAAAACAGATCTGGTCCTAAGTTAATGAGAATGCCCCCCCTGAAACAGCCCATGTGTTCTCGAGGCAATCCATCTGCACTACAACCAATAAATTGCCCCTAAAACTGCAAGGCAGTCCTCTGAGTCCTGCAGAGAAATGATGCAAATGCATCTGGCTCTCTGCCTTGGCTTTATCCATTTGGATCACCAGTTTATGAACAAATTTATGTATGAAATTTCCAAAGCTGGCACAGAACCCTTGAGTCAAGGCAGGAGAGTGGTGATGGTTTGTACTTGGGGAAGTAGAATAAGTGTTCCAGATCATCACATCATTTCAAAATATCCTCTCTCTTGTTCCTAGTATAACACCAAAAGCCAGAGAGGAACGACACACATTTATAAAGACAGATTCAGTAAGAACTCTTCTCAGCCATCTTCAATGGTTCACACTGGATGGGGGAGGTTGTGATTTGAACATTCCCAGGAAATGGTTCTTTCAATCTAGAAACTTGGTTTTTCTCCAACTGCCTGCCTGCCACCACCCATCAGTTCATCTACAATATCTAAAGGTTCCCAAATGGTGAACTTGAAACTAGAAACAAAATCGCAAGACACAAACTTTGTAATCTAAGACTAAATAACGACCTCTTTATACCTCTTCTACGAATAAGACACTTATTTTCTGTAACTATTTCAAAATGTTTTGCGGAAGACTATGCAGGCTAGTTGTTTAAAAGCTGAAAATATTAAAGGTGAAAGAAAAGAATGTCATGGATGCACGTTCTCAGTGCTCAAGAAGAGCTGCTGTCAGCCACTTGGTATATTTTTTCTCTCAGTCTTTTAAAAGTGCTCATATTGATATATAAAGCTTGTGTGGTTCAGACCAATTTGATTTTTTAAAATGACACATTGCTTTTTCTGCAGTGGACGAGTATCCCTCACCAACTCTGTTTTAATGACTGCAACTATTACAAGTTGTTTTCCACCCATGTCAGATGATACTTCTGCCACTGTTATCGAAGAAGGAAGTTGGCATGACCTACCAGACTGTCCTTAAATGTTCTCCAACCTCACCTCTCCCCTCTTTCCTTCCTCACAGTCCATACTTCATTGGTACCCTGTGGGTTGCTGGGTTTCATGCTGTCTTTTGATGTCCTACATCCTACATTCTACATGTTGGTCCTTGTAAGACATCTTACTGTCTTCCCTTCTCCATTTCTTCTATCTCCCTATGTCTGTTCCCACTTTGGTTTTTCCCCTAAGTAATTCCTATTGATCTCTGATAACTAGGATCAAAGGGCTGAGAGTGGTACATGGATAGAAAAAAAGAGAAAATGTTTAGAATTTGGTCTTCAATTTTTAGAATGATGAACAGAAAAGATAAGAAGAGGCCCCCAAAGGAAAGCCAAGGACAATATGATATCATGAGGATTTTATGAGAAATTTATCAGAAAAATTTGTCAAAATTCATAGATCAGTGGCATACTCCTACAATCTCAGCACTCATGGGGCTAAGGCATGAAGATCCTGAGTTAAAGGTCACCCTGATGTGCTGATTTGAATAAGCTTGGCTCATGGAAAATGACACTATTAGGATGGGTGGCCTTATTGGAGGAAGTGTGCCACTATGTGGGTGGGCTTTGAGATTCAGGATCCACCTTGTGCAGAAGAGATCCTTCCCCTAGCTGCCCGTGAGACAGTCTTTCCTGGCTGCAGTCAGATCAAGATGTGGAACTCTCAGCTCTTACTTCAGCATCATCTCTGCCTGGACACTGCCATGTTTCCCACCTTGATGACAATGGACTGAATCTCCGAACCTGTAATGCAGCCCCAATTAAACATTGTCCTTTATAAGAGTTGCTTTGGTCATGGGATGGAAACCCTAACTAGACAGATTCTGTAGTCATAACTTTTCTAGTGCTGTGGTAAAAAACCAGGGCCAATGGAATTTATATAAGAGAGTTTATTTTGGCTCCTGGTTCCAGAGGGATAAGAGTCCATCATGGTAGGGAGGCACCATGTGTGTGGTGTGGGGTGTGGCAGCAAGTGCCCAGCATAGCAGCAGGAGCAGGAAGCTGAGAGATCACATTGCAAAGTGTGGGCAAGGCTGTATGTGTTTGAAACCCAGCCCCTAGTGATGTTATTCCTCCAGTGAGATCACACCTCCTAAATCTTCTCAAACAGCATCGCCAACTGGGGACCAAACATTCAAATGCCTGAGCCTTTGGGGGACATTTCTCATTCAAACCACTACATCTGGGCAAGACAATGTAATCTGTCTTAACTAGAGTTTCTATTACTGTGAAGAGACACCCTGACACCTATTGGGCCTATGGGGGCCATTTTTATTCGAACCATCACATTATACTCTCTGGCCCTTATAGGATTGTAGCCATATCATAATACAAAATGCATCTGGTTCAACTTCAAAAGTCCCCATAATCTTTATCCGTCTCAAAGTTGTTTAAAAGTCCAAAGTCCCTCTCAAAACTAATGGCTATCTCTTAATTATAACCTTAGTAAAACCAAAATGAAAAAGCAGATCACATATTTCCAATGTACAATGGCACAGGATGTACATTACCATTCCTAAAAGGAGGAAAGGGAACATGATGAGGAAATACTGGACCAAAGCAAGACTGAAAAGAAGCTGTGCAAACTCCAAACTCTGCATCTCCATGTCGGATGTACAAGCACTCTTCAGATCTCCAACTCTTTCCTGCATTGTTGACTGCCTCACACTTCTTTCTCTCTGGCTGATTCCACTCCTTGATAGCCGCTCTCCTAGGCAGGTATCCCACAACTCTGGCATCTCCAATATCTTGGGGTCTCCGATACAACCCAGACATTGCCTTCACAGCTTCACACAATGGCCCCTCTAGTCCTCTGTGCATGAACACCCCTGACATACGCCTGGCCTCCATGGCTTTCCTTAGTTGCAAAGGAAGAGTCCATAACCCCTTTCTTCTATCCTTGACTCTAAAGCCAGAATCATATGTCCAAAGCTGCTAAGTACTGAAACATGGACCCTTTGTTCAAATATATTTTCATGAGCTTCCGTTTTTGATGGCTTCATTTACGGCCTAAGCTTGGCCTCGAACTAGACTGGATGTAGGGGAACGCCAGGACAGAGAAACGAGAGGGGGTTGAATGGGGAAAAGAAGGAGGGAAGGGGGCTTATGGGACTTTCGGGGAGGGAGGAAATGGGAAAGGGGAAATGATATGGAATGTAAATAAAAAAAAAACTTAGAAAATAAAATTTAAAAAAAAAAAAGAGATCTGCCTGTCTACCTCCAGAGTGCTGGCATTAAAGGTGTTCACCACCATACCTGGCTCTGAACTTTTCTTTAATTCCTTTCACAAGGTGGAAGCTTGGCTGGGTAGGATCTTGCCCTTAGGTCCCAACTCCCTTAATCCCACTTAACATCAGAATTTTCTTTAATCTGTTTATCTTCTTGAACACAGGATTTAGCTCCATTCCACTAGCTCCTGGTATCCCTTTTCCCCTCAAACTGTACATTTTATAACTTTCCTTGCTCCTTTTCATTATGGGTCTTTATAAGCACGGCCACTGATGACTACACAACACAGTCTGCACTAGGCTATTTTGAAATCTCCTCTGTTAACCCAATAGTCTCCAATTTAGCCTCAGGCACATCTTTTCACTTTTTGATTTTTTGGAAGGTGGCAGAAAATAGTCATGTTTTTCGCCAAAATATTTCAAGAACAGTCTCTAGGTCACATACTAAAATTCTTCTCTTCTGAAACCCCTTGAGTTGGGTCCCTACATTTCAAACCACCCCAGCCCCATTGTCTCCCATGCTCCAACTAGTATGACCCATTAAGCAGTGCTTAACGCATTCCACTGTTTTCCTAACCCAAAGTGCAAAAGTCTACAACCTCCAGACCAAATCATGGTTTGGCCTACTACAATAATACCCAAGTCCCTGATACCAACTTTTGTCATAATTAGGGTTTCTCTTGCTGTGAAGAGGCATAATAACCATGACAACTCTCATAAAGGAAAATATTTAATTGGAGCTGTCTTATAGCTCAGAGGTTTAGTCCATTTCATCATGGCAGGAAGCATGGCTGCACACAGGCAGATATGGTTCTGGAGAAGCCAAGAGTTCTACATCTGGATCAGCAGACAGCAAGAGAGTACCACACTAAACCTGACTTGACCGTCTGAAATCTCAAAACCTACTACCCTGTAACACACTTCCTCCAACAAGGCCACACCTACTCCAACAAGGCCACACCTACTCCAACATGGCCACGCCTTCTAATAGTTCTACTCCCTATAGGCCAGTGGGGACCATTTTTATTCAAACCACCACAGATCCACTCCCCTCTTTTTTATTTAAAAGAGGAATTAACTACTGATACATTTAACATACTAAGTAACTAAGCAAAGGAAAATATGTGGTATACAATTCCAGTAATATGACTGCTAAAAACCTAAAATATACCCATAAAAAGTACACCAGTGAGTGTCTGCCATCAGGGCGAGTGTGGAGCTTGATTGCATGGAGCTGTAGGGTAAATTTTGAAGTGTTGGGAATTTTCTGTATGTTGGCTATAGCTGTGGTTGCTTTAAAGATTTATGCACTTGGCCAACAGCCATCAAATAGTCAATTCTGTATCAGCACACTTATGTTTTAGGGAGTTATATCCAAGGCTATTGGAAAGTTATATAGGTCATGGAGAGAGAAGGGAACTTTGGAAATGGCATTTTTAGAAGCCAGGACTTTTGTGTTTGGCAGTGTTTCTACCCTGAGACAAAATATCCAATTAGAAATTTTCAATGAGGCAAAATGTGGTTTTCTTGTCTGGCAGGCTGAGTCTACCTTCTTAGGGCTGTAATGAGCCAATACATCCTGGCAGAAGAGTGGAGCGGCTCACCCCACAGCAGCTGGGAGTCAGAGAGGCAGGATGGGCCGGAGACAAATACATCATTCAAAGGCTCCCTCCAGTCAGCCCCTCTCCTACTCATCTCATCAGCACAAAGGCATCAGTGGATGAACTGGCTGATGGAGTTGGTGTTTTTCTGACCAACCATCTCTCAGTATCTGCACCAGCTAGAAACCAAGTTTTGTTTTTTTAAATATTTATTTCTTTATTGTATGTAAGTACACTGTAGCTATCTTCAGACACTCCAGAAGAGGGAGTCAGATCTTGATACCGATGGCTGTGAGCCACTATGTGGTTGCTAGGATTTGAACTCAGGACCTTCAGAAGAACAGTCAGTACTCTTAACCGCTGAGCCATTTCTCCAGCCCAGGAACCAAGTATTTTAACTATTCCATTACGTCTTGGTGATCATTTCATATCCAAATAAAAACTTCATTAAAAGTAGTTTTGGTGACACATTGACCGGAAAATGAGGTAAGCTGCCTACAGATCATCTTCTCTTCCTCCGTTTCCCCAGATCCAGTCTTTCAGTTTCACCCCAGCTCTGCAGTGGAACATCTGGGGCAGCCTTCCCTGTACCCCTGTTCTCTTTTCCTGAGGCTCACACAGACCTTTCCTTCTTAACCTCCCATCTTCCATGTTGCTTTACACTAGCCCCCAGCTCCAGCAGGCATTTCCTGCTGGCCCACAGAACACACCTGCCAGAGAACCATACAGGTTACCAGGCACACCTTTTTCTTTATCTCACTTTCTCAGTTCCAATCCCCCAGTCTCATGGCCAGCTCTGCAGCAGAACCTCTGTGGCAGCCTACCCAACCTTCCTGGTTCCTGTCTCCTGTGGGTCCTATAGATCTTCCCATCCTAACCTCCTGGTTGCCTTATCCCAGCCCCCAGCCTAAGCAGGAACTTCTTGCTCACCCACAGATCATGCCTTCCAGGAAAGCAGGTAACATGTTTGTAGATTTTTCTCTTCTTCTGTTCCTCTGCATCCAACCCGTTTCATTCCCAGTCTCATTCCCAGTGCTATTGCAGACCCTCTGTGGTGACCTTTCTTCACTGTCTCCCCCCAGTCAAAGGAGGGAAATAAGCAGACCCTGGTTGAACACTCTGCTCTCCTCCCTCCTGTGAATCCCCTCAGACCCTTAGCTCAAGCTCATTCCTAAATATCAGCTCCCAATACCCAGAAACACTTTTTACCTGGAACCCCCAGTGGCCACAACTATCAAGTCCAAGGAAAATTTCCTACCAGGCATCACACAGCCATCACATTCTCTGAAAATCCAGAGAGGAAACAGAAACTAAGGAAGAAAACACCCACCCAACAAAGAAAAAACCCAGTAATCAGCATCTACACCTGTAACCATCCCCACCCCAGATGTCTAGAGGCCAGCATTTTGTCTTTTTTGGGTTACCGTGATACCCAAACCACATAGAAATACAACAAAGTAGAAGAATTACACACCAATTTTCTTTATGAACATAGATGCAAAAATACTTAACACCAAATCCAAGAACACAGTAAAAAGATCATCAACCATGATCAAGTAGGTTTCATCCCAGAGATTTAAGGATGGCTAAATATATAAAAATCAACAAATGCAACCCATCATATACACAAACAAAACACCCAAACAAACAAAACGAAAAACCCCACATGATCAACTCATTAGATGCAGAAAAAGCTTTTGACAAAAATCTAACACCCCTTCATGATATAATTCCTGGAGAGATTAGGGATACAAGGGACATACATAAGATAATAAAGGAAGTTTACAGTAAGCCTATAGCTAACATCAACTCAAATGGAGAGAAACTCATACCAAAATGAGGAACAAGACAAGTTTGTCCACTCTATCCATATCTATTCACTATAGTACTTGAAGTCTTAGCTAGAGCAATAAGACAACTGAAGAAGATCAATTTGGAAAGGAAGAAGTCAAAGTATCTTTATTTGCAGGTGATAATGAGAGTATATAAAAGAGACTCTAAAAACTTTTACTGGGGAACTCCAACAGTTGAGAAATACTTTCATCAAAGTAGCTGGATACAAAATTAACTCACAAAAATCAGTAACTCTCCATATACAAATGACTAATGGACTGAGAAAAAAAAATCCAGGAAGCAAAAGTTTTCACAATAGCATCAAATAATATAAAATATTTAGGTAATTCTAAACTAAGCAAGTGAAAGACTTATATAATAAAAACGTCAAGTCTTTGAACAAAGAAATTAAAGAATATCTCAGCAGATGAAAAGCTCTTTTGTGCTCACAGATCAGTAGAATCAACATAGTGAAAATGGCCATCTTACCAAAAGCAGTCTACAGATTCAATACAAGTCCCATAAAAATTCCAACATAATTCTTTACAGACCTTAAAGGGACAGTTTTCAAGTTCCTGTGGAAAAACAAAAAATTCCATGATAGCTAAAATAATAAAAGAAATCCTAGCAGTCTCATTAGTCCCAATTTCAGGTTGTACTACAGAGCTATAGTAATAAAACCCACATGGTATTGGCATAAAAACAGATGTGTTGATCCATGTACTCCAATTGAAAAGCCAGACATAAATTTACACACCCATGTGCACCTGATGTTTTGATAAGGAAGCCAGAAATAAACAGTGGGAAAAAAGATAGTGTATCTTCAACAAATGGTGCTGGCCAAACTGGATGTCTGCATGTAGAAGAATGCAAATAAATCCATACAAAACTCAAGTCTAAATGAAGCAAAGACCTCAATATGAAACCATATTCACTGAACCTGACAGACGAGACAGTAGAGAATAGCCTTGGCATAGGGAAAAATTTCCTAAACAGAATTCAATTAGCACAGGCTCTAAGATCAACAATTACTCAATGGGGCCTCATAAAAATAAAAAGTTTCTGTTAAGGCAAAGAACACTATCACTCAGACTAAGTGGTAGCCTACAGAATAAGAAAAGATATTTTTACCAACTCTATAGACCACTCAAGAAAATAGGCATTAAAAACCCCAAATAATCCAATTTTAAAAATGGAATAGAGGTCTTAACAGAGAATTCTCAATAGGGGAAACTCAAAGGGCCAAGAAAGACTAAGAGATGTTTAATATCCTTAGTCATCCGAGAAAGGCAAATCAAAATTATTTTGAGATTCCACAGTTCTCATGTCAGAGTGGGCCTCTGGCCTTGTACCTGCTCTTGGGGTTCTGTTTCTTCTGCTGGCTTACCTGGTCCAGATTTGGTGTGATGTGTTTTGTTTTATCTTATTGTACTGGCTGGTTCTGCAGGTCAACTTGACACAAGCTGGAGTTATCACAGAGAAAGGAGCCTCCCTTGAGGAAATGCCTCCATGAGATCCAGCTGTAAAGCATTTTCTCAATTAGTGACCAAGGGTGGGAGGGCCAATGGTGGGTGGTGCCATCCCTGGGCTGGTAGTCCTGGGTTCTATAAGAAAGCAAGCTGAGCAAGCCAGAGGAAGCAAGCCAGTAAGAAACATCCCTCCATGGCCTCTGCATCAGCTCCTGTTTCCTGACCTGCTTGAGTTCCTGTCCTGACTTCCTTTGGTGATGAATAACAATGTGGAAGTGTAAGCTGAATAAACCCTTTCCTCCCCAGCTTGCTTCTTGGTCATAATGTTTTGTGCAGGAGTACAAATCCTGACTAAGACTAATTGGTACCAGCATAGGGGGATATTCCTGTGACAACCTGACCATGTTTTGGGGAGGACTGTGTAAGGACTTTGGAACTTTGAGTTAGAAGAGCCATTTGGATGTTAAGAGCTCTGTGAGATGTTCTGTAGGAGCTTGGAAGACAATGTTGAGAACAGTGCAGAAGATGGAGGCCTGGCTTGTGAAATTTCAGAGGGAAGATTAAAGACTCTTATTAGGGATGTTGCTGTCTTGATTGTGAAGATTCTGTGGTTTTGGTTAGCTGGGGCTGAAGAATCAGCTGTGATTAACAAGATACCAGAACTTCTAAAGTGAACCTTTGCATTACTGGGACTATTGATGCTGGTTAGCTGGAGCTAAGACATTAGTGGTGATTAAGAAGAGACCAGCATCATTGAGGTGAAATCTTCTGGGAAGTGTTTTCTGAGAGCACAGAGGCTGTGTTCCTGAGATAGCCAAGGTTGTACCTTGTGCTGCAGCAGGACTTGGTAATGTGTAAGAGTCACCCAGGTGGTACTGGTTTTGAAGGCATGAAGGAGTGATGAAGAGCAGCTGAGGCTCAGCACCGTGAGAGGCCATGGAAAGGTCATTGGCGAAGGTGCAGCCTCAGTAGCAATTGATGGCCCAGGACTGAAGGGGTCATGCAAAGGAGTTGAGGCTTGGCACCATGAAAAGAGTCTATGAAAGACTATTGGTAAAGCCTAGTTACAGTGGAAGATGGCAGTGATTTGGAGATGACAGTACCATGAGATGATCACCAAGAACAGCAGCAGCAGTGGAGTACAGGCAGCTGGAGCCTAGAAGGCAAGCCGTGTGCTACACAGGGCAGAGCTGGAGAAGTGACCCAAGCTCTTGGAGGAGCCTAGAAGATTGTGAGTGGATCCCAGACATTGGACTGTTAGAGTTTGATTTTGCTTTTGATTGTGACTGTGCCCTGATACTTTTCCCTCCTGAAGGAAGAAAGTATTTTAGTGGAGCCCTCAGTTAAGGAACTTTGAATTGTAAAAAGAATTTGAATTTTAAAAGATATTGGATGTTTTAAAGGGATTGAAATTTTAATATGTAAGAATTTGTGAAGATTGTGGAACTTTTAATTTTATTTAGATCTTGGGGATGAATAAAAAAGTAAGGGTTGAGGCTTAACAGTGATGTGTTTGTGTGTCAAGTTGACAAGGGATCAGTTGTACTGACTGGTTTTGTGTCGACTTGACACAGCTGGAGTTACCACAGAGAAAAGAGCCTCCCTTGAGGAAATGCCTCCATGAGACCCAGATGTAAGGCATTTTCTCAATTAGTGATCAAGGGGGAGGGCCCATTGTGGGTGGTGCTATCCCTGGGCTGGTAGTCTTGGGTTCTATAAGAAAGTAAGGTGAGCAAGCCAGGGGAAGCAAGCCAGTAAGAAACATCCCTCCATGGCCTCTGCATCAGCCCCTGCTTCCTGACCTGCTTGAGTTCCAGTCCTGACTTCCTTTGGTGATGAACAGCTGTGTGGAAGTGTAAGTTCAATAAACCCCTTCCTCCCCAGCTTCTTGGTCATGATGTTTTGTGCAGGAGTAGAAACCCTGACTAAGACACTTATATTTTATTTTGTCATGTTTGGTTGTTATCTCTTAGAAGCCTATTCTCTTCTAATGAGACAGAAAGGGAGTGGATCTTGAAGGGAAGGGAGGTGGCGAAGAACTGGGAGGAGCAAAGGGAGGGAAAACTGTAATCAGGATATATATATATATATATATATATATATATATATATATATATATATAAAAGAATTATTTATTTATTTTATGTATATGAGTACACTGTAGCTGTCTTCAGACACATCAGAAGAGGGCATCGGATCCCATTACTGTTGGTTGTGAGCCACCATGTGGTTGCTGGGAATCGAACTCAGGACCTTTGGAAGAGTAGTCAGTGCTCTTAACCGCTGAGCCATCTCTCCAACATCAGGATATATTATATGAGAAAAATCTATTTTCAATAATAATAAAAAAGAACATCATTGATGAAGTGATGTAAACCAAAACCTGATATAAGTGGGCTGAGGAGAGACAGAAGCTTAGGGATTGTAAATATTTTTTTTCACATTTATTTATTTGTTCATTCATTCATTCATTATTTGCATGCCTGTGTGTGTGTTTTGTGTGTCTGTATGCATATGTGTGTATGTTACTGTAGGCACGTGAGGGTTAAAAGACAAGTTCTGAGAGTTTATTCTATCCTTCCACTATGTAGGTTCCAAGGATCAAACACACACTACAAGGCTTGCTGGCAAGCCTGGTTACCTGTGGGCCATTTTGCTGCCCCTTAAAATACAGTCATATTTTAAGAGCTTTTGCTTTGAACTGAAGCCAAGAATGGGTGGTACTCCCAGAGCAAGTGATCGTCAAGTATGTTTCTTAACATTGGCGTTATTTAAGGCACGACTGGATGCTGCTGGGGATGCCTCATGGACAGGAGTGAGACTGTTGATATGAGAGACATTGTGGTGAAGGCACAAGTCTATCCTTCGCATTAGGTGGTCAGTGGATTTGGTGAAAGGCATCAGAGGACGGGCTTTCTGTTTTGTTCTGTGTGAATTAATCCCCAGAGCTCCCAGGGACTAAACCACCAACCAAAGAGCACACATGGAGGGTCCCATGGCTCCAGCTGCATACATAGTAGAGGGTGGCCTTGTCGGACATCAGTGAAAGGAGAGGCCCTTGGTCCTGTGAAGGATCGTTGCCCCAGTGTAGGGGAATGCCAGGACAAGGAAGTGGGAGTGAGTGAGTTGGTGAGCAGGGGGAAGGGGGATGGTTTAGGAGGTTTTCAGAGAGGAAACAAGGAAAGGGGACAACATTTGAAATATAAATAAAGAAAATATCAAGTTTTAAAAAAAGAAATAGTCTGGTATTTGTGCTATTAAAAAAAAATGACTTGGGGAGAAGCCACTAGAGGGCAGAAGGAGATTCAGTAACCTGGGAAACAGTCCCTAGAAGAGAGAATTTACTAGAGGCCTTGAGAGGGTTGTTTGGCGATATAAGCTTCCGGTCTAATTGACAGCTCATTCATCTTTATGCCTAACCACTGGCGCTGTGCTGCTAGTGCCTCTCTTAGTGTGGCTTACAAGGTAGAAGAGAGGAAACAAAGCCAAACTAATTCCAGCTGGGCTTTAATGTGTCCATTTTGCCTCCCTCCTCCCTCCTCCTCCTCCCTCCCCCTCCTCCCTTCTCTCTCTCCCCTTCCCCTCCCTCTCCCTCCCCCTCCTTCTCCCCCTTCTCCTCCCTTCTCCCTCTCCCCTCCCTCCCCCTTCTTCTCCCCCTTCTCCTCCCTTCTCCCTCTCCCCTCCCTCTCCCTCCCCCTTCTTCTCCCCCTTCTCCTCCCTTCTCCCTCTCTCCCTCCCCTTCTCCCCCTCCCTCCCCCGCCGCTGTGTCTTATTGATTTTCTACCTTGAATCATTTACTCATGTTTTGCTGGATGAATAAAGTTTGGAGCAAGGTCTGCTGATGGGATTAGAGGTGCTTGGGAGGATTTCCTGCAAGACTGCCTGATGCTAGCAGCTGCTGTAATGCTGGGAATGGAATTGCCACTGACAGAATTACTTTGCTGAACCTCGTTAACTGGGGCGTATGGGGAGCCCATTGTTTGCTCCTGGTGTGATGCTAAGATACCCCTCCCCAATCACCTGCACGGAGCAGACCATCATCTCCAGCACACTTCTTCTATTTGTAGTATCCCTCAAACAGAAGACAAAAAGCACCATATTACTAATAAGCATAATCATAATAGTGACCTTTTATCTGATGCCCACCCCCAAGTGCCAGGCACAGTATTAGTTATAATAATAATTAACATCCAGTTTAGATTTTTTTTTTATTTTGCGATTACTTATGAGGGTAGAGGTGCATCCCGTAACACACAACACACTAATGGCAGCTCACCAAAGTCTGTTCTGTCCATCCACCTCACAGGGTGTGGGAATCGGACTGACATGATGTTAGGCTTGGCTGTACTCCTGGACCAGCTCCCCGTCCCTACTAGGTGACCCTCCGGGCATTTGTGCTCTGATTGTGTAAACCTGCTTTACTCTTCACAGCGGCCTGATGAAGGTGATAGAAATTGCAGCTCAAAACTTCTTGAGCAAGATCCCCTTGTATTAAAAGCTGGCTACAGGTGAGGATTCAAAGTTGGATTGGAACTGAATGTGTTCCCACTCTTCTCTTTTCATTGTGCACTGAAATACATGCAAAGATGCGCACTCTTCACCTCTTGAAGGCAGTTACCCTGTCAAGAGACGCAGACTCAGGAAGAAATGGGCACAAATGAGATACTCATGAGATGTAAGTGATGGATTTGAGAGTCATGTAAAGAAGCCATACACCCGACTGGCGACTCGCTTAGTCACAACAAGGCCTACAGGTGGGGTTCTGTCAGCAGGCATCTCTTCCCCACCTGTTCCTGAAACATATACCGGACAACCCCGGCGCCTGTGTCTCTGTCCTTGTGCACCTACGTATGTGCTTAGTGTTTTCATTGTTGAAGATTTGCTCTCTGTGCCAAGGGGTTATGCATCAGGCAAGTACTCTACCAGCAGGATACAGCCCTGGTCCCCCAGTCCCGCGTGCTAACCTTTCACCCAACTCTTCTTCGTGAAATCATACCAAACTCTTGCTGTTGTAAGCACATGGAGGAAACCCTGTCCCAAACTGCTGCTCTTTCGGTAACTACCTGTTACCACCTGGGCAACACAACCATCTTTCTCAGACTGGCTTCCTTTGCACAACTGGAAAGGGGCCATCAAGGGTTCTGCATTTGATGTTATGGTTGTCACCCACAAAGGGGGCTTTACTTTCCTCCAGTCTCGATGCTAAAAGCCTGGGCTTTGATGGATCAGGTTGGGTATGTGGTCCTGAGAAAGTGGGTGGCTGCCAATAGAGGCCAGAGGCAGGTATAAAATGTAATAATATAAGGATTGTGGTACCCAAGCATGAGGGAGAAAGAACAAAGGATGGATAGAGCGAGACTTTTTCTTTTAACATAAAATTTGGGGAAAAGAGGGCAAAAGATTGATGCTTTGTAAGGTATAAAAGAACTCTTCAGTGCTTTTGTTTATACTTTTAAAAGTATAAATTAGGTCCATTTATTATCTGAAATTATGTCCAAATAAATGTCCAATCAGTTTAGAACTATTTTTATGAGTGAAAGCAATGAGTGGAGCCTGGATGTCCCAGTTCCCCACTGGGTGTGGGTGACATACATTGCCGTGACACACCCTGTCATTGCCTTGAACTTGTGCACATGCCGGTGTCATGCCTAACAAAGCACCTCAGGACAGTGCAGACAGAGAAGGATGTTGAGTATGGGAGTGGGGGGTGTTATGTAATGTTAATAGGAGGTCATTGGAGGCTTTGAGTGACAGATAACATTCTTTTTTTTTATTATTTATTTTATTTTATTTTTTTAATTTACATTCCAAATCACTTCCCCTTTCCCGTTTCCTCCCTCCCTGAAAGTCCCATAAGCCCCCTTCCCTCCCTCTTTTCTCCATTCAACCCCCTCTCGTTACTCTGTCCTGGCGTTCCCCTACATCCAGTCTTTCCAGGACCAGGGGTCTCTCCTTCCATCTTCTTAGAAATCTATTGATATGCGGATTGTGTCTAGGGTATTCCGAGATTCTGGGTCAATATCCCCTTATCAGTGACTGCATACCATATGTGTTCTTTTGTGATTGGGTTACCTCACTAAGGATGATATTTTCAAGATCTGACCATTTGCCTAGGAATTTCGTGAATTCATTGTTTTTAATTGCAGAGTAGTATTCCATTGTGTAGATATACCACATCTTCTGAATCCATTCCTCCGTTGAGGGACATCTGGGTTCTTTCCAGCTTCTGGCTATTATAAATAAGGCTGCTATGAACATAGTGGAGCATGTGTCCTTATTGCATGCAGATAAAGCCTCTGGGTATATGCCCAGGAGTGGTATAGCCGGATCCTCCGGGAGTGTCATGGCCAGATAAGACCCATTCTTATCTCCTTGCACTAAGCTCAATTCTAAATGGATCAAAGATCTCCACATAAAACCAGACACACTGAAACTAATAGAAGTGAAACTAGGGAAGAACCTTGAACATATGGGCACAGGAGAGAATTTCCTGAACAGAACTCCAATAGCTTATGCTCTAAGATCAAGAATAGACAAATGGGACCTCATTAAATTACAAAGTTTTTGCAAGGCAAAAGACATTGTCAAAAAGACAAAGCGGCAACCAACTAACTGGGAAATGATCTTTACCAACCTTACATCCAACAGAGGGCTAATATCCAATATATACAAAGAACTCAAGAAGTTAAACTCCAGAGAGGCAAGCAACCCTATTAAAAAATGGGGTACAGAGCTAAACAAAGAGTTCTCACCTGAAGAATATCTAATGGCTGAGAAGCACCTAAAGAGATGTTCATCATTCTTAGTCATTAGGGAAATGCAAATCAAAACAACCCTGAGATTCCATCTCACACCAGTCAGGATGGCTAAGATCAAAAACACAGGAGACAGCAGTTGTTGGCGAGGATGTGGAGAAAGAGGAACACTCCTCCACTGCTGGTGGAATTGCAAGCCTGTACAACCACTCTGGAAAGCAGTCTGGCGGTTCCTCAGACAGATAACATTCTACACAGGAGAAGCAGCAGGTGGAGAAGATTAGAGGAGGAGTGAGTGCCAGTGGGTGTCAAAAAGGGAAAGAAAGGGAGAGATGGATGCTAGACTGTTAAAGGCAGAGCTGACAGAATCTGGCTCTTCCTGGTGATGCCATCAATAGAAGAGAAGACCCTGGACATTTGTAAAAGAAACAGGACTGGAGAGGAGGCAGAAGAGTTTGGGAATCACCAACATAATTTTGGATGCCCAGAAGGTCCAGGAGGGATTCTTAGGAAAGTACACAGTAACCAACTTGGGTATGGGGCTAGATGCAGTAGTATAGAAGGGATTGATGAACCTGTAGGGTGCGTGAGGGGACACCAGGAAGGGAAGCCACTGGCTTCCGCAGAAATCACCCATGGGGCATAACAGGAAAGGAAGGGAAGCCAGCAAGGAGCAGCAGAAAAGGCACGAAAGGGATACCTTGGTGCTGAGGGTCCAGATGTAAGTGGGACATTTTCAGATATTAACCCAGATGTTCTGTTCCCATGGCAACCTCTATGCTCTTGTTCTCTCCAGGCTGCAGCCACTGCTGTCTCTCTCTGGATGGCCAGGGTCATGAAGCCAGCAGCAATTAGCGTCTTTTTGTTGCATCCCAGCATGGTAGAGGAGATGTGGAGAGACAGACAGCAACTGTGTTAGCTCAGTTTCTCTTCTGATGAGGTCACCAGTTCCATCCTGCCCCTCCCTACCAAATGACGTTTTTTTTTTAATCCCAATTCCTTCCCGAAGAGCCCCACCTCTGGATACCATCAATGTAGGTGTCAAGGAGTGAGCTTTAGAAGGCTTTAGGGGTCACTCAAACCGTGGTCAATGTCCTTAGCAAGGGATGATAATGAAAAAGAGAAAAGTAAGATGCTTGGTTTCTGCATTTCAAAATAGTTGGTCCAAAACCAAGCCAAACAAAACAAAAAAAAAAAAAACATACTAAAAAATGACTAAAGTCCAGGGGGGTGTCTCACAGGATGAAAGTTCTTGCCACAGTACCTGACTGACTTGAGTTGAATCCTTGGGACCCACATCACACAAAGAGAAAACTGACTCCCAACAGTGGTCTTCTAACTTCCATATACATACCATGGCATGGCGTGACCCTACACATTTAATACACACATGAATCTAGAAATTTCAAATGGGCTAAATATCAAAACAGACATTTCATCAAAGTAGATACGCACATGGCAACAATCACCTTGAGAGATAGGCAACACTGTGTTACTAGAGCAGTGACAATTTAAAATATGATGGGGGCATTTCTCCATGCAACAAACTGTCAACAAATACCGACGATAGCAAGTGCTGGCCAGAAGTCAGAGCAACGAGAAGTCTGACTCATCGCTGGTGGGAGTACAAATGGTGCCGCCATGCTGGAAGAGAGTTTGGCAGTTTCTTCTCCAGTCAAGCACCGTCTTCCCGCGGGTAGCATGTGGCTCTTAAGCTAGAAACAGACGCACAACTTGGGATGGGTTTGAGGAAACTTGTACCATATGCGGATCTTCTTGAAGTGACTAAAAGTGAAACAAGAGGGTAGCGTAGGCCCAGCAGCACAAGCGTGTCCAAACACCTGCGTGACCCACAATTGACAGCTTTATGTGCATAGGACCGACAGCTCATAGTCCATGTGACTATAAAGTCTCACTGTGACAACACCCTGGCACTTCCCACAGAAAATTATTCTTTGAAAAGGCGTAGCAGATGTTCTGTATCTGACAAACTCTATTCAGATCTGATCAGAAGAAGGCACGTGAGGCAGACTGCTTGACCAAGGAGGCAGAGAAAGCACCCAGCTGACCTTCTGACTTCACCAGTGTCCCAGAAGGAACAAGCTCTCCCTCCCCCACTCTGTCTAAATCTCCCTTCAACTCAAAGTCCCTCCTTTCTGTTTACCTACGTTCACTCCCTGTCAGCTTGGTTGCTTGCTCCCATTCTCGGTCTAGGGTTGACTTCATTTAGCTCCTGGATAAAAAGTGTATGCTATGTTGGGAGTTGGGGTGGTGGAAGCTTTCAGAGTCAAGGACTGATGGGAAGCTGTATTATTTAGCAACTCTGGAGGAATGGAATTGATACCAGGAACATAAAGGAGCTTTATGAGATTGGCTTACACAATAGGATCAGAGCAGTCCAAAAAGGGATGCCTCACACCAGCAAGCCTGAGAACCTAGTAGTTCAATGCGCAAGGCTGGGTGTCTCAACAGTCCCAGTCTGCTGCTGAAGACCTGAAGGGTTCCTTAAGAGCCAGAAGAGGCCGGGTTCTGACGTCAGTGAAGGAATACAGCAACAGCAGCCAGAGATAGATACATGGATGAACTTGCCAGTGAGGGTGAAGGCAAGTAGGCAAAAGCAAGTTTCTTTCTTCCAGCTCCCTTTATTTGGTGCTGCCTCTACTTTGGGTGGATCTCCCCACTCCTTGAAGTAATGTGGCCAAGAGAATCTCTCACAGGAGCACCCAGCAGCTTGCCTTTAGTGGATTCCCGATCCTGCCAAGTTGAAACCTAAGATGCGCCTTGAAGAGTTCTTTAAACATTCAGTGGCCCGACGTCGTCATGAAACGCCCACAGGCCCTAAGCAGCCTGAATGCGGTCTGATGAGAACAGCTTTTTTTTTTTAAGTTCGTTATCTCTAGCATATCTTTGGGTGACCCAATACTGACCCTTTGAGCATTTCAAAACCTCACGTAGGCAAACCATACAGCTTGCTCTTTCACCACGCCCTGCATTATCGTTCTCTGGGACTTCGAAGGCACTGGCTCATGTTTTTCTGTCCCTATGGCATCTAGGTCACTGGTTTTCAGAGCTGCCAGTGAGTCAGAGGAGAGCGGGAACAGAGTGGGTTTGAATGTCATTGATTCCCCGACTACCTCTCTTTCTCTGCAAGCACTCTGATCTATCACTTTGTTCTCTATTCCCACTGTCCCTCACTGAACCTGAAACTAGACCAATGGTCAGCAAGCCCCCGAGATCCTCCTGTCTTCATGACCCCCCATAGTGCCAAGGTTACAGACATGAGAGACTTTGTTTGGGGTTTTATATGGGTGCTAAGGATTTGAACTCAAGTCCTTGAATTTGCATAGCAAGAACTCTTTCCCACTGAACTATCTTCCTAACCCTCAGAGATTTTTGTTGTTGTTGTAATTTTGCTTTTGTTTTGTTTGCTTTTGGTACAGGGGATTGAACACAGGCCCTCGTGTACATAAGGCAAGATCTCTACCACTGAGCTACAGACACAGGCCCAGCCCTTGATGGTCTTCCCCTTAGATCCAACTGGTTTGCTTGAAAGAGAGAGAAAGCAAAAGCTTCCTGACCGATTGTTTCAAACCTCTGGTTAATTACTGGTGAAAGTTGATCTGACTGGTTTTGCCAGGTGTCCTGGCTTTTTGTCTGGAGTAGGGCATTTGGAGATCCATGCCAAATGGAATTGGAGGCCATTCTCCTGGTGTCCTGTGGTCCTTAGGGTTTGTTGTCATCTTTTTAAGAAGCTGAACATATATTGTCAGATGTGTTCTAAATATTGAGGGCAGTGTAATGTATGTGATTGCTTACACTGTAGATAAGGAATATAGATGAGGATTCTGCCAAAGCCAAGTATCTTTTTGCACACTGAGATGGGGGGGGGGGGAACCTGATTGGCATCTGGATGCTGTAACTTAGCTGCGTGCCTTGGAGCTGCATGTAAATGTCAGCTGGAAAGAAGATTGTTTATATATGTACTGAAGTAGAAACAAACACCCGGGATTCTCAAATGCCATTAATAAAACATCGGGAGTGTTATTGTGAGTTAAGCAGGTCTATGTGACTTTGCTAAAGATGACTGAGAAATGTTTTCCTTTACATGCTGAACTCCTTAGGGAAGCGCTAGAAATCCATTTCTCACTTAAAACAAAAAGTTGTTGTTCTTTACGATAAAATGTCACAAGTAACACAATAGGACCTCTCCTACACCATTGCCTCTCTTGAAGATGCCCAGCCTTCCAGCACATCAGAATGTGAAGGACTTGTGTGAGTCACTCTGTCTTCTGACTGCTAGATGACTCAAATCAACACAACTACAATGGGTACCCTCCCACACACTGGGTAACCTTCAGCCTTGCCTTGCTTCTGTGACATACTTGTTAAGCGAACCCCATGCAGAACATATCAAGGGCACGTTTGTATTTAGACAAATGTCCCCCCAAGTTTGGAAGTCATGCACTGGGGCAATGTGTAACGCACTAGAAGAGGTAACTACCTATCTATGGTAGCGACCGTGATTGCCTGAGATGAACTTGTATGAGGACTTTGCTGTAAGGCCCTTCCTCATCTAGCAACACGTCTTGTAGGGAAGGTGATATTGTAATACATGGAATCTATTCTAGTTTAAAACCACACCACACGCATGTGTGCATATATTCATTTTTTTCTAATATCTCTCCATATCTGTCTCATCTCTAAGACCTCTGAAATGGTTGGTGTGAATGGACTGTGGGCTGAGGAGATGCACTTCTAACTAGTCTCTGATGAAAACCTTGACCGTAGGAGATAGGCAGAATGGCTCTTACAATGAAAGGACTATTATTTTAGATCTGTGTCATCTGCAGTCTCATCAAAATGTTGAGTTCTCCCTTAAATCAATTGGATGGATGTTTGAATTCCTACTATGAGCCTAGCAAGCTCTTTGCTAAGTCTGGAGAGTAAAGTGCATGAACTCATCTACCTGGGGAAGATATGCTGACCAGTCAACAGGCAATTGCCATAGGGTGAGATGGGTACCCTAATCATCCACCCCATGGAAACTCAGAGGCCTCTTCCTCAAGGAGATGAATTTGTACTCTTTAACTGATTTTTATTAGGAAATCTGAATGTGTTCTCTGTGCTTAATGTAATATTTGGATATACCCTACTGATTTATATACATATTCTTTCTGTGGCGAGAACCCTTGTTTGGTTGGTTTTGAGCACGATACATTGTGACTGACTACAGTTGCCAACATGCCAATAGGTTTCTTGGACTTGTGTCTCCCATCTCAAATGCAATTTAACCATTTTGCCAGCACCTTCCCACACTCTCCTTGCACCACCCATCTCCTGGAAGATGACTTGAGAAACATTTGGTGCACTCGGGCTCTGTGTGTGATCTTATCACGGAGGATAAAGTTCAACTGTGTCTTATATTCCCCTTTCCAAGAACCATGCCAAGTTCTTGGCAGCTCACAGGGGCATGGCCTTCCGTACAAGCGCATGTGGAATGGGGAATTCTTGTTCACCGTGCTTGAGCAGATGGAGTAATAGGAGATGTTCTGTAGGTGCTGTGTTCACGGTTCTGTCTTTTTTCAAGTGTAATTAAAATAACTGGTCTAGTGTGTAGGTTACAGCATTTGCTGGTAACAACTTATTGGTATGGTTCCTTTGAAACACTGGAGAGCAGTGATTTAAATGCATGAGGGGCTGTTTTCTGGAATGAACCAGTCAAGCATCATTTTTTGGATGCTCAGCGCTGAATGAGAAAAATGAAAGCACACATCTCTTGCACCACTTCACTACACTGAGAATCTGTCTGGTACCTTTCATAGGAGAAGATGTTCACACTTCTCATAAACATTTGCCAACCCGTTAATGCCTACTATTTAACATATTCTGTATAGCATTTATGCTGATGAATGAGGTACCAAAAATAGAAAAGCCATCTTTTCTTTCCCTTTCCTTCCTTCTTTGTTTTGCTTGGTTTATTTTCTTTTTCTTTTTTCTTTTGTTTGTTTGTTTGGGTTTTGTTTGTTTGTTTTTTTGAGACAGGGTTTCTCTGTGCAGCCCTGGCTGTCTTGGAACTCACTCTGTAGACCAGGCTGGCCTTGAACTCAGAAATCCACCTGCCTGTGCCTCCCAAGTGCTGGGATTAAAGGCATGCACCACCACTGCCCGGCTACTTGGTTTATTTTCAAGGCAGGGTTTCTTCATGTAGCCCTGGCTGTCCTGGAACTTTCTCTGTACACCACACTGGCCTCAAACTCAGAGATCTGCTTGCCTCTACTTCCTGAGTGCCGGGATTAAAGGCGTGTGCCACCACCACCTGGCAAAAGCCATTTCTTTACTGGTACCCTATGGCCATTGTTGTCATGGTATCCCTGGCTTTCTTATACTCATGGCTAATTTTTGGATTGAAAGGACAAAGAGAATATAAGGTGGGCAACTTGGGACCTGTAGCGGAGAGGGGTAATGGCTGCTGTGCCTTCTCATAAAGCTTCAGAAGTGGTGTGAGCAGGGCTCTCTCTATGCTTTGCAGCAGCTGTCTATCACACAGTATCATATCAAAGCGCCTTTGCAGAGATCATGATGCATATTCCATTTTGGAGTGGGCAGGGTCTTGCTATTTAGCCCACCCTGGCCTCAAACTTAAAGTTCCCCTGCCTGAGAGTGTTCACACAGTAGGGCAGAATCACTTCCTCTATCACTAATTCCACCAGCAGCGATGACATCATTTGCGAGTCAGAAACCGACTTGTCCCCACTGGGAGATTCGGTCCTCTATCACCACCATGGATGAGTGGACTTGAAAGCCACTAAGGGAGTAGTAAGGAAACATTAACTTTATTCATATGACCCTTTAGTTACTAAGGAAACATTAGACTTCACTAATAATGGATATGTTAGTTAATACTGACACCCTCATTCAATCTGTAAATCAGATAGCTACCATCTATGGCAGGCAAGTCTCTGGGGTTTCGGGAAAGAATGCAAATGTCACAAAGTAGCCGGTTGAACAGTAATGTTTTCAGTCATGATCATGCATCACACTGTAATTTAGGCAAGTTATTTAGACCAAGTAAAATTGATCGTTTCCAAAAGAATGTGGTCAAAGAATCTGATAAAGAGATCACAGACAAAACATAAAAATAACATCACAAGAAGTACCACTTAGTAAGAAGATTAAGTGCACATGTGTGAAAATCAGGTGAGTATTACAATAGTACATTGTATATATAGTTTATAGAATTTTGTCAAACCAAATGCTAAATTTTTGTAGTAGAAATTAGGAAACTTTTTTAAATGACTGATTATAGAAAATGCCACACATCAGATTTTTTTTAGGATTGAGGCAAAATTTCTTAGAGAGACCAACCCATTAGTTTGATTAGTTCAGCTTCTATTTTGAGAATTCATAGGAAAAAAGCAAAAACAACTCAAAGAAAATAGGTAACAAAAATGGGCAGAAATTAATGTGGCAGAAATGTGATTAGGAAATATTAGCAACATTAGAGTCTGGCTTTTTGAAAAATAAATAAAGTCTGTTTCTGAGTGCTTGCTTTTCTTCATGAAGTTTGGTGTTTGGTTCCCAGAATGGTTCCTCGAAACAGCCTGCAATTCTATCTCCAGGGAACCTAACGCCCTCTTCTGGACTCTATGGGGACTGCATTTATGTGCACACATCCTCAAATGGACACTCACAGAGAGACACAGACACAAAAACAGACAGACACTTCGTGTGGTCTGTGAATTATATCTTGGGTATTCCGAGCTTCTGGGCTAATATCTACTTATCAGTGAGTGCATACCATGTGTGTTCTTTCGTGATTGGGTTATCACACTCAGGATGACATTTTCTAGTTCCATCCATTTGCCTAAGAATTTCATGAATTCATTGTTTTTCATAGCTGAGTAGTACTCCATGGTGCAAATGTACCACGTTTTTTTGTATCCATTCCTCTGTTGAGGGACATCTGGGTTCTTTCCAGCTTCTGGCTATTATAAATAAGGCTGCTATGAACATGGTGGAGCATGTGTCCTTATTACATGTTGGAGCATCTTGCGGGTATATGCCCAGGAGTGGTATAGCTGGGTCCTCAGGTAGTACTTTGTTCAGTTTTCTGAGGTACCGCTATACTGATTTCCAGAGTGGTTGTGTCAGCTTGCAATCCCACCGGCAGTGGAGGAGTGTTCCTCTCTCTCCACATTCCCGCCGGCACCTGAGTTTTTGATCTTAGCCATTCTGACTAGTGTGGGTTTGTTTTGATTTGCATTTCCCTGATGAGTACGGATGTTGAACATTTCTTTAGGTACTTCTCAACCATTCGGTCGTCCTCAGTTGAGAATTCTTTGTTTAGCTCTGTACCCCATTTTTAGTAATGTTATTTGGTTCTCTGGAGTCTAGTTTCTTGAGTTCTTTGTATATATTGGAAATTAGTCCTCTATCAGATGTAGGATTGGTAAAGATCTTTTCCCAGTCTGTTGGTTGTCATTCTTTTTTTTTACAGACCACATGAAGCTCAAGAAGAAGGAAGACCAAAGTGTGTGTGGACTAAAGAGTCCTTCTTAGAAGGGGGAACAAAATACCCATGGGAGGAGATACAGGGAAAATGTGTGAAGCAGAGACTGAAGGAAAGGCCATCCAGAGACTGCCCCACCTGGGGATCCATCCCATATACAGTCACCAAACCCAGACGCTATTGTGGATGCCAGCAAGTGCTTGCTGACAGGAGCCTGATGTAGCTGTCTCCTGAGAGGCTCTGCCAGTGCCTGACAAATACACAGGTGGGTGCTCTCAACCAACTATTGGACTGAGCACAGGGTCCCCAATGGAGGAGCTCGACAAAGTCCTTTCCCAAGGAACTGAAGGGGTTTGCAGCCCCACAGGAAGAACAACAATATGAACCAACCAGTATACCCAGAGTTCCCAGGGACTAAACCACCAACCAAAGAGTATACATGGATGGACCCATGTCTTCAGCTGCATATGTAGCAGAGGATGGCCTTGTCAGACATCAAAGGAGAAGTCCTTGGTCCTGTGAAGGCTCATTGCCCCAGTGTAGGGGAATGCCAGGACAGGGAATTGGGAGTGGATGTGTTAGTGAGCAGGGGGAGGGGCATGGGATAGGGGGTTTTTGGAGGGAAAATGAAGAAAGGGGATGACATTTGAAATGTAAATAAAGAAAATACCTCATTAAAAAACTGGATTAAAAAAGCAGACAGACATGCATACACACACACAATTAAAAGTTAAATAGTTAAATCTTCAAAATATAACAAATGGCTATAATAACTTCCAACACTTAGGAGGTAGAGGCAGGTGGATCTCTGAGTTAGAGGCCAGCCTGGTCTGCAGAGTGAGTTCCAGGACAACCAGTGCTACACAGAGAAACCCTGTCTTGAAAAATCCAGAAATAAAATAATACATTAAAATAAAATTTAATTTTCAGTTAAGAATTAAGTTTAATTATGTTTTAATTAGATAAAATTTTCAATTAAAATTGTAAAAAAAAAGCTTAAAAATTGAAAAATTAAAGGTCAAAATCAACTCAAGAAGAAACAGAGAATTAGAAGATGTTACAACTGGTAAAGAAATTGAACAGATTCAAATTTATTCCTCAAAGGAAATTCTATGTCTATAAAGGTTTTGAGGGTGAAACTTCAAAAACAAAACAAAGACATTTTTAGTAGGAAGAAATTTTAATCTCCAAAAACAGTTGTGGACAAAACTAGCAAATATTCTAGAACTCACAAGTGCAACATAATTTTGGTTTGAAATTCCATGGAAGAATATGTGCAAAGGAGAAAACATGGAGAAATAGAAACTAATTATTAGCAATATCACAATGTCAAAGAATCAGTAGTAATTTAATTAAAGTAACAGTAATGACAGTAATTTCAAGTAAAATTTTAAAAATTAATAGTAACAATTAATAGTAATTATCTCTCATTCAACATACAAAAGCACCCATGTTTCAACATCAGCAACAATTAGAAAATATTTAACGACATAGAAAGTCTAGATCTTGAAGTTACAATGACACTCCTGTGTATTTTATAAATCAATTTTTGTTATGTCAAAAAAAGCAAACTAAGTATATTATAAAAGCCAAGCAATTGGCCACATAATCAATCAAAAGACTTAAACCATATGATCAACTCAATACATATTGAAAAGCCCTGTGAGAAAACTCAGTATGTTCACAATGTCAGCTATTGGACAAGTCCGAGAGCTGCCATGGATTGATCAAGAATATTCACAAAAAACTCAAAAGCAAAGCTCAATGGAGGAAAGTTTTCATTTGTCATAATGCACACGAGCAAAGCTCCCGTCATACATACCAAATGGTGTTCTGGGCATTCTAACTCACACAACCAGGCCAAATCATCAGAAGGAATAAAAATTAGAATGGAGCCTAGGGTGGAGCTCAAGTCATAGAGGGCTTGCCTGTGTGCACATAGCGCCAAGATAGAGGCAGAGATGGTGATGAGTTCAGAGACAGACTGGACAGAGGCAGAAATGGACATGGGAAGAGAGATGGATAGGCACAGAATATGGAGATCTATACAGATAAGTTATCAAAACTGCAGAGATTATCAAAATTGAGAGGAACGTCCAACATTTAAAGGCACCTGCGCTTCAAGACCACCACCAACTAGAAAATGTATTAAGAAAGAAATATCATTTCCATTAACAACAAACTGTAAGCACAAGCATTTTGGAAATAAACATTCCTGAACCCTCACAAGCAAAAGGAAGTGTATTTGGAAAGAAATTAAAACTCAAAACGGAGCCGGGCGGTGGTGGCGCACGCCTTTAATCCCAGCACTTGGGAGGCAGAGGCAGGTGGATTTCTGAGTTCGAGGCCAACCTGGTCTACAGAGTGAGTTCCAGGACAGTCAAGGCTACACAGAGAAACCCTGTCTCGAAAAAAAAAAAAAACAAAAAAAACAAAAAAACAAACTCAAAACGAATACAAACACTTTGTTTACTGTAGAATTTAGCTTTATAAAGGTGTCCATTTGAAAATGGATCTTTGGATATAAGTCAATTCTTATAAAATTTTCTAACAGCTTTTGGTTGCTTGTTTTGATTTGGGAGAACTTGAGCTGATCTTAAACTCTGTATGCAAGAGCAGAGACCTGAGAATATCTAAAACATCTTAACAAAGGGAATAAAATGGAAACATGTGCTCTTCAGTGTATTGAAATGTATTATAAAACCATAGCAATTGAATCCGTGGTTTTAAGGCATGAGTAAATAGATAAACCAATAGATAAAGCAGAGATCAAAAATATCCACATGTAAGGGGCGCTGGAAATCAATGGAGGAAAGATAGGCTATCACACAACTAGGCTTAGGCTTCTCATTAGCAAGTGCTAAGAAAAATTCAATTTTATTTCAATTCACACAGAGCACAATTCTAGTGGTTTAGGAGAATAGCTTTACTTTCTAAATTTTGGGTAGGATATGATTTTTTAAAAGCATGTACAGTGGAACATTACTAATTATTGATGCATTGAATCCCCTGTATCAAAATTAAGAATTTGTGTTCTGTTAAAAAAAAAGTAGAAAGAGAACAAAAATAGATCTCAAGATGGGAAAATGCATTTTCAGTACATGTAAGTATAGATACTAGACTCCAGACTATAAATGAATTATATGACTCATTAAGAGAGGAACAAATGACTCATCAGACAGATGTACAGCAGACACAAACAGACGAAAGTAAAAACCGGTACAGGAACTCGTGTACTGATAATTCGCCTCAGCAGGAATGAAATGTTAGACCTTTAGCTCTTTAAAATTTTCTCCATTTGCAGATGTTCATGAAGGCCAGAAGAGGGCACCAGATCCCCTGGAGCTGGCGTTAAGCAGTTGCAAGCCACTTAATAGGCTTGTTGGGCACTGAAATCAGGTCCTCTGCAAGAAAAATACATGCTCTTAACTGCTGAACCATTTCTCTCCAGTCCCCTTTACATTAAAACCTTGAAATGTAGTTTCAGGTTCAAAAGACTTGGGAAAAAGGACTTTGTAAAACCAGATGTAGGCAAGGCAACACAGGGGCAGAATCCCGTTCATTGAGGTATGAAGAAACTGTCAGCGGCTCCCCTACGTCGTAGAAATATTTGGGGTTTGCAAACCAGAAAAAGGCACATAGTGGCATTGTGTGGGAGAAAGTGCTCATATGCAACAAAGTAGCAAACTGTGTCTTACTTCTGCAATGAGCTATTAAGCCATGATGAAAATTTATGAATCAGCACTACACACGTCATGCTGGATACTTCTCAGTGATAAGGATGAGTGAAGAGTTCAAGTCTGTGTGCACATACATGTAGTGTGCTCTCTTTCATACAGTGTTAACCAAAAAACTAATGGGTTGCTCAGGAAATGCACAGAGCTTTTACGAGTCACAAAGAAAGACAAGCGAATGACAATGAGACAAAGTGTACGTGAGGAACCCCAAGTGCCTAAGCCTGATTGCTGTTAGGCTTTGGAGGAGCTGGGAGTTGACCTGTCTTATAGCTCCGGATTTGGCACATGTAAGTCACCACTGTGATGGTACCCATGAGAAACAATTTAAGGGAGGGAAAGATTTGTTTTTTTTTCTCTTTTGACTCATGGGTTTAAAAAGTTTCAGATTGTGGTAAGAAAGACAAGAGTAATGCTGCTTGTGTGAGGGTGGTTAGGAAGCAAGCATGGAGAGAGGCAGGGGCGAGGGACAAGCTTGATCCCACCAGAGCATGGCTCCAGTCCGCTCCGCCATCGCCCAGCAGTGACGTCATCAAGTGGCTTGTCTATTGGTTAAGTTAAAGCCTCCATGATTTAGTCACCCCTCCGTGATTGGATGTGCCAGCCTTCAATCTACCAGCTGGGACTAAGCATTCTGCACAGGAACCCTTGGCAGAGGTGTGTGATATCTGAACTCCAACAGGACCATTACGAATGTCCTGTCTATTAAAATTCTTTAGATGGTATATGAACTCTTTTATAAATGTGAAACATTTCACAGCAAAACTACAAATCAGGCCAGGCGGTGGTGGCGCACGCCTTTAATCCCAGCACTTGGGAGGCAGAGGCAGGAGGATTTCTGAGTTCGAGGCCAGTTTGGTCTACAAAGTGAGTTCCAGGACAGCCAGGGCTGCACAGAGAAACCCTGTCTCGAAACCCCTCCCCCCCCCAAAAAAAACCCCAACAAAAAAAAAACTATAAATGAGTTATAATTCTGTAAATAATTGGACATTTTCTTTGATTACTTGTAAATGTTTCACAAAACACCGTAATAAATTAGAAATCACGTTCCTAAGCTAAAATAGCATTAACATTAGAAAATGTATTAAATTTTATAGCATTTATGGAATGCTTGTAGAATACGCAGATATTTCAAAGTTTTCAAAAACAGTGTATAAACCACTTTCCCTTCTATGCTATTATTATACAACTATTTGAAATGTAATCCTTTAATAATATTTTATGCTTCATAACATATATTTGTAAACTCAGGCTGATATTTACTTTGGTGGGATATCATAAGTTGAGACAAACATATCTCTCTCTTGTGATGGAGGGGGAGCTGGCCTCACCCCTTGCCTGGCCAGCACTGTATATCTGGCCCTGTGGCATGAATGTGGGAGAGTGGACTGAGGGCATGACAGCAGGAGAACTGGGCACCCACACGCGTGCATGCACACACACACACACACACACACACACACTGCCCCTTGCACACATACACACACATGCAACATGTACACACACACACACACACACACACACACACACCCTGGAAGGCTGCAGCACTCTGGTGCCTGGGTAGCATAGTAAAGTTGGCGCGGGTAACAAGGAAGCTAGAGACCTGGTCCCCGAGAGTGTGAGAGCCAGAGAACTGGCCCAGCCCCTTGCCAGCTCTAGCAGTAGAGTGAGCTGGCCCTCCCCACACTAGGACAGGAGAGCTGGCCTGGTTGGCATAAGCTGTGCCGACCAACTCAGCTGCACCTCAGGCCCAGATCCAGGGCTTTGAGTTGGTTCGCCCCAACATAGTCTCCATTTGTGGTCTGCTGGAATGTGAACCCGACCAAGGACTCACCGCTATGATCATTTGCAAGAAAAGCTGTTGAGTAAGTTCCATGCAGTGCAACGTCCACGGGGAGATGGCTTTTATTTACTTTATTTTAATTTTTTGTTTTCTTTTGGGGGAGGTTGTAAGGGCAAAGGGTGGATATGGGAGTGGGGACCGGAAGATGAGTAGGACTGGGGTGTATGTTGTGAAATTCACAAAGAAATTTTTTTTTAAAGTCTTGCTCTTTAGCACGGACTGGCCTTGAACTCATGGCAATCCTCCTGCCCCAACCTTCCAAGTGCTTTGATAACAAGCAGGTGCTACCATGCCTAGTAAGATTTTTACTATTTTACTTTTTATTGGTTCGTTGTGAATTTCGTACCACAGGCCCCAATCCCAATCATCTCCTCCTCCCCCTATACCTGCCCTCCATTCTTGCAACATCCTCCTCAACAGAGGAAAAAAAAATCTCATTGTGGAAACTGTAGTGTGCCCTTCTGTTCACACTTCTTTACTTGGACATATTCATTCCAATGACTTGTTGGTCTGGTATGAAGCCTCTAGCTTCTGCTATTCTATCAATACAAGAACCTCACTGAGACTCCTTTCGGATATCCTGTTGTTGACCCATGTCACAGAGATCCTGTAGTTTTGGGATTTGTAGGACTGGCCCTCTTCATGCGCTCCAGTAGTTTGTTGATGGATTGAGCCAATTCAAAGGCCTGGATTTGGGCTTGAAAAGTACCTGAGCTGGTCAGCCCACTGGGTCTCCCACTGTTAAATCTTTGGGGAGGCTCACCTTCAACCTGCTGCAGTAGGTGAGGGGCAGGGTCAGCTCTCACGCTCTCAGGACCCCATTGGAGTCAACTCTCCCACCCACCACCTGTGGTAAGGGCGAAGGGAGGGGAAGAGAATCTCTCCCTCACTGATGCCACCACACAGCAGACAAGAGGCAGGGCTGGCTCTCCCAAGTCTTGCCCTTGGGGCTAACTCCATCTGCAACACCCCAGGTGGCAGCCCAGACAAGGGAAGTCCGTCTGGCCTTTGGACGTAACAGATCCCTGTTGCTGCAGGGTCACAGACTCAGACGTGGCCCTGGGTATCCGTACAGGCCAGGATCCCACCATGGTCCCAGGTGGCATCACTGGTACTCACATCAGGCTGTTCCTCACTGCCCTGAGTCTCCAGCTCTGTCTCTCCTCACTGTACCCACATGCTCCTGTTCCTCTTTCTCTTCTATTTCTCCAACCTCTTACTTGCTCCTCGTGATGGTGCCAGGGTCTCTGAGTGTCTGGAGTCCTCTCAGGAGGGGTCTTAGGAGTGCTATACCTCACGTGTGCATTATTGTGCAGGTCAAGGGTCATCTAGGGCATGGTCCCCCCCCCCCAACCAGCCTTGGCAAGACTGGTGGTCACCTCAGACTAGCTCCCTGTCCCAGCCTCATGGAGTTTGTCCGTGGTTATCTCAGGTTTACTCCCTACAGGCCCATTGGAGTGGCTACTTGCGAGGGTCATCTGTCCTGCACTCACTCCCACCCAGGGCCCATAGTCCCAGGCAGGGATCCTCTAGTCTCTGGCTTGCTCCCCATCCTGAGGGAGTGTTAGGGTACTAGTCATTCAGATGTTCACAGCTCAGAACACTGAGTGTAGATGCAACCTCTCTCATCTCTGCCACCTACTGACATACATGCGACACAGCAGCCACACCTGCAATGCCTCTAGGATAATTTTATTTTTTAATAAAATAATCGTTTTAATAAAATCATAAACTTTTTTTTCTTAAGACCAGATCTCACTATATATATCCTTTGAAATCACAATCCTCCTGCCTAGACTCCCGAGGGTTGGGATTATGTGTGGACGTTATCTGACCCCGCTACTCAGAAACTTTCCTAAAAAGCCAGTCAAACATTTGTAGCCCATTGGTCAGAACAGGGTTAAGCAGCAACCGGCAAACAGAAGGTGCTTAAGACCCACAAGGGCCCACGTTTGGCATGCTACCCTTCCACATGACATCCAGGATTCCAATCGTCCTAAAATATCAATCTTTTGAATCACACTCCACACAAGTAACTCACCTGCCATGATTTTGTACTAAAGTCAGACCCCAATCGAGAGCTCTTTGGAGAGCTATGTCTATAGTCTGGACTACACAGATCTCCCTTTACTGAACTTAATTTGGATATGATTCCATTGACCTGTATGGGAGTGCTCTGCAAGGAAGAACCAGTCTCTGAATTCACCCCAGCAATCGGAATGAAGATGTACTTGAAGGTACAATGCAGGGGGAGAGCAGATCCTTGCGAGTGCTGTGTCAGCAGTGGCTTCTTACTGTTAAGACCTTCCCAGAGAGCATTTAGGAGGCCGTGTTTTCTGTTCCCCATGTAGAGGATAATTATGCTCTCCCTATTCTTAGTCATACAGAGACTTGACAGTCTGGCTCTGCCCCAGCCATCTGATCCTTGGTTTAAATGGCTGTCATCACTGACAGAGGGAACCTTTTCTGGATAAGAAGTGACTCACTGCTAAGCCTTACCAAACGGTTACATCTATGCACCGCCTCCCCCCACCCCCGCCTCCCACCACACGTGTTAGCCTATCATTTCGTTTTTAATCCTTTAGACAGTTGAGTGGCTTTGGGATTGTTTGCTGGAGAGCCTAGTGGTCCATCCTTGGCACTCCATGGAGTATTGCATCCCATGCCCCGGAAGGTCTACATTCCTTCTTACCATATTCATCCCCTTTCTCCATTTACCTGCAATATTTGAAATGTAAGTTTTCTGTATCCCTGTTACTGCTTTAAAGAACTGTTGGGTGACTTGGAGAAGAAGGGGAGAGAGTAGAAGTAGGAACGAGAATGGGAGGAGACTTGAACAAGTGAGTTGGTCAGGTCGGGCTTAGTAAGTTCAAACCTGGGGTCAGAGTATGTGCCTCAGCTCACGATACACTCCGTCGTGAGTGGTCCTCTTCCTCATTCATGTTACTAATACAGCAATTTGATATTTCTGTCGTAAATTCTGACAAATCAAGGTGCTCTTTGTGGCTTTGTAGTTGCCTTGGTGTTTGTGTGGCTTTGAGACAAGGTCTTGCTATGTAGCCTGGGTTGGCTTTACCCTCCAGATCCTTCTGTCCCTACCTCCCAAACACTAGGCATGCAGGCCTGTGCCACAGACCCTGACTCTTTATTAAGATCTAAGCACAATTGTGTTGCCTTTGCTTATAAAACGGTCTTTATTGCCCCATAAAACACTTGAGGTGAACGTTTTTAGTTAATCGAATAAAAAAAAAAATCTCCCCATGTTTAATTTGGCTTACAACAGGGGAACACTTCTTCAGTTTTTCTTGGATTCGTCAGGCAAACACGGAAAGTTAATTTTAATATTCAAGCATTCAAAGATTGAGTTTTCTTTAGGGCCTGTGTGTGTGCATGCATGTGTGCACATGTGTATGAGGGTGCATGTGCAGGTGTGTGCACATGAGGGTATAGGTCAAAGGTCAACCTCAGGAGTCCTTGCTCAGGCATGGAGTCCTTTGATTGGATGGTGCTTACTGGCCAGTGAGCTCAAGGTATCTGCCTGTCTCCACCCCCCCCACCCCTGTCTTCTTGCCTAATCTTTTTTTGTTTTTTTAACCTGAGTTTAGAAAACAAACTCAGGTCCTAATATTTGCCAGGCTCTGGTTTACTTTTCATACCCTAAAGCCATCCCGAAACAACTTTGTGTGGGTCGGTATCTTCAAAAGAAGCCACAGGTCTCATCTGGTTCAGTTTCAGTAGCTGAGAACGTTCTCATCTCTCATTTCCTCCCGCTGATACCATTTAGCAAAAAAAGATCTAAGTGTATTAATAATGGGTCGGAAACGAGCGTGTTTACGTAATTTTTAATAAATGCAATCTGCTCATTTTCTTTTCATTAATGCATTACTGTTCTTAGTAGCTTTTAATTTCTCTTGCCTTTTAGGAAAGCCTACGTGCTGGATGATTTTCCTTCTTAAATGGCACTTTGGCATTCAAAAACACCAGTAAGCCCTGGGAAACTATTCCCACAAGAGACGGCTGGAGAAAAGCTTTTCCAGTAAGCGAATCGGTGTTTTTAAGATGCTAATAACTGTGCTGATTTGGTCCCTCCTTGGGTTGCAGTTAAAATTAATTGAAAAACAACAACAAAACACTCCTACATTTCACACAGAAACCACACAGTGTCGGGAAATGGAGAGCAAACGGAGCAAATCCCGTGGTAATGAATGACATCCTTTCGTGACATTGAAGACTAGTGACTTAACATACTTAGCATAAGAAGATATTTTTCTCCATATTATTAAATAATTTATGTCAAAGGGAAAGCTAGTTTGATTGTCATTTGTAATGTTTTATTTGATTTTGAGCTACAGACTTGCTTGCCTGTGCCTAGGTGTTGATAGAAGTATGTGAGGGCAGTGCCTGCAGAGGCCAGAAGAGGGCACCAGATTCTTTGGAGTTGGAGTTAAGTAGGTTTTGAGTTGCCTTGCGTGGGTGCTGGGAACAGAACTTAGTCACTCTGTAAGACCTAGACAGACTCTTAAGCACTGAGCCATCTTTCCATCCCCATTGCTAGTACAGAAATAGTTCTCTGTTGGCACCTTCTGCACAGCTACGCTACTACAGTGCCTGATGCCACTGAGATGGCACAAGGTTTTAAAAACTACTGCAGAGTCAGTGCACGCAGAGGCCCGCCTATGTGGCTTAGGGTTGTTCTTTTACTTCATACGTTGGGGAAGCTCATCATTCATCTGTACACTGTAGAGATACTCGGAAAGGTTAAATACCGAGCCTGAGACCTGCTGCACTCAGTATGATTACCCACTTCACCACGCTTCAAATAACCACCGACCTTGGGATCAGTCACGCCACCCTTTTGAGACTCCCTGGACTCTTTCTGACCATTCTTCAGTCCATTAGGTTAATTTCTCCCTCTTTTGCTAATCTCTAATTTTAAGACTCTTTGTGTGTGTACATGTATGATGGATATGGACATACGTGTGCCAGAATGCATGAAACCTATGACATCATTTTTTTTTTTGCTTCCATCTTTATGTGAGCTCCTGGGGGCCAACTCAGGTCATCAGGATTGCATGACAAGCCTCCTTTATTCATCCAGCCTTATCTCAGGACTCTAATTTCTATTTTTTGTTCCTCATACCCTGGGTCTCTAGTTTATGTCTCTCTCAGTTCTGTCCAGAGTTTAAAATACCATCTAAATGTACACGGCTGCTATAAATGGCTGGTCTGATGAGCCCCTGTCATATATCCTGCTGCCTACTTGACACCTCTTCTTGGATCTCTTACAGACATCTCAAACTCAACACATACAAACTCCACTCTTGATTTTCTTTCTCAGTCTACTTCAGATTTCTCCCAGCTCGGTAGATGACGCCAGCACACAGCCATCTATACAGGTCAGAAACAGCTTTGTTCCTCCTTTGCCCTTCAACCCCAAGATGTCTCGCTCCAACAGACTCCACCCTTAAAATGGAGCTCAGAGTCAACCACCTCACCCCACATCTATGTCCCAGGCTGATACCAGAGTCCGTGGACGACTAAGTGCCTCTTATGTAGTACTTGCCTATAACCTGTCCGCATTACCCTGAATGTTCTAACTCACTTCTGGGTTAATTACAAAGTATGCAATGCATATGATCTGCAAACAGTTATGATGTTAAATTGTTTAGGCAATATCAAAAGAGAAAAAAAATACTGCCTCAGTTAAGCCCAGCGCTGGGGAGTTCTTCTAAGTGCACTTCCCAGAGCTTACCTGGGAAGGTTGTGGGGAGGCAGAGGGTGGGACAACTTTAAAAGTCAGATTTCTCAATCTGATGTGAGTTCCAGAGATTAAATTTAGGTCGTCAGGATTTCATAGAAAGCACTTTTATCCATTGAGCCATCGCATGGGCTCTAGCATTAAAAATGGTTTCTTCACTTGCCTACAGTCTTCTAGAGGCTACCTATTGATCCTTCAAATGAATTCAGACTGCTTCTCACGGCTACCTTTCTAACCCTGAAGCACACCAACCTAAAACATTCTATCCATGCCGGCGTACACTTACAAATCACTCTTACAGTGACTGGAGCCCAGTGGATTTGACAGTCAGTTCTAAGTGCTATAGACTGGAGGAAGAGGTAGAAATTTTTCTCAACATTTAAATGGCTCAGAAAGGAAAGGCTTAAAGCCAAATACTAAAAATTATAAGGTTTGGTGAACATGGATTTTTTTTTCCCTTGCAATTCACCCTGAAGCCTCAAAACACGCTCTCTCTCTCTCTCTCTCTCTCACACACACACACACACACACACACACACACTCACACACTCTCACACACACACATACACAGACATTCACACACACACAGACATTCACACACTCATACTCACACACTCATACACTCTCACACACACAGACATTCACACACTCACACTCACACACTCTCACACACACACTCTCACATACACACACACTCACACACACAGACATTCACACACACACTCTCACACACTCACACACACACTCACGCACACACTGACATACACAGATATACACACACACTCACACACAGACATTCACACACTCACACACACACGCACACTCTCACACACACACACAGACATTCACACACACTCATACACACACACTCTCACACACAGGCATTCACACACACACACACACACACACACACACACCTCTTTAGAGAAACAAAATGGAACCTGCCTAAAGGAAATGTCCAAGAAATAGTTTTATAACATCTTAGAGGGAAATGATGGCTTTTCCTTGAGGAACAACCGATTAAACTCATGTGGATCAGCTCTGATACTTATTTGCTGGCTGTTCTAAGTAATCCACCAACTTTCTTTCATTATGAAATCTTGTGTTTATTTGGAAAGAATAGTACCGAGATACTCCCTCTGCCCCTGTCAGTTTAGCATCCACAGGGAATGTTTTGTTAAATTCCACTTGTATCCTCAGGGAACTCTTGTTTACAGACATTTCCTTTCTCAGTTCTCGATTGCAGCAGGTTTTTATTCAAGTCTTCGAGGCTTTGTTCTTGTAACGTCCCCACACATTTCAGCACTAAGGTAATTTTATTTATCTTTGTGCTGACTAATCTTACGTCAACTTGGCACACAAACTAGAGCCATCTGAAAGGAGGGAACCTCAACTGAGAAAATGCCTCCAGAAGATCTGCTGTAAGGCATTTTCTTTATTAGTGACTGATGGGGAAGGCCCAGCCTATTGTGGATCTGTGTGTGTGTACATCTAAGGGCTGGAGGTCCTGGGTTCTATAACAAAGCAGGCTGAACAAGCCATGGGGAGCAAGCCAGTAAGTAAGCAGCATCTCTCCAGCCTCTGCATCAGCTCCTGTCTCCAGGTTTCTCCCCAGACCAACCAGGCTAGCTAAGGGTCCTATGAGAAGTGGGGGCCACTGTGGGGCTCACCTCAACCTCTGGCCCCATCACAATCTCTCTGCTCCTCCCAGCTGCGTTTTGTTCCGTGATTGAGCAGAATCATCTCATCCTACCTTCAGGCTCCACAGCTCACATTGCCCAGCCCACGTGGATTTGCTTTCTTCTGGTGAGAGGAACAACTCAGAATAGAACTGGCATAAATAATGTAGAACCAGGGAAAAGGCTTGCGCTCTCTCTCTCTCTCTCTCTCTCTCTCTCTCTCTCTCTCTCTCTCTCTCTCTCCAGGTATTTATACAAGAAAAATGTTAGAGATTATCAATGGTCAGTGACCCAAGTTCATGTTTTAAGAAAGGACATATTTCTAACAAATGACTGAGAGATGAAGAATTTTGTTGTCACTGTGTGTGTGTGTGTGTGTGTGTGTGTATACCGCTATCATTCTCTACCTTATTTCTTTTTGGCAGGATCTCTTACTGAACCTGGAGTTGGGCTAGTATCCAGTAAATTTCAGCAATCTTCCTGACCCTTACTTCCACAGCCCTGGGTGTCAGGGCCAGGCAGCCATGCCTGGAGTTTTGACTGGGCACTGGGGATTTGAACCCAGGTCCTCATGCTTTGAGCAGCAACCACTCTCACCCACTGAGTCATCCCTCCAGCAGCCCTTATTTATGTTGTTCCAGCCATACCAGAACACCTCTGTTTCTGAATGCTGTTTTCCGGTGACTCTGATTAATGTACACACTTTATTGTAAAATTTCCAAGCCACCATATTTTCAGTCCTATCATTTCATGCTCCCTACAGAATTTGGAAAAGCCTCCAATGGTTGAACTAGAAAACCTACACCCTGATACAGCTGTGGAGTGATTGGCTTCCTTGGTTTTGATGAGTCCTGGAGGCCTTTTAGAGGGTCTAAGAAGAATGCTAAATTTTGCTGAATCAGTGTTTTTAAATTATGAAGCTGAAATTACAGTATAGTTCTTATGGTCATGATGATTTGAAGCAGCCAATTATAATAAAAAAATAATTTGAGTTGTATGGTGGGGATCCATCTCCCTACGATGTAGGCAGCTATTGCTTTGGGGGACAATATGCTCGCTCAGCGTACATTTAAATTAGTGGTCACTGTTGGATAAACTGTTCACTGTGGTCCAAGGTACAGGTGCTAAGTCTTCTTGCCTTCTGTTAATTTAGTTTTCTGAATAAAAGTTAATGAACAAAAGTGGTTTTCTATTAAAAAAAAAAGACTAGGTTAAAATTACAGCTAGAGCATGCTAGCCTGTGGGAGACATGCCTTAAACTCTAAAATCTACCTGGGCCAAGATTCTGCTTACCTTGAATTCAGGGTATTACCACTCTTCTCTCTTGTAAGTTCGAAGTAAGCATTTAGAGTCTGCAACTTTTTTATTTTTTATTTTTTTAACAGGCAAACTTGTGTCTGTGCTATTCACAGCTCTTTTTTTTTTCCCTCATTTTGTGCTGCAATATTCTTATATGACACCCAGGCGCCTCCACGTTAGATGCTGAATCATTTTCCCCTTGTCAAATGGGATTGCCAAATTGCTTTCTGATCATGACTCTTCCTTCACGTGGCGGACTCCCCGCTCTGCATGGGGGCGAGGAGTATACCTTAACAGTACGTTGCAAACAGCACTGCAAAGGTGCATGGAAAACATGAACGAATGAACACTTGTGACCACCACAGGCCCACATAATAGGACATAAGGCACACCGAGGACCACCGTGAAGACTGAATTATAAATGTTTATGGAAGGTGTGGTTTAAATGTGAAATGACCTCCCTCCATTCTTTAACCACCTGGTCCCCACTTGGTGGCGCTGTTTGGGACTGTGACCTAGCTAGTGACAGTTGGTTATCCCTTTTGGACTAGGAAAGGGATGTCTGTTCCAGGTTCCAGAGATAGCCTTTTACTTTCCAGCTAGCCACGAGGTACACGAGCTATAGAACAAGATCTAGAGGTGATAGACTGAGCTACTTCATGCCATCCCTGCTATGATGGACTCTGAGCCAAAATATATCCTTTCTTCCTTAAGTTACTGTGTCAAGCATTCTGTCATGACAATAAGAAAAAGAACCAATATAGTAATAAGAGAATAATATTGGGAACTATGTCTTTTCTGCCTTGGGCTAATACATAACCTAGAAGCAAAATTCTATATGACTATAGTCTTTCAAAAAAAACTTTAGTAATTTGAGTAGACTCAATGCAAATATTTGCAAACCCCGAGGCAATTAAATATGTTACTTTCTTCAATAAAATGTTTGTATCCCAATTAAAATAGAACAACATAGTTGGACTTTTTTTTTGTTCCATGAATTATTGCATAAAGACATTTAAGAGTTAAGAGGAAGAAGCCAAGAACTCTAGATTCCTGATTATTAAAATATTGTTCCCATCCAAACGCTTCTCATTAGGAATTGATCATTATCAAATAAATATACATGAAAAAAATCCCCACATATATACAAGAGGGTTTGTGCTTTTCTTTAGTGTTTGATGCTATTTATCCTTTAACTTCAACTTAACACTTCTGTAATATCTTCTCCAATGTGCAACATGATTCAAGCCAAACAATATTAAATACAGTGGGAAAGCATTAGTTATGGAGGATGCTACATTTGCATAATGTATTGCAATTTCATCTAATGGGAGAATATCTTAGTTCTCCAAATATTTCACAATGGATATTTTATGCTAACAAAACAACAACTAACTAGAGGCTATGTGCAAACAGAAACACGCCACCAAATGTACAGTGAATCTAATCTCTCCATTTGTTTTCTCAGTATACAGAATTTGATTGCTGAATTCTTCCTGGAATGATGGCTCTTTTGTGTCTTTATTTCTATCTATAGACATTGAGATCTGTCCCTCTGCCATGGCAATGTTTTCTTAGGAGGGAGCCGTATTTCAGTGAACATAATTAAACCATCACCAACAGAACCTCCCATTAGTCAGAGCAGAGAGCTACGCAGCAAAATAGTTTGTATTCTGCTGTGTGTGTGTGTGGGGGGGACAGTAAATATTTCATGAGCTCTTCTCGATTGGATTGTTTATTTCACAACATTTAAAAGAGATACTTAATTTTTCTCAGCAGCTATTTTTTGTCATCGAGTTAGAGAAATAGATATTAAGGACAAAATTTGCATGGAATGCCCAAAGCTGGTATTTTCTTGGAACGAGGCTTACTGTGCGCATAAAAATAAATCTCATAGTGTTCTTCAGAAGATGCCCTTGGCATCTCCTGTGTTTTCTAAAGCTATATTTTGGTAATGTTCTGTATCTAAGGTGTGGAGGCGGGGTGGGGGGGTTGTAATTTGATTGCTGTGGTTTGATATAACTCAGTCTTCACACTATATTAAAAATGGACACTAGAGGGTGCTCTTTGATCTTCTTTTTCTCTGGCCTGGCAGCCGACTTCGGTATACCCATGCACTGAAAAATCCCCCAGTGTTCTAAGCAGGACAAAATCGCAATGATATCGCGGTGCGGAGATACCCTAAGGTTTAGAAGGGAGTCAGAGGGGGTTCTAACAGGGGTAGCTTCTTAACTAATTCAGAATTAGTAAGAAGCAATGCTTTGTATCCCAGCCCTGGTGGCTGTTATCTTTTGATAATTACTTAATTCCTTCGGTTGCAAGGAATTTTATTAGATTTCAAGCTCTTGCTAAATGTCAAACGATTCTAAAAATAGTTGGAATATTAGACTATGTTAAATAATTAGTGCTCTCAAGCTCTGCCGTGAGGATTTTGAGTAAAGCGCACACCTAGCACTGGTTAAGAAACCAATTATAGAAACCCCAACTGTCACAAATAGCAGCTCCCTGCTCCCCAGTGTCTCCCTTGGTACTGAATACCGTCAAGGACCTGTCCCACTGGCTTTGCTCTCTCCTCTCTGCCCTTTGCTGAGCAGACTCTTTCCCTCCTCCTTGTTTGAGTTTGTTCTGTTTGTTGGTTTGTGCTAGGGTCTCACACAGCCCGGAATGGTCTTGAACCTATGGCCTTAGGTTATAGAACCCAGCTTTGAACTCCTGACTCCCCTCCTCCACTTCCCCGGGGATTAGGATACTAGGGTGGTACCACCATTCCTGGCCTCTGAGTTTTCTTAAACTCTCCAGTGGCTATGTTTATCAGGTATCATTTTCTAGTATTAGAATATTTGAGGGCCAGCAGGATGGCTCCCTTGGTAAAGGCCGTCTAGCCTGATGACTGAATTTGATTCCTGGGACTCCGAAGGTTGAAGAAGAGACTCAGGGGGCACAAGTTGTCCTCTGACCCACATGTCCAGGTAAGGACACATGAGCAAATAAATGAATATAAGACAGAAACCTAAAGAATCTTCCTAGAGAAGTGTATGTTCTCATTTTACAGGGAAGAAAACAAAGAAGGGGTATTGGAGGTGTTAAACGATTCACATTTGGGGCAGAGCGTGAGAAGAGTCAGGGCTGGATCCTGGTCTTTAGAGAAATGGGCTGAAGGGCCTGTTTGTGCTGTCATTTGTGAGGGAGTATTTCTCAACTCAGAGACATGCTTGCCCTGAAGACAGCTTGAAAGCCATGTCTCCCTTACAGGCTCAGGGCTGGTTTCAAGCTTGAGGGTCTCCAAGAGTTAGTTAATGGTCACGAGGCTTGCGCTAGCCAATGGAATGGGAGCAGCACCAAGGAGCCCTCCAGGCAGAGACGTGGCAAAGGCGGGGCTGTGGGAGGGGCATGACTCTGCCAGCCTTCCTCCCTTGAAGTCAAACATTCAACTGGCGGCATCAAAGCCACCATCAATCTCCTTTCCAGGAGGCCAGTGAACAGCAGAGTCCACAGACGTGAACAAGAAGCAAGCTTGTGTGGCTTAAGCCTTCGAGACCTTGGGGTCTCGTACTGTGGCACCGTAGTGTGGCTTACTGTGATGACATACAAGTGAAGGACGTCAGACACGCGAGAAAGCCAAATGCCAGAGGCAAAAACGTGGCCAAAGGACCAATTTATTTTATGTTCCGTATGCGTGTATGTGTGCGTGGACATATGCATATGATTGCATATGTGTGTGCACCTTTGTGTGCAGGCACTGGAGGCCCAGAGTTGATGTCACATGCCTTTTCATCGCTCTCCAGTTTATTCCTGAGTTGGCCTCTTTCAACTGAACCCAGAGCTCATACAGATACATTTGCTAGTCGTCTTGCCCCAGGGATCCTGCCTCTGCCTCCCAAAGCTGAGATTCCAGTAGGCTACCCCACCTTTCCAGCTTTCACGTGGTCACTGAACTCCGGCCCCCAACCCAAACACCTACTTTAAAAGCTGAAACAAAAACAAAACAAATCAAAACCCAGTTTTCAATTGAGTAACTTCTAATGACATTGCTATGAGAATGAATAAAGATAGATTTCTAAGTAATATTGACTGTCCTTCTTGGGTGTTGTTGTTCAAGCTTTATCTAAGAAACTCAATGAGGCATTATTGGGCTTGACCCATGTGATTGGAAAGCCCCAGGCTTCTCTGGGGTGAATGGAAGAGACACAACAGCTTGTCTGAGTCTTCTGGTCTCAAGGAGCCAGGAGCAAACAGAGAACACAATGCCACTGTCAGTTTCCATCCCAACAAGATGACTATTGAGAACTGGCCCATACTGATAGCTTTGAACCCTTCATCCACACTCAGTATTGTCCCCAATGACCCTAAGGCACCCAAGCTGAAGCACACACTTACGTACCTCCATCTGTCTCCAGCCTTCCCCTAGCTCCTGGGCACATGCAAATGCTCAAACCTGCTAGAACTTTCTGGTTCTCCCAACAGGAGCAGTTCAGGGGCAGCCTCTGCCTGCACCTCATTTCCTCAGCTCAGTGGTAGAGAGATGTAGGTGCTTTTGACAGGTAAAGTGGCAACCGTTGCTCTGGGCAACATAAAAAGAAGCTGTGGGTTTCTGCGTAGTTTTCCAGAGTCCCCAGATCATTCATATATATATATATATATATATATACACACACACACACACACATATATATATATATATTCTAAACTGCCACCTATTTGAATCCAAGATAACTTCAAAACAAACTTGAAGTACGGCCTACTGTGCTTCTAACCTTAGAAAGAAAGGAATTCCAAAGAAAGTTTTAGCAGGCCATGTATCTTATAGTTAGTTACAGCATATGTTTATTTGGCACTTACAAGAGAGGATGTTGCCTGTTTCTCTTCCACAGAGTACCTCTGTACTCTGCGGATGCCCCGTGAGCACGTACCAGCAAGGACGCCACCCATACCTGGAAGCGCCAGCTGACCATGGCCACCCATCTCAGTGACTGCAGCTCTTTCCTTTCTGTTTTTAATCCTACCATGCTGCTAGATTATGTACGGAACTCGATATCAACAGGAGGAGCAAGTCCAGCCACCAAATAACGAGAATACTTGAACACAACGTTTATTTAAGGATGAAACACATGAAAAAAATTATTTGGTTGATTTGTAAAAAGTGAAGAACTGGGTTTGAGGATCAGGACGGGCTTGGGTGAGGTTCTCCAGGTCTGCAAACATTATCTCCAGTGACTGAGGCTGGCATGGCAAGGTGGAGGCCACAGCAGGAGGGGGAGGAGCTAAGCATGAGCTGAGGGTGGTGGGGAGAGGCTCCTCAGAGAGGGTCGCAGCTTTAACTCAAAGTCACAGCAATAGCCTTGTCTGTAACCACGGTGATCCAGAAACAGCACGGGACAGACCGACTTTTTCTGGCCAGATTTCCCATCGGACTTCTGTAACCAGAGCTTTCCCTGACTGGCTTTTGGTTCCCAGCACCAGCTGTTTGGCATTTAGGTTAAAAGCATGCTTTCCTCCCGTTGGCTTTGAGAAACCACTATTGCATACTGTGGAAGAGGAGCCAGGAACACTGGTGTCCTCCGGATCTGACTGCTGGAGGAAGGTGGCATGAGTTTGAGAGGCTGTTTTGACTTGGGGACACACACTTTTATACCTACAGGGACTGAAGGAAGCACCCTGAGTTCATTTATGAGGTTGCGCCTGATTTATAGACGAAAGGCCACAGTGAAATCTGGGTCACAATGAGAAGAAGTGTCCAAACTTGAGGTTCCACTGAAGAGTTAGAGGCTGTGGACAGAACAGAACACAGCAAAGGCAAGTCAGTTCTAGAGGGTTCTGACCTATGTGCAGTCCTCACATAGACGGAAACTTCTTAGGGAAAGGGAAAAACTCAAATGGCCCAGATTAAGAAAAAAGAAAAGCAAATTAATCCAACCTTTAAGAGAGCCCTGTGCACCTCAGAAGGAGAGCTGGGAAATCAGATGCCAAAGTGACTGACTATCTGTCTGTCTGCTTGGTTCTATTTCCTGGAGCTCATGGGTCTCCTGCCTCAACCTCCTAATGGCTGTGATTACAGGTCTGTCCCACCATGTCCAGCTAAGACTACCAACATAGCACAAGAGGACTTGGGGGTTAGATTTATGGCCGACTCAGCCTTTAAATTACTAAATCAATTTTGTCTTAATTGCCCACTTCTTTTAGATGAAAGACCAGGGACCCGAGAAGGTTTGGTTTTGATGGTACTGGAGCTCCTTCGGTGTTTCCCTCTCTTTCTGGGATTCTCTGGGATTTGCACAGGCAAGAAGCTAACGGGGCCCCAGTGAGCTTCTCCTTGTGAGTAAGGAGCTTCCTCGGTTACTCAGCTACCTGTCCCCTTCAGGAGAAGCCCACCTCTGCAGCTCCTTCCATCTTCTTGCAGGGATCCAGTCACGCAGCTGCAGAGAGGTCCGTCGACCCGGCTGGTACAGATCTGCTCACAGCCGCCGTTGTCTTCACACCAGTCCAGCCCTGAAAATGAGGGTGTGTGAGACTTAAAGGTAGAAATAGCAACACTGCTCCGTGATCGAGGTGGAGGAGGGACTTCAAAGAGAGGGAAGAAGAAAGAGTTGTCAAATGCCAACGAAAAAGGTTTTCCTGGAGGACACAGGGCAGTCTGCTCATACCCGTGTCTCTCGTGTCTCCTCCTCATGACAGATGCACATCACGAGGGAGGCACGCCTGAGTCCCGAACTCCCACTGTCTTAGTAATCTATAGTGTGTTTTAAGGAACATACGTACTTTTCCTCCTAATGGGTCCCACTGAAATAATCTGTTCTTTGTGCTCTTTTGAATAATCTGTGGCGATCCTGGAATTTTGTGGGCAATTCTGAAAGACAGAACACCAGAGGGAGATTTCACACAATTAAGCTGATAACTTATTCTCCACCACATTTCCACCTCCAAGAGAGGCAGCGGCTTCGGCCTCCAGCGCTATTGCTGCTCAGATTAATTAGAACCAATGCATTCTTGATCATCGAGCCCACTGGGACTCTGGGCTTTATGTCAAGCAGAATTAAATATACTCTCCACACTAGAATGAGATTCAAAGAGGCTCTATGCTCAGGAATGAAAATGGTTGGATCTCGTCTGATACTAATGTATGCGGCACCATCTGTAAGGATCTCTGACCATAATTCACATCTTGCTCCTGTAAACATGATGTAAGCATAGAAATGGAATGTGTAAGACTGGGAATGAGACTCTAGAGCAATACGATCCTGAGGACATAGCCACCCATGATGAGGATGTCAGTCTGGATGGAGGAGATATCGGCTTTGCTCCTCATCTGCAGCCCCACCCAGTTCCAGACTACCAGACCCCAGTGCAATTCTGATGAACTATGAGTACGTGGATACAGTGTTTTGAGTTTGATAGCCAGCGGAGCACAGGCTATTTAATTCAGTATGTATGACTCAATATACCCAGTGATGCTCCTTACCCAAGCCTAAGATAGATCAGGGTATGAACATTCTTAGAGACATTTTTCAAGGTGTTCCAGCAGTAGAATAAACACCATTGGCGCTTAGAGGCCCATAATGCTGTTAGCATCCTACACTGCACAGCTCTCCTACACAATTAGTCCATCTGAGATGTCAGTGGGTCCAGGATGTACTGTGTAGTGTGAGGTCAGAGACTGACTCCCCGGGCATCATTCCACTATACTCTCTCCTCCAAAGACGACCATCCACCTACGAGTGTGTTTGGAAGACTCTATTGGGGACGCCTGGGGTCCACAGTCACTGTGAGACAGCAAGAGTGAGGCTGAGCACTTGGCTTTTCACACTTACAATCTTGCAAGAGTATTTCTCTGAGTCGCAGAGGGACACTGCGCAGTGAAGATGGACTTCATCATAGTCTCCAATGAACTTGAAGACGGTGACGTGGAAACGACAGGTTAGGGACACTCCGTTCTCCTCGATGCCAATCGTGTTGTCTTTGATGTTCTGACACCTACTCCAGAAAAGGAAAACTTGATGGAATCCTAGCCTTGTTTGTATTCTCTTAGAGGCTAACCCTAGCCTTCATGTCAAGTTTCTGCGTTTCATATAGAACGGCCGTAAACGCTAAAAGAGACTTTGCACTTGGAAGTGACCTCTGGATGGCTTCACCTCGCTGTTTATTATCACGCCCTCTGATTTTCGCTGTTTGTTTTGAGACATCGACTGCCACCTTGAATTGTTATCCAAACTGCTACTGCCAATGAGATGTCTGTGGGGACCGCTCTCAATTTCCCACGCTTCGTGATCTCAGTCCGCCCCCTCACAGTGCTGTGTTCTACAGAGGACCATTTAACAGACACATGTCCTACATCCTCAGTTTTTGTCAGTTAATTATTGGAGTTGGCAGGGGCCCTGATTCAAACCCCTCGGGGACTCTTCCCACACTAAAGTAGGCAGGAGCTGGGGGAAAGGAGGAACAGGATGGATGGATCCCAGGATTGTTTGGCGGAGGGGAGGGGGACTGCCTCTTTCCCACCTCCCTGACTTCTTCTTGTCTAGCCAATACTCAGTTCCCACCAGCAGCACATCCCCCAGGTTGGTTGTTTTGCTTTGACAGTCACTTAAAACTTCTCCAGTGTAGTCTCCTTTGCTCATGTCCCCTCGCCATGCTTTCCCCACTGAAAGACCGTTCTGTTCTGCTTTCTTGGGCCCCAATCAATAGCACCTACCTCCATATAAATATCGCTTACACTCATGCCTGAACCAGGCACAAGTAACATTTCCTAGATTTGACAGCTGCACCCTGCCAAGTTTCTCCAGTCTAGGGATCAAGTCACAATTACCACTGTGGCTCCAGCCCACTACACAGCATAGCTGAAAATCATTTCTGGATAGATGAATGATGAAGGAAGGAAGGAAGAAAGGAAGGAAGGAAGGAGGGAGGGATGGAAGGAGGGAAGGAGGGAGGGAAAGAAGGAAGGAAGGAAGGAGGGAAGGAAGGAGGGAGGGATGGAAGGAAGGAAGGAGGGAGGGAAGGAAGGAGGGAAGGAAGGAAGGAAGGAGGGAGGGAAGGAGGGAAGGAAGGAAGGAGGGAGGGAAGGAAGGAAGGAAGGAAGGAAGGAAGGAAGAAAGGAAGGAAGGAAGGAGGGAGGGAGGGAGGAAAGGAGGGAAGGAGGGAGGGAAGGAAGGAAGGAAGGAAGGAAGGAAGGAGGGAGGGAAGGAGGGAAGGAGGGAGGGATGGAAGGAAGGAAGGAGGGAGGGAAGGAAGGAGGGAAGGAAGGAGGGAAGGAAGGAAGGAAGGAGGGAGGGAAGGAGGGAAGGAGGGAAGGAGGGAAGGAGGGAAGGAAGGAAGATGCTGTGGCCACTGTGAGTTCACAGAAACCAAAAGACTCTCTAAGTGATAAAGATTTTAAAAGGTGCCTCTGTTTCTGTTTCTGTTTCTTTCCCCCAAGCCCACAGGATTAAATAGCTCAGCAATAAGGGAAATTAAAAACTGAAGTTATCCTTCAGCGTTCCCACACCTATTAGTTTTCGTAATTAGACAAAATGCAACTTGCTTCTCAAAGCAATGGTCTCTTAAATGCTTTGAAAGAAAAACTAAGCTGGCCATCTTCCCTTGTCATTATTTGTCATTATTATTCATTTGGACGGTCTAAATCGGCTCAAGGATTTCCAATCTCCCAGTCTTGACAGGGACCTTCCCTCTTTAGCCGGACCCCCACCTCTCTCTCATGTGAATGATGTAAAGTTTAGGTATCAGACAATCTGACCATAGAGCTGAAGGGAGCAGGGAGAGCTATCTGGATGCCGCTCTTAAATCGAGCAAACTAGGAAAGTGTATTGATTGACACTTGTCCTTTTTCCTGTCTGGGCACTGGAACAGAAGAGAGAAGTTGCCTGGGTCCCCAGATTACCAGGCTGGTGGCAGGAGCTGGTATTGCCTCTGCTCTCCACATAAGTGGGAAGGAACAACTGCCTCCCCACCCTGTGTGTGAGGGGCTCCATTTTGCTGCGCATTGATTCATCTGAGCATGTTTTCTCATGGGTGCGTCATGGGAGGGGGACAATAAGCACACACCTCTAGAAAAGGTTAGAAGGACTGATGGATTCTAGTTCTCTCTGAGGGTGAAATAATTTCCCATATAACAAGGGTTTAATTTGAAGGCCTTTATTTAGACAGACCCAAGGGTAAGCGGAGATTTATGAACATGCTTGCTGGCTTGCTCTCCCTCGCTGGGTCAAACCCATTAAATACTATTTTTAAAATGCTAAATACCACCTTGTCCTTCAAAGGAGACCTGAACATTGTCATTTGGGTTTGTAGCTGTAGAATGGCCCATGTCTTAGCTCTCTTTTATTTTGATACAAGAATTTTGGAAGGGGAGGGAAGGAACATGGGAGGAGAGAAGATGGCTCTGTTAATACCGTCTTCAAGGACTGACGCACACCTAGTAGTTTCTAACTATCTTCCTCTGTCTCTTGGAGGGCTGACTATCTATTCAGAAAGACGAAGGCTTTAGCAAGATCATTGCTGGGAAACTCCATAACACACCTGGACAGTGTGCCAGATGTCACCAGGGCATTTCGGTCACTTCTCTGTCTCTTGCTGGTTGGTGGCCTTAGGTGATCTCTGCCTAACTTCTCTGAGGTTGTATCATCAGCAAAACAGTGGCTATTGATAACTTTCCCAGAGCCACACCCCTCTTCCCTCACATATTCCTTTCCCTGCACCCACAAAGCTCACAACAGCTTCTGGAGCAACAACACTGGCCCACCATGGAGGTAGATGCAACCAGAGAAGTTCAACCATGACTTCTCCCAACAAGGGTGATCCAAGATGGGCAAATCACCTGCCCTTCCTGGGAGTCTGAACTCAAATTAGCTGTGCTCTGTTCTTCGTGATAGTAATAGGGTCTGAATGTGAGGCCTGCACTGCCAGCAGCTGACACGTCAATGACCTAGACAGACAGATGAGTAAAGGCAAGACAGAACAGGAAGGCTTGGCATCTCCTTGAATCCAATCATCCCTGAAATTCACCCACATTGGTGATTGAGTTTGTGACCACTACATCCCTTTTTAATTTTCATATAAGTTGAATAACCCTGACTTCTACCCGTTATGACAGAAAAAAAAACTCTGACTAACATAGTCATTCAAATTAAGAATCCTTGTACTGGGTGACAACAGCATCGGAGAGTCAGATGATGGCAATGTGTGGCCTTCTGCTGGTGTACTAAAATGTCGTCGCTGTGTTCTACACTTAAGGCAAGTACATTTCTTTGCATATGTATGCCATGGTAGTAAAATAAATTATTAGAAAATATATTAGCGTCTGGGTAAATTGCCCGGCACGAGCAATGTTTTTACTCATTCTTGTTGTTTAGTCTTCTCATTCATTAGTTGACTAAATTTCATTGTGCAACCGTCTTTCAGGAAATATATGAGGGAGTAGGCATATGATAATAAGGGTAAGAAGATTGATGAGGGTAAGAAACTCTTATGATGCACAGCCCCACTTTCTATAGTTTTGGTTATTTACATTCAATCCCAGTATCAGATGGGAAAAAATCAGAAGTAATTCATTAGGTTTGAAATTGCATGCTGTTCTTATGAGCTCATGAAGCCCTGCTCCAGACAGCCAGGAGGTGAACATTCCTTTGTCTAATGTGTCTGTGCTGTATCTGATACTTACTCACTAATCATAGAGTAGCTGTCTCAGATACTAATCATATTGACTATTGTGGACATCTGTCACAGTTCTTGACCTTCAGCTACTCTTCACTAAATCTTTCATTTTCAGAATACCAGATTCCTCTCCAATTGACGGTTGAAGCTTCTTTAAAACATCATATGGCAAATGCCCTATGACAAGGGATCTACTAACAATTTGTGTAATTTTAGACAAGGTGCTGGATTGTGTACAGTCTACCCCCCAGGGTATCAGAATGAGATAAATCTGCTGATACAAAACGCTGGTTCTGTGGGTGTCAACAAAAGTTAATGCCCATTCCCACTCTAAGAAGACGATGCGGAAAATTTTACACTAAAGGCTCAGAGTCTGCTGTCAATGGCGAGGCTGCCGTGGCCACTCACCCTCCCTCGATGATGAAGTACCGGAGTTTGTCATTGCTGTCTCGGGAGGGGGTGGCGTAGCATTTGTTGAGCGTGAGAATCAAGTGTGTAGAGTCAGCTCCAACCACAAAGACCCCCACATAGAGCACATCCCGAGTCGTCAGCACAACTTCCCCCTGGCGGTAAGGGTGTTTGTAGGAAGCATTTTTATAGAGTGCCATCTTGGTAGTGAAGCTGCCCTCCTGTGTTGGAACTGTCAGGTTGATGACACTAACAAAGAAGGAATCATATGTGAAGCAAGGAACCAAATAATAAATTAGTAAACTTGGAAAAAAACCCAATGTTATTTATTCAATTAACTGCCATTTTTCAAGCTACAGCATAGAGCGAAGACATAGCATGCGGTCCTCAAGTCTAAGGCTACCTTATCTAATTTGGTCCTTACACGGGGCAATTTACATTTAAATGAAATTAAATAAAATAAAAAATTCAATTTATTAGTCCCCTGAGCCAAATTTCAAACACTCATTGGTCACAGGTAGTTACTGTATCACATAGTTCAGAAACCAAGCCTTCCGGTCATTAGTCTAGAGCATTTTGTTTCCAGAAACAGGAATTATATTTTCTCTGGTGCTTCAAAGACAAATGCTAGCTATTCTGATGCTGCTAACCTTAACTGTCAAAAAGAGAGAAAGTAGGAGAGCAGCCCACGAAAGTCTTTACCTTAGCATAGGCTTCACGACAGAGTCTAAGGAGATCTTGATATCTAGCTCATAAGCGCATGAAAATTCCACATTGATCGTGCGGTCCCTCGTGATGATGTTGCCGGTGTTGTTGGCACTTTCAATCCAGATTGTGTTTTTGTACATGATGTGAGTGCCATTGGACTGCAGATCAAGGGGAGGTCAGAAATCATTAAACACGGAAGTATGCAGTTAGCATTTAAAATCCATCTCCCGGAATTATAGAGAAATGGCTTCTTTCCATACCAAACCCAGAGGCTAGAATACATCAGCATGGAACCAGCCTCCACACCAACTGGGGAAAAGAAGTGTTGCCACAGATATGAACAGTGCCCTTCAGACGATAACCTTGAGTGCCCAAGGAGGGCAGATTCTGTGTACCACCGAATTCCAACCACAATCAGATATCCGCTGGAACTCTAGCTAGAGAAAGCGTGGGATACCGGCAATGACAGGTGAGCACAAATTGAATCCAGAAATTCCTTTTCAGTCCTCAACTTTAAATCTCCCTTCTAACAAACCTTTTACCAGGTACATGTACAAGTACTAACTGAACAAGTGAGTCTCACCTGCTTAATCCATTCTCCCTCTGAGGAGAGCACTAACGAACACAAGCGTAGTCTTTATCACATCCCAAGAAGGGACAAGAGGAGATGCGAGATGCATAACTAAACCAAATCCTGGGAACCATGATGTAAGCATTGGGGCCTTTTGGTATTTATACATCCAGCTCCTTTCTTCAGCTAATATGCGGATGGCCTAAAATGGCTGGATGAGGCTCTATTTACCTAGGAAGACACTAGAAGCATAAGAGAGCCGACAAAAGTCTTACAGATAGAGAACAAAGGACAGCAGTGGGCCTTGCAAACCGAGGGAGAAAATGTACCACTTAGAAGTCTTGTTTTTTGTTCACTCAACCACTCAGCCCCAAATGATGATCAGCCTTCCTGCCTTTGATCTTTTCATATTCTCTCTCTTTGCTATTCATCAATGAGTGTATTTCTATGCAGACTACCCTAGCTTTAAGGATCAATGCACAACTCTACTACCTCAGCCCAGCGCCCCTTCCTGCCCCCTCTTCTCACCTGCACAATGTTCCCACAGTTCCCTTTGGTGTTGTTGATCTGAAAGGAGATAAAATCCTCGCCCTCGATGCCAGAGCACTGTCTGTCATTGATTCTCACACCCTCTCTCTCAAAACCCAGCTGGAAGAGCTTGCACTTAGATATGGACACTTCCATCTGGGCCGCCTTGCAGGTCACCTCTGCGTCGATGATGTCATGGGAATCTGTGGAAACAGGGACAAGCCTGTTAGCAGGAGAGTCTCATCTTGCTGCAGGGGAGGGCTGGGCCACCCATGGCCATGTTTCTTTAGAGGCAGGAAACAATCTCCACTCAGAGGCTGCAAGCATTTCTAATTAAGCTTTGATCCCACCAAATGAGTACATGAATTCATTCAAAGCAATAACTTGGGCGTTGGTGGAGGCTTATTAAAAAGATAAAAATGCTAATAAAGTGCCTTTTGTCTTTTCTGGAGAAACCAGGGCCTTCCTCCCACACACTCGGTTGGCAGGTACTTTTGTGTAAGTAACACACAGAATCTGTCATAGTGTGGTCTGGCTAGGAAGAGCTGTGCTGGTTTGACCCTACCACCCAGTCTGGCTGAGCCCAGCTCAGGAGAACCTAGTGAGTCCCAGTGAACACCAGCAGAGGCCCTTTCTCGTTAATAAGCATTATAGAAATATATACCTAGGTGAGGTGCATTGCCCCCTCCTATGGAACATTCTAGTCAATTGGGCTTTCATCGTAAGTGATGCTAATTTTAGTATATGCTTATGAGCTACTTGGTTTGGAAAGGATCATAAAGCCAAAAGACAGAGCACTTCCCCTTTAAGCTGACATCCAGTTGGGCTCGGTTGAAGACAAGGTCATGTCTAACCCTGGGAAGCAGTGCTAGTCAACCACTGTTCGCGTCAAACATTCCAGCGGTGTCCCCGGGAACAAAAATCTTTGGGTCAGAGAAAGCTGGCTTGAAGTCAGTCTGAAGGCACCTGGCACTCTCTTCCTATTTCCTTCCTGTTGGCATCAAAGCACTTTACTTATTTGGGAGTCAAAAAGACCATCTTGGATCTCTCTGATGTTGCTTGGACTCACGGGGGACTGACCGATTCCATTCACATACACTTTGCATGTTACAGTCTACTGCAGAAAATGATGTAGCTACGCGGAGATGAACACCAGCCTAGGCTGAGGCTGCCCAGCTGTTCCCTGGCTCTCGGAAGCTTTGCTTTTTGGGTTCCTAACAGAGTGTGGAGCACACAGGTTCCTTCTCTGGCACTTCCCTCGATAAGCTTCCCCACTGGGCTTCTGGAGTGGAGATGGCACTAGTCACTTACTATTTCCATAGGGGGGAGGCTCAATGCAGCCACACAATTCTCCTCCATTGTCCAGCTCGCAGGTCCTGTTGGGACAGTCCGCCCCCACACAGGGGTCTTCAACCACTCCTGCTAAAAAGGAAAACACAGAAACACACAATTTGATTTTCCCACCTACACACAGCGGCATTGGATTACAACTGCAATTTGATACAGTTCATTTGGGAATGGTCAGGTGGGCCCCTGCAAGCTGACAGGCAGGGTGACCTCTAACAAATAATGACAAGTAGTGATGTACGGATATTTCCTATGGCTCTGCACTATGCCTCAAGCTTTAACTGAATTAGCATGATTGGCTCTCATAAATACTTCCCAAGATGAGCACTATAACCCCAATTTCACAGCTAAAACTTACCCAAGGTCATCTGGGAAGGTATGTTGTAGAAATAAAATACAGACTTTTATCTACCAAGTAATTTTGTGATTTTTGTGCCTACCCTACCACATCACAGTTACTACACCCACCACACCATATTGTATCTAACATGTTTTGTATATATTATAATTACTTGAAATTTCTGTATTTGTAGAAAAGTCACATCTAAATAGTTTGTCTCTCTGTTTCCAGCACCCAGCCACCTCAATATTTGCTAATAACAAAATTAATTTGTTAATTACAGATTACAAATATTTGTTAATAACAAAAACTTAGGACTCCTAAGATCTCAGAGAGGCCCCTCCTATCGAGACTTTTATTTTGATTCACGGTGCCCCTTCCCCCATGAATAGCTACTTGACTTTATAAAAATAGGCAAATCAACAACTATACATAATTCTCCAATTCAATCAGCAGTGCCATTTTGCTAAAAGAAAAAAAGAATAGAGGAACGTGAAAGCTTCGAGGTTGTAAACCACTACGGTGTTGCCACGAGCAGTGTTCCTGTATCGGATGACTCTTCCTGCAAGAGACTCAGCACTCCATTGGACACTCACTAACCAAGGTTTTCAACCTTCCTAACCCTGCAGCCTTTTAATACAGTTCCTCGCATTGTCGTGACCCCATCCCAAACCATACAATTATTTCATGGCTTCCTCCCCGCAAGAGGGTTGCAACCCACAGGTTGAGAACTGCTGCTTTAAGAGCTTCATTTCTTTACATGATGAATTTCTTTCCATCCAAGAGAGAAGAATTTTTGTTCAACATGCCATAGCCTTCTTGCTAAGGAAACAACTTGCTCGTCACGAGCCGAGATTTCTTTGAGAGTTTTTCTGGGGCTTAGAAAGGTCACACAGGTTACTTAAACGGAATCAGATCAGAATATCAACCATATGTGTTGTAGTCATTAATAACAAGACATTGGGTGTTTTAAAACTGCTAAGTAGGTGTATTTTAAGTTATTTCACCACAGACACATACAAAAACAAGGTTACTAACAAAACTCCAGTGCTGGAGCGATAGCTCAGCAGTTGAGGGCATTTGCCTCTCTTTCAGGGAACCCACCAGGTTTGGTTCTCAGCACCCATATGATTGTTCACAACTATCTGTAACCCCAGTTGGAGAGAATTCAACTCACTCTTGTATCCTCTTTAGACACCAGGCACACACATGGTGCACATACATATATATAGACAAATACTCATACATAAGATAAAAATAAGGAATTCCTTTTTAAAATACAGCTTTCACTCCCCACACCTTGTTCGATGTGACTATCAAGCACTTCTAGCGAGTAACTAATTGTCCATGGTGAGGGCTCAGAAATGGCTCAGACTCATGCCATAACTTCTAGAAAGATGAGTGAAATAAGCCATTGGCATCATTTAAATATATTTATTTTGAAAAGGCTTCCTTTTTAAAAAAGATGTATTTATTTATTTCATGTATGTGAATACACTGTCACTGTCTTCAGACACAGCAGAAGAGGGCATCAGATCCCATTACAGATGGTTGTGAGTCACCATGTGGTTGCTGGGAATTGAACTTAGGACCTCTGGAAGAGCAGTCGGTGCTCCTAACCGCTGGACCTTCTGTCCAACTCTAGGCTTCCTGATTTTAAGACCCTTTTGCTACTCACCCAATGTGTTTCTTGTGTGGAACAGGAACAAGAATACAGAGGACAGTCAACAAAAGGAGTCAACAGCTAATAAAATAGACAGTGGTCAAAGAGAGCAGAAATGGTGAACAGTTTAAGGCCCACAGGAAGAGCTCATCCCAAAATGTCGATGTCCATTTCTCATTTGACACACAAGGTATGAATGAATACCCTCTGACAGAAAAGTTTGTGTGTGTGTGTGTGTGTGTGTGTGTGTGTGTGTGTGTGTGTGGTGCATGTACAGATATAGCCAGACAAATTTCAAAACTTCAAACACTTAACTTCAACATTGTTTAAGATGTGTTTCTTATAAACGCAGTAGAGTAAAATATTTAGTTACCAAACAGATTTCCAACAGACTAGTAATTTTCTTAACAGTTTCTGAAATTACCAAATGTATACTAGAGTTAACTACACCATTTATCCTGTTTACGTTCTGAATTGAGTCTACGCCCACACTTAGTCATATTTACTCTATAGAATCACCAGTGTGTATGTGTGGTTTGGGAATGGTCCTGGACACACACTGGCTCTTAGATGCATGCAGGGTTGGTAGTGTCTATCCTGGCTACAGACACATATTGTGTTGGTCACCCTATCGTACTGTATGGGCACACATAGACATAGTACCCACTTATATGTGTATGTATACATTAGGATTTACTCCACTTATTTAAACTGACACAGTCAACATAATGGAAATATTATATGCATTGAAGTTTCTCACTGCAGAAAACAATGCATGAACTATAAGTTATTACTCTACCATCCAGTTTAACGTATGGACCCTATAGACAGCCATCCGCAGCTTCCTTTGAAGCCAAGTGGAGGCAGCTCAATCCAGCCCCTCTTGCCACTTGCAATTTCCCTTTCTGATATGGAAGTCACGGTGGAGCTGAGTTGAGAAGTAAGACATCCAGGAGTCCCAGGCTATGTCCTTCCACGAAGTCAGTAGAGGGGTGCTTCCCAGAGCCAGAGCCTCGCCATTCACTCGCTCTTCATTCAGTCACTGGGCTATGGGGTGGGTCAGGCTCCCCTGGGAACGCCCCCTCTTTGAATTTCAGGGGCAGCTCACAGCCCTTTCCCCTCCACCCCATGGAGCATGTGGGTAAGTAAATATGGGGCGGACCTGGCATCAGACAATGCTAGCTAGCCCCACGGCCCCCACGGAAATAAAAGAGTTCTCTTACAGCAATTCTCTTTCTCGATCCACTCGGTGCTGAGGATGCCGAAGGAGCGGCAGGCCTCCCCGTAGGCAGCCAGGGAGCCACACAGCTGGAACTTCTTGTGGTTGTAACAGCCGTCCAGGTAGCAGGACTCGTAGAAGGCGAGGGGATCGAGAAGCCCATAGCAGGGCTGAAAGAAGCCCTTCATGTCGGTGAGCTTCAGGCAGTAACCGTCACCCTGCATGGCCTGGATGTGTACATTGTCACACGTGGCTGCGTATTGGGAGAACTGTAGCTCGTTGCAGCTGGGGGCGAGAGGTCTGGTCAGAATAAGTGAAGCAAAAACAACCATCTGAGTTCTCCCGTAGAAGGTAAAACCGCGTCTATTGTACCTGTTGGGCCAGCCCTGAAGTTTATATAATACGCAGATATCAATGTTGACTGCAACCGGACCGTAGGAAAGCGAGGCCCATGTGGTCTCTATCCACTTTTAAAAAAGCCAGACAATGTCTATTGTTCATCTCTGGGATAGACTACAGATAAGATGCCAGAATGGACTAGCAGCCAAAGTGTCACATGCCAACAGGTATTGATATAACAGCCATTCCTACTTTAATATACGTCATTGACATCGTAACCATTAACAGCATATTGCCAGAATAACAATAACGATGTCTGTGGAATTAAAGACCCAGAAGGAAACCCAGGAGCTTCTAGCCAGCTCCAACTGAGCTGTCTGAGATCAAAAGCAAAACTTTCAAAACAGAGCTGTGTTCACAGAAGGAAAAGGGAAGAAAGACAGGACGAAAACAAAATAATAGGAACACAGAAACGCGGGCGCCTCTGGGAGACTCAGGCCTTGCTCATTGGTGGGAAACCCAGAATGGCTTAAATGTCCCGAGAGCACCCGTTCTACCTGTGAGTCATTGAGTGGGGCTGAGGGAGGCAGCGCCAAATTAGGAGTTGGGGGGCCTAGTCCAGGCTTGGTACTCACAGGAGCTCCATGCAGAGAAGCCACTTAGAATGTTTCTCCAACTAAAGAAAGCTACCCAACAAGATGCTAAGGTCCTTCCCTGGTCTGGGTCCTCTCTAACTAACAGAATAATCTTAACCAATGATCTATTATTCAGTTTTGCTTAGGGCAAGTCCAGGTGCTTGGACCATCCTTTTTATAGCTGGGTACTTGGATAGTATTCGGCACGTAGGGACTGAAGGGTTTGAGGCCATGGCGGAAGCAAAGGAATGTCAGGAAGCAGAAGCATGTTTACAGAGCCAGAAAGGTGTCTGCATGATTCTCCAGCCAAGAGGGATTCTAAACCAAGATCCTTTGCAATAGCGCGTTTAGCTCTGTCTCAGCTAACCAGAGAGGAAGAGGCTGGTAGTCACCTCTGTAATCACCATGGTTTCAACAAGGCTCCCTCCATTCACAACAACCTACATCAGCAAAGCCTTCTGGGAAGAGTTTCTTCTGAAACTCTTCATCCTATTCCTAGTAGGGGCTCCCAACTCTCAGGTAGATAGCTGGTGACAGCTTCAGATTCTAACCCTAGGGACACTCTTCCGGTTAGCTAAGAGCAGAATCACTTGATAATTTAGAATCATATCATCTAAACCCAGCTCCCACCCTTAGAAAAAATGACTGGGGTCTCTAATCCAAAGGGTAAACTCAAAGTTCTGCGTGACAGGAAGGGAGAGATGGCGAGGGAAGTGTGCTCCTGTTCACAGCTCCTGCGGATGTGTGGAAACTGGAGCCATGAGTCTGCGGTTTGAACTGCTGGGGTACACGCACCTCTTCTGCATACCATTGGTCTTCCAGCTCTGGGCCAGCACCACGCTGCTCACCACAGGTTTCCCCCGCAAGGTCACATAGTCATCAGTCATGTCTCCATTGAAGTTGCCACAGAGGCCACACACTTTGTTCTGCAGCCTCTCACTGATGCTGATTTTAATGACGTTGAAACCATTGTAGTATATCTGGATGTCAGGGCTGGTGTCGATCACCAGAAACCCCTCACTGCTGTAGATTTTGGTTGCCAAGCCAGTTATAAATGGAACATTTACTTGGGTGCCGTTCACCTATTGGAGACAGAGAGACAGGAAGCCATTACCCGAGGGCTGGGTTCAGCCAATCTTTTTGGCAAAGAGCCAAATTCTGCAGGCCCTGTGATCTCTACCATAGTTATTCAACTCAGCCCTTGTCCTGGGCCACCAGCCACCATGCGTATCAAAGTGGTTTCCAATAAAGCTTTATTTACAAAGTCAAGCAGGTTAGGGGTGGGTGTAGCTCAGTCAGCAAAGTGCTCTGCTCAAAATCATGAGGACATGTTTTTACTCCTAAGAACCCACATTGAAACAGTTGGACACGGTAGCTCGTGTTTATAATTCCAGAGTTAGAGAAGCTGAAAAAGAAGAATCTCTGGGACTTGAATGGCAGACAGTCTAGCCAGCTCGTCAAGTATCAGGCTTGAGAGAGACCCTCATCTCCAAAATCAAATAAGTAAATAAAAGTGGGTGGCACCTTTATTTATGGTTGTCCTCTGGACTCTGCAAATGCCAGAGCACACGTGTGTGTGCACGTACTAACACGCAGACACAGCAAGTGGTTTGGCCACAGGCCATAGTCTGACAACTCCTGTGCTAGAATTTAAGGACATACACTTGTGGCTTCCCCACAGGAAGCAAACTATGGGAACATAGGAGTTAGGAGAGAAGAAAACATCAGAATTGGATTGCCCTCCACGAGTGGATAGATTTGTGTGTGTGTGTGTGTTAAACTTATACCAGCATCCACAAATTACTGAAAATGACATTATAATCTTGTTCTAAGGGGAGTCCAACCTGGTTACAATGGACCTGAGGATCACTACCCTGTTTATGGTTTCCTTGTTTATAATGTGCAAACCTAAAGCCTTCCCAGATGTCTTATAAACACAGTATTTTCTGCATTTGTCATTTTCCTGCTTTTTATAACATTTCTTAGCCCTTGGGACAGGATATAACATGTTTTTCCTGTACTTACAAAATAAATTGAATTTTCCCCCTCTGGTTATTAGTATTGTTTTTCCATTAAAAAAAAAAAGATGGCTTTAAAAAAAAAAACCTCTTTACTTTTTGGCTAACTTGGGGTATTTCAGCAGTGACGTCTGACTGGCTCTCCTGATGGTCACTTTCGCCTTCTCTTGTATTTATTCTTGGCCAGTGCAGCTGGGTCTGTGCAGGCCCAATTTGCAAAAGGAATCAGAGTGTCAAAACAGTAGCAGCTTTCCTGGAAGCTAAAAGCCAGCAGTAAAACCTAGATTCTTTCTTTTAAGTCTGCAAAAAGCAAGAAGTCTCTTGCCTGGCACTGTATACTGAGCTATTTGATGACTCTTTAAATAAAGGTGCACTGAGTGTTAGATTTAGCTGAGCTGGTTGTGGAAGGCAGAGAAGAGGCACTATATTCCAGAACACGTCAGTGTGGCTCTCTCCTCCTCACATCCCACCTCCTACCTGAGCTCACTGTGAGGGAGCTTCGCTCCATCTTCTGGGTCAATCTGATGTGACCGGTCTGGTATAACTGACTGGGGCTCAATACTTCAAAAGGCAGATTAGATACTTCCAAAGTGGAGTGCATAGGGTATTCAAAGTAAATATTAGTTATGGGGGTGAGTAGGTCCTTCACATGTATTTACATACAGGTCTTTATAAGCAAAACCAACCAAGGCAATGGCCCTGAGGAGGAATCAATCTGAGATAAATTCGACATTTCCTGTCAGTTGGAACATCTTTGTGGGGCCTCTAGTAGAGGCATTTGCTCTGCTGGGCTTTACTTAGGTTCTCGCCTTCACAGGCAAGTGCTCACCTTCTCGTTATAGAGAAAGCATGGCAGAAATGAGGGTTGATCTTAGAATACGTGGGCAACACCAAGAATAATTGCGAAGGCTCTTAAAAGCTAATGAGATGCCTTTTAGAAATTAATCCAGAGCAAAAGCTGACTTATCTACCATTTTATCTCCTGGAGCTCGATTGCTACCCTGATGTCATTACAGCCTGAAGATGCTGTTCCCTGCCTTCGGAAGCATCAGCGACAGAGGCCGTGGCCCACTCTGACACCCACAGGAGCTTCATGCTTCAATTCTCTGACGCAAGGATACTTGGAGCAATCCATTATTATTCTTCAACTCAAATATTTGGGATAAACGACAATGAACAGTCAGCTACCACACCCTGAATTCCCTTGGCTCATTTTGTAAGAATCAACACCCAGGTTTGTCACCTTGACAGTGTTCCGATCATTGATGAGAATCTGCTCTTCGTTAATGTAGAAATAGACCGGTGAGATGATGGTGAGGTTGGGTGAGGACCACTTGTCGAAGTTGATGATGAGCTGGAAGGAGATGTCTGGCAGTTTCTGGCAGATGGTTGAGAGCACGAAGGCACAGTTGGCAGGGAAGCGCAGGAAGGCGCCATCGAATGTGCGGAACACACCGCCCCCTGCCGCTAGGCAGTAGGAGGTCTTGGTGCTGAAGCAGCCGCGCACCCCACTGCGCAGGGCGCACTCCTCATCAGACTTGCATTGGCGGGGGTCGCACTGGATCAGGTTGCGCCTGAAACAGCGGCAGCGCCGCGTGCAGTCCCCGTTCCAGAATAGCTGCTTGGGCTGGAAGAGAGGTGTCATTTGAGTTAAGGTTGGAGACCCCCCTCCCCCCGCAAACACAGCCTAGCCTCCCTTTAATGCAGCTCGGGTTAGCACCAGAGAGCGGAGGGAGGCTGCTTCAAACACTCATCCCGTTGATGCAATTCGGAGGCCAAATAAAACGTAATTTAGACTTTATTGGTCTCAATCAAGGACTCTGGAATCTTTATGGCTGGGGTTGCTGAACTAATCAGAGCCTACCTGAATGTGCAGCTAGCTGTTGGAACTGGGTGAAGAAGAAAAATACATTGCAGATTTTGTTAAGCCCGAGAATCAGGCTTCTAAAAAACATAGGCCCCACTTTAGGATGAAATTTAAATTCACTTGGGAATGAGAGGGCAGTGTTTTAAATCTCAACCAGTCGAAAGAAAGTGATAATCAACTTACTTGATCAATCATTTCATTTCCCAGTACTCGCCCTTCCATGCATGTCCCTCACTCCAACTGATTTCTGACTGATTTACTTCTATTGCAACTCTCCCTCTCTCTCTCTCTCTGTGTGTGTGTGTGTGTGTGTGTGTGTGTGTGTGTGCGTGTGTATCTCTGTGTCTGTGTGTATGTGTCTGTGTGTGTGTCTGCATGTGTGTCTGTGTGTGTGTCTGTGTGTGTGTCTGTGTGTCTGTGTCTGTGTGTGTCTGTGTCTGTGTGTGCTAAAGGTGAGGTGTCTAGCTAGCATCATAAAGGAAAGCTCCGGGGTCATATATCAGACACTCATCTATCAGTCCCAGACCTCAGCCTTCTTCAAAAGATGATACAAAAGTGTTAAAATGCCTATATCACCGTGTCTTCTTAACAGGAAGTAACCATTATTTTATATTTCTTCCGAGATGGGCAACAATGTATAGACACAGTTCTACTCCGTAGAGTTTGTATTCTTAATCTTGTACTTGCTCTACATTGGGAATATTGAGAAACACTCATGCTGTCCACGTGTGAGGACCACAATCAGTAGACAGCAAGAGAAATGGCCACACTGCGCCTCCGGGATGAGCATCGCTTGTCATAAGTGCCAAGTTTAGATTTAGGAGGGTTTTTGGTTTTTTATTTTTTGACTTAGGAGTAATTGCACATATGTGATTATGTGATGAGAGATCTTGGGAATAGGACCCAGGTCCAAACATGAAATTCATTTATGTCTCATACATCCATTCTACACTCAGCCTGATAATTTAATGCAATATTTTACACATCTTGTGTCAAAAGTTTCATAGTGTGAAATTCTTTTTTTTTTTTACTTATAGCATCGGGTCAGTGCTCAAAGCATCTTGGATTTCAGATATTTGGATTAGAAATGTGTAAGTTATATAATTTACCAGACAGTCCTATCCAGAAAAGATGTTTTAAGATACATAAAGGGGCCTATGATTCAGTCTGGTCACTGTTTTCCGCTTCTCCACAGATTTAACAATAACCTCGGACTGACTGATTGTGACTCAGATTCAAGGGTGAACAGGGGGCAACCTCTTCTGAGCGGGATGCCATTCATCCTCAGAGTGAAGACATCAGAAGCCAGGTCCTTGCTCCTTCTAGATCTGTAACGTACTCGGGGTCCCAGCAGCCTCACAAACGTGACTTCATTTCTCTTATCAGATTTATACAATAATTGAGTGGTTGGTCTGACCTCTGTTTGATAAGAACACAGACATTACACTGGTGGGAAGGAGGAAAAAAAAATAAGCCGACGTTTGTGGATCTGATCAGGGGTAAATAACCCATCCACACAAGAACTTGATCGTGGAGCCAGCACCAAAGGGATGCGTCTGGCCCCATGCTGCTTCCTTTACCTTAATTAGACATGACAACGACAGCTGGGTGATTACCCTACATGCTAATGACTAGATGTGTTCTCTCTCTATTTCCAAGGAAATCTGCTGTATAAACAAAGCCTCCTCGGAGCTTGTTTGAATTGAGGCAAATGGATGTGGATTATTTGTTCTGTGACTTTGCCACTTCCCAGATATAAGCTGTTGTCAAAACCCACTGACTTTCTGATGAAAACCAGATAATAATGCTTATAGTACTAATAGCTGCCAAGGGCTGTTATGAGCCTTTCTGGAGGATTCCAAGTGTTTTTATATGCACCATTTCATTAAAATGCCTGGATTTTTTTTTTTAATGTTTCTCAAGAGAATAGGAACCACCACCATAACAACAGGAATCACTAATCGATGAAGGATTGGGTACCAGGTACCAGGCTGGGCGAGTAGCCTGGGGCACTCAGATGACCCCCACTGAGGAGCACCTTGAGGAGCACCTTCAGCCACAGTACATTCTTAGGGAAGCAGAAGGTCAAAGAAATGACACAGTCAGTTGAACATCACTCCTCCAACAGCGAGAGAGTGAGGGCCAAGCTCGAGTCCTGTTCCTTCCAGCCACTCTGACGATTAGGATACCTGTGGAGGGCTACAGGACACAGCTGAGAGACCCATTCAGGCCATGGCCCGGCTAGGGGCAGAGTTTAGAAGTGTGCTCTTTGAATCTGGAGGCTGGTTATAATGGCGCCCAGATGAGGAGAACACAGAAACGATTTATTTCCCACATGTTTTGCCTCTTCCCTCCAAATGATCGTCCTAAGGGGTAATGTGGACCCCAACCCATCCCAGAAGCCCCCTTGTTAGTTCTACTGCTCTCTCTAATGTAACCTCCAAATGTCTTTTCCAATGAAAATGAAATCAAGCATGCCTACATTTCTATTCTTCTATTTATTTCCCCCAAATAAAGGCGGCTCAGTCAATCTCAAGTGAGTCAATGCATCTTCACAGAAAGGAGACATTATTTATTTTTGCCTAGTTGAGTCCCAGTTCAGACACTTCAATTAGATTTCTGGCAAGTGCTCCCACCTTCATTTAAAATTGATCTGCTCGGCAGGGAATCATTTTTCACTTGTTGATATGTTATTTTGTAATTGTTCCTTTCTTTAAAGCATAATTTCTGCTTCTCTCCCGAATAGGTATTTTTAAGTCCCTGAAGTCAGGGAACAAACACACTTCCTCAACCTCCTCCACCAAGCTATTGGTTCCACACAACCAATGCCTGGTAATGGTCTCCTCAAGCACATTTAAATGAAAATTGGTCTTTGAGGCACAGAGACTGGCTGAAGACCTTCTCATCAAGTTATTTTCTTAGTTTGGGGTTATGGCACGTTAAATATTATAGGCTTAGTGACATGCCTCCTAGGGTGGTCGGGAACCGGGGTTCTGTCCCTATCACTGCCTCTTCCCCAAATTTAAATAGCAAAATGATTTAGCAAGCCAATCTTTTTTCTTGGGGAGTGTGGGGGGGGAGGGGTCACTTCATCAACACTCCGCCCCCATTCCGGGGAAGCAAAGGGTGTGATGGAGCCCACATGTTAACACTCAGGGCCTTTCTAGGAATGATATCAGAATGATAAACGACACGTGTGTGGGAGCTTCAATAGCCAGAGAGGGAAAGCCACTCCTCCCAGCCTTCAGCCCCATATTTTCTGCTTAAAAACATCCTTAACGGAGACAGCTGTGAATGTCAGATTCACAGCCACTGTATTTCCAAACTAGAGTCCCATCAGAAGCTTTCAGACCAAGATTTACAGGGAGGCAGTCCAAAGAAGGGCCTAGAGGAAGGAGTGAGAGCCTTGCTCATACAGAGGGGGCAGGCACCTGAGGTCTGGCGGAGATTCCAAATCCTCAGACCATGACTTCCGGTCTCAGCTTCAGCTCACCTACTGCACATTCATCATCATGGAGCAGGAGACCTAGGCAGTTCTGGCTGCCCCCTGGGCCTTGGAGAGAAGCCAGTCTGGTGTGGAGGAAGAGGCCAGTCACCTCCTGTACCCACCTCGTAGTATTTGCCATCCGAGTAGCAGCCGCAGTTGTGGGGCAAGATGCAGCTCTTGCCGTTGAGGACGTAGCCGGCATCACACTGGCAGCCCTCTACGCAGTAGTGATTACAGTCACTCTTCAGGCGGATGGCAGCACAGCGGGGCTGGCAGACACTCACGCAGCTCTCATAGTGGCTGTTGGGGGGGCAGGTGACCGCTGGAACACAAGGGACTAGTCAAGTCACAAGGAGCCATAAATGGCTTTCTCCCAGCCTCGCATGCTCACTAGGGGAGGTGGAAGGCATGGGGTGTGGGGCTGGCCACTTTCCCTCGACCAGGCTCTTTGCTTTTGACCAGCTTCTGCCTGATTCCTTATTGCTTAAATAAAGCTGGTGTGTGCAGAGGAAAGGGGATGGAGTCCCCCCCTTCACCCCCCCCCCAACTGTGAAAACCCATTGGCCACAAGGAATCCCAGCTTGGGCTAGACAAGGCTTGCATACCAGCCCAGCCTCCCGGGGCTTCATTTGTATCAATACTGGTCTTCACACCCTGTTTACCCAAACTCACCATTCTTTCAGTCCCACTTAGAGAATCATGAGATAGTGTCCTCCTCCTATTACCAACCACCACTCACCCTTCCATCTGAACCTCCATAAAACCTTTAGTCTAAAGCAGCGGGTTTATCAGCAAGAGACCCCCCCACTCCAGCCACATGAGCTCTGAAAATATGTGTGTGGGCAACTTGACCTGAATCAGTATGTTCTGTGTCCTAAGATGCATCTTAAACTGTGTCTGTGGAAGGTAGGTAAAGTACTGGTGAATACTGTTGAGTTCTGGCATGAAATGCAGATAGGTTACTTAGACGCTGAGTCTCAGTTTCTTTGTATGCATAGTGCAGATACCAACAGCACAGGGATTTGCATGCTTAGAAGAGCTCTGGTCATGTAGTGTTCAATAAGTATTAACCAATCATTAAAGCAAGTCTTGCTTGAGAGTTTTGTAGCAGCTGCTCTCTTAATCAATGCATTCTAAATGCACAACAACCATTTATATGGAAATGTCTCTGGAATATACGGAAGGTTTGGAGGGGGGGTTATCTTTTATCGAGTGGTAAATAGGAACTTGTGGAATGCGTAGTCCTAAGAATTTTAATACATGAGTATGCTTATAGAAGCACATACACATGTCTAGTTCAAAAGATAGCACCCTCAGGTCATAGAAAATATAAATGGCCTGGGTGCAATAGCTAACAAATTCCGGTGGATTCTTGCACAAATTGTCTATGTACATAGATGCGCATGTGTGAACCTTATCCACAGCTTTGGTTTTTTACATGAATGTGAGCATAATCTACAAACCGTGCCAAACCTTTTCCTGACAATATTTCTTCGATTCAGTCTTGAACTCTTGTCTTTACATCACTTGATGGTGTGTGTTTTTTGTTTGAATCTCATAGTATGTAGTTTTTTTTCCTTACATAAGTTAGGCTATAGAGTAACTTCTTAGATGTGGACTTTTTAAGCCAAAGATAGGTACACCCACCACCACCATCACCATCACCACCACCACCACCACCACCACCACCATCACCATCACCACCACCACCACCACCACCATCACCACCACCACCACCATCACCATCACCACCACCACCACCACCATCACCATTACCACCACCACCACCACCACCACCACCATCACCACCACCACCACCACCATTATCATCATCATTGCTGCTACCACTTCTACCACTACTACTGCTGCAGTGTTGGGTCTCCAACCCAAGCCTCACTGAGCTGTGCTTCCGGCCCCTTAAGTCTTTGGCAGAGTCCACTAGCTGCCCTGTAAGTCAAGAGATTGTGCCAAGGAACAAAGAAGATTCGTTCTCCTGAGGTTTTAATGACGACAACCCAAGATTTCTGACTTCTAGAAATGTGAAAAGAAAAAGAAAAGAAATCTCTTTCTGCTGTCTGTGCATTCACTTTGCATTTCTTTGAGCCTTGCTACCATTTCATTTGTTTATAATCATTTTTCTGTCTCCTGCGAACTGCCTTTTCTCATCTGTTACACACTGTGTTGTTGAAGATTCCTGTTATTAGACTGTAAGTGCTCTTTATAAATTAAAAACACACTTTTGTGTGTCGCATGTATTATAAAGTATTCAACACTTGTCTCTGACTTTGCTTCTTTTAAAAAATTATATTTTTTTAAAAAATTATGTTGTTGCCATATAGAGATGTAAAAAAATTTTATGAAGTCAAATTTATCTAGTTTTCTTTAATAGTTTTGAGTGTGTATGATTGGGGTGGAGCAAATGCCTTTGTTTCATTATAGTACTTTTATAATTCAATTTTTAAATGGTTAATCTTTATTCAGCCTAGATTTTATTTTGTACTGGAAACGAGGGAAAAACTAAACTCTTATTTTTTTCCCCCAGAGAATTTTCCTAACATCTCTTCAATATTTATTACATAAATCTTCCTTTTCCTCAAGTTATTCGAAACCAGGTTTACTACATCCTGATTTCTAATGATCAGAATCCACGGTCCTCAACCTTCCTGATGCTGCAACCCTTTAACACAGTTCCTCATGTTGTGGTGACCGCAAAGCCATAAAATTATTTTGTTGCAACTTCCTCACTGTAATTTTGCTACTGTTATGAGTCATACTGCCAGTGTCTGATACACAGGGCATCTAATATGTGAGCCTGGGAGTCACGACCCACAGGTTGAGAAACACTGGGTTAGGTGGTCAGGTTTTTCATTGTCATGTTCATCTTTCAGCCTTCTCATCACTCTGTTATGTTCTTGTCAACTTGTGCTAGCTAACTTGTTCCTGTGAGACTATCAATACTATTAGTTAATTGATTAATACAATTAATATGGAATATTAATAGTAAAATATAGCCATTTTCATATCTGGGAAGACTTTGGATTCTTCTCTGGCATTCAAACAGCACTGACAACATGGTAGGTGGCCCATAGACACCCAATTGTCAAAATTTTAGATTTTCACATTTTAAATACTGGTTTCTTGCTTCTGTGCCCCTCTAAATTCTCCAGCCTCTGAGAACTGGAGAGTGATGACTGCTTGTGTGTATTGTGGTCAAGAACATGGCTCTTACTGAGGCCAGCAGGCGTATTTAAGCCTGTGCCTGTGTGGACTGCAGGGCAATGGAGTGGAATGGATGGGGATGGAATGGACAAGCCCCTGGAGTCAGACTGACTTGGCCATGAACCCTGACTCTGCCCTCAGCTGGCAGCGTCACCTTGCATAGACTCATTATGCTCTCTGAACTCATTTCCTCCCCTATAAAGTGAGGGTGCTGCTGCATCTCTCTTCCCATGAGAAGTTTGTAAGCTGCTAGTTCATCCTTCCCTCGCCTTCTCTCCCTTCCCCATCTCTCCCCTTCCCTTCTCCTCCCCTTCCCTAGCATTTCCATGAGTAACAAAGTACTTGGGGCTTCCATGGCTTTGATGGCATCACTGATGGTATGAACAGTTGTTGTAGCAATTCATTTTTAAAAATTAATGGGAGGGACCCCGCGCAGGGAGGGAGCCTGCCAGCTTCCCTTCCGCGACCTCTGTTCCCGCGGACTGCGCTGGAGAGACCGGTACCCAGGCTCTCCCCCCAATATAACATCACTTGGGACACGGCCTGTTGGGGCTTCCGTCTGTGCCCGAGGGCGGGTTGGCGCTGTGGTCGTCTGGGTGCCAGATCGGCGGGCCATCGTGACCACAGGGTGAGCGGCACCACCGAGAGTGCCCTCCGCCATCTTTGCTCCAGTGACCAGGTAGTTGGGACCGCCAGGCTCAGAGACAGACAGGCATAATATCGCTTCGGTTTCAGGCAGCTTGTGTGTAACCTGCTCCCAGGTGCTGGGCTGATCTGCAGTAACCAGCGCGCCAGCTCTGCGGTGGGACCTTCTGCCTGGTGGAGGGACCCCGCGCTGGGAGGGAGCCTGCCAGCTTTCCTTACGCGACCTCTGTTCCAACGGACTGCGCTGGAGAGACCGGTACCCAGGCTCTCCCCCCAATATAACATCACTTGGGACACGGCCTGTTGGGGCTTCCGTCTGTGCCCGAGGGCGGGTTGGCGCTGTGGTCGTCTGGGTGCCAGATCGGCGGGCCATCGTGACCACAGGGTGAGCAGCGCCACAGAGAGTGCCCTCCGCCATCTTTGCTCCAGTGACCAGGTAGTTGGGACCGCCAGGCTCAGAGACAGACAGGCATAATATCGCTTCGGGTTCAGGCAGCTTGTGTGTAACCTGCTCCCAGGTGCTGGGCTGATCTGCAGTGACCAGCGCGCCAGATCTGCTGTGGGACTTCTGCCTGGCAGAGGGACGCACCCTCCCCCCCCCCAGGAGAGATCACACACCCCTGCACAGGGCAGGAGCCTGCCAGCCTCCCTTTGGCGACCTCTGCTCCAGGAATCCACTAGGCTGAGCCTTTAGATGTGCAAGGCCTCCCCAATATAAGATCACTTGGGGCAAAGCACATTAGGGCTCCAAAGTCACTCAGGAGCAGGCAGGCCCCAGAAATCGGTGCCAGGGGAATCCTGGTAATCCAGGGGGGGCAGAAATAGCTTTGCAGGCTCACAGGAGGTCCAACCAACAGCCAGTGGCAGCAGGACCAACTAACACCAGAGGTATCCAGATGGCAAAAGGCAAACGTAGGAATGTTACTAACAGTAATCAAAGTAATGTGGGACCATCCGAACCCAACTCTCCAACAGCAGCAAGTCCTGGATACCCCACCACACCCGAAAGACAAGATCTGGATTTAAAATCACTTCTCATGATGCTATTAGAGGATCACAAGAAGGACACAAATAAATCTCATAAAGAGTTACAGGAGACCATGAATCAACAGTTAGAAGCCCTTACAAAGGAAACACAAAAATCGCTTAGAGAAATGCGGGAGAACATGGATCAAAAGATGGAGGCGCACAAGGAGACAACACAAAAATCGCTTAACGAGATGAATCAACGGGTAGATGCACTCACAAAGGAATCACGAAATTTGCATAAAGAAATGCAGAAGAATATGGGTCAACAGACGGATGCCCATAAGGAGGCAACACAAAAATTGCTTAAAGAAATGAATCAACGGTTAGATGCCCTTACAAAGGAAACACGAGAACTGCTTAAAGAAATGCAGGAGACGATGGATCAACAGATGGAATCCCATGAGGAGGAAACACAAAAATCGCTCAGAGAAATGCAGGAGAACGTGGGTCATCAGGAAGAAATCCTGAAAGAGGTAATGCAAAAATACCTTAAAGAAATACAGGAAAATACAAACAAACAAGTGAAGGATCTCAGCAAATCCATCCAGGAACTAAAAAAGGAAGTAGAAACAACTAAGAAATCACAAAGGGAGACAACTTTGGAGATAGAAAACCTTGGGAAGAAATCAGGAGTCATAGATGCAAACATCAACAATAGAATACAAGAGATGGAAGAAAGAATCTCAGGTGCTGAAGATTCCATAGAAAGCATCGACTCAACAGTCAAAGAAAATGCAAAATGCAAAAAACGCGTAACCCAAAACATCCAGGAAATCCAGGACACAATGAGAAGACCAAACCTAAGGATTATAGGTATAGATGAGAGTGAAGATTTGCAACTTAAAGGGCCAGTAAACATCTTCAACAAAATTATGGAGGAAAACTTCCCTAACTTAAAGAGAGAGATGCCGATGAACGTACAAGAAGCCTACAGAACTCCAAACAGACTGGACCAGAACAGAAATACCTCCCGTCACATAATAATCAAAACACCGAATGTTCTAAACAAAGAAAGAATACTAAATGCAGTAAGAGAAAAGGGCCAAGTAACATACAAAGGAAGACCTATCCGAATCACATCAGACTTCTCACCAGAGACTATGAAAGCCAGAAGATCCTGGGCAGATCTCATGCAGACACTAAGACAGCACAAATGCCAGCCTAGACTACTATACCCAGCAAAACTCTCAATCACCATAGATGGAGAGACCAAGATATTCCATGATAAAACCAAATTTTCACAATATCTTTCCACAAATCCAGCCCTGCAACGGATAATAGGTGGAAACCTCCAATACAGGGAGAGAAACAACACCCTGGAAAAAATGAGATAATAACCTTCTTGAATCAAACCCAAAAGTAGATAACCACTCAAACATAAAGATAGCGTCAAGAATGGCAGATGGCAATAATCACTATGCCTTAATCTCTCTTAATATCAATGGTCTCAATTCCCCAATTAAAAGACATAGACTAGCAGACTGGATACGTAAACAGGACCCAGCATTTTGCTGCATGCAGGAAACGCACCTCAGTGTCAAAGACAAACACTACCTCAGAGTAAAAGGCTGGAAAACAATTTTACAAGCAAATGGCCCCAAGAAACGAGGTGGAGTAGCCATCCTAATATCGGATAAAATTGATTTTCAACCCAAAGTCATCAAAAAAGACACAGAAGGACACTACATACTGATCAAGGGAAAAATCCACCATCAAGAACTCTCAATCCTGAATATCTATGCTCCAAATGCAAGGGCACCCTCATTCGTAAAAGAAACTTTACTAAAACTCAAAGCACACATCGCACCGCACACAATAATAGTGGGTGACTTCAACACCCCGCTCTCTGAAATGGATCGTTCAGGAAAGCAGAAACTAAACAGGGACACAGTGAATCTAATTGAAGCCTTGGACCAAATGGAACTAACTGATATATATAGAACATTTCATCCTAGAGCTAAAGAATACACCTTCTTCTCAGCTCCTCATGGTACCTTCTCCAAAATTGACCATATAATTGGTCACAAATCAGACCTCAACAGATACAAGAAGATAGAAATAATCCCATGCCTCCTATCAGATCACTATGGAATAAGGGTGGTCTTCAATGGCAACAAAAACAAAAGAAAACCCACGTACACATGGAGGCTGAACAATGCTCTACTCAATGATAACTTGGTCAAGGTGGAAATAAAGAAAGAAATCAAAGACTTTTTGAAAGTTAATGAAAATGAAGGCACAACATACCCTAACTTATGGGACACAATGAAAGCAGTGCTAAGAGGAAAATTCATAGCCCTGAGTGCCGCCAAAAAGAAACGGGAGACAGCATACACTAACAGCTTAATGGCACACCTGAAAGCCCTGGAACAAAAAGAAGCAAATACACCAAAGAGGAGTAGAAGGCAGGAAATCATCAAACTCAGGGCTGAAATCAATCAAGTAGAAACAAATAAAACCATACAAAGAATCAACAAAACGAGGAGTTGGTTCTTTGAGAAAATCAACAAGATAGATAAGCCCTTAGCCAGACTAACCAGAGGGCACAGAGATAGTATCCAAATTAATAAAATCAGAAACGAAAAGGGAGAGATAACAACAGAAACTGAGGAAATTCAAAAAATCATCAGATCCTACTACAAAAACCTGTATTCAACACAACTAGAAAATCTCGAGGAAATGGACAATTTCCTTGACAGATACCAAGTACCAAAATTAAATCAGGATCAAATAGACCATCTAAACCGTCCTATAACCCCTGAAGAAATAGAAGTTGTCATTGGAAGTCTTCCAACCAAAAAAAGCACAGGTCCAGATGGTTTTAGTGCAGAATTCTATCAGACCTTCAAAGAAGACCTAACACCAATACTCTTCAAACTGTTCCACAAAATAGAAACAGAAGGAACACTACCCAACTCGTTCTATGAAGCCACAATTACACTAATACCAAAAGCACACAAAGATCCGACAAAGAAAGAGAATCTCAGGCCAATCTCTCTTATGAATATCGATGCAAAAATACTCAATAAAATTCTTGCCAACCGAATCCAAGAACACATCAAAACGATCATTCACCACGATCAAGTAGGCTTCATCCCAGGGATGCAGGGATGGTTCAATATAAGGAAATCCATCAATGTAATCCACTACATAAATAATCTCAAAGAAAAAAACCACATGGTCATCTCATTAGATGCTGAGAAAGCATTTGACAAAATTCAGCATCCTTTCATGCTAAAGGTCTTGGAAAGATCAGGAATTCAAGGCCCATATCTAAACATAGTAAAAGCAATTTACAGCAAACCAGTAGCCAGCATCAATCTAAACGGAGAGAAACTTGAAGCAATCCCACTAAAATCAGGGACTAGACAAGGCTGCCCTCTCTCTCCATATCTTTTCAATATAGTACTTGAAGTTCTAGCTAGAGCAATTAGACAAGAAAAAGAGGTCAAAGGGATACAAATTGGAAAGGAAGAAGTCAAACTATCACTATTTGCAGACGATATGATAGTATACATAAGCGACCCAAAGAACTCCACCAGAGAACTCCTACAGCTGATAAACGACTTCAGCAAAGTGGCCGGATATAAAATCAACTCAAGCAAGTCAGAAGCCTTCCTATACTCAAAGGATAAGCAGGCTGAGAAAGAAGTAAGAGAAATAATACCCTTTACGATAGCCACAAACCATATTAAGTATCTTGGCGTGACGCTAACCAAACAAGTGAAAGATCTGTATGACAAGAACTTCAAGTCTCTGAAGAAAGAAATTGAAGAAGACCTCAGAAGATGGAAAAATCTGCCATGCTCATGGATTGGCAGGATTAATATAGTAAAAATGAGCATCTTACCAAAAGTAATACACAGATTCAATGCAATCCCCATCAAAATCCCAACTCAATTCTTCATAGAGTTAGAAAGAGCAATTCAAAAATTCATCTGGAATAACAGAAAACCCAGAATAGCTAAAACTATTCTCAAGAGTAAAAGAACCTCTGGGGGAATCAGTATCCCGGACCTCAAGCTGTACTACAGAGCAATAGTGTTAAAAACTGCATGGTATTGGTACAGTAACAGACATGTAGATCAATGGAACAGAATTGAAGACCCAGAAATGAATCCACACTCCTATGGTCACTTGATCTTTGACAAAGGAGCTAAAACCATCCAGTGGAAAAAAGATAGCCTTTTCAACAAATGGTGCTGGCTCAGCTGGAGGTCAACATGCAGAAGAATGCAAATTGACCCATTCTTATCTCCTTGCACTAAGCTCAATTCTAAGTGGATCAAAGATCTCCACATAAAACCAGACACACTGAAACTAATAGAAGGGAAACTAGGGAAGAACCTTGAACATATGGGCACAGGGGAGAATTTCCTGAACAGAACTCCAATAGCTTATACTCTAAGATCAAGAATAGACAAATGGGACCTCATTAAATTACAAAGTTTTTGCAAGGCAAAAGACACCGTCAAAAAGACAAAGCGGCAACCAACTAACTGGGAAATGATCTTTACCAACCTTACATCCGACAGAGGGCTTATATCCAAGATATACAAAGAACTCAAGAAGTTAAACTCCAGAGAGGCAAGTAACCCTATTAAAAAATGGGGTACAGAGCTAAACAAAGAGTTCTCACCTGAAGAATATCTAATGGCTGAGAAGCACCTAAAGAGATGTTCATCATCCTTAGTCATTAGGGAAATGCAAATCAAAACAACCCTGAGATTCCATCTCACACCAGTCAGGATGGCTAAGATCAAAAACACAGGAGACAGCAGTTGTTGGCGAGGATGTGGAGAAAGAGGAACACTCCTCCACTGCTGGTGGAATTGCAGGCTGGTACAACCACTCTGGAAAGCAGTCTGGCGGCTCCTCAGAAAACTGGGCATGACACTTCCGGAGGATCCGGCTATACCACTCCTGGGCATATACCCAGAGACTTTACCTGCATGCAATAAGGACACATGCTCCACTATATTCATAGCAGCCTTATTTATAATAGCCAGAAGCTGGAAAGAACCCAGATGTCCCTCAACGGAGGAATGGATTCAGAAGATGTGGTATATTTACACAATGGAATACTACTCTGCAATTAAAAACAATGAATTCACGAAATTCCTAGGCAAATGGTCAGAACTTGAAAATATCATCCTTAGTGAGGTAACCCAATCACAAAAGATCACACATGGTATGAAGTCACTGATAAGGGGATATTGACCCAGAATCTCAGAATACCCTAGACACAATCAGCATATCAATAGATTTATAAAAATATGGAAGGAGAGACCCCTGGTCCTGGAAAGACTGGATGTAGGGGAACGCCAGGACAGAGTAACGAGAGGGGGTTGAACGGAGAAAAGAGGGAGGGAAGGGGGCTTATGGGACTTTCGGGGAGGGAGGAAACGGGAAAGGGGAAGTGATTTGGAATGTAAATTAAAAAAATAAAATTAAATTAAAAAAAAATTAATCTACAGGAATTTGTTGGATTTGCAGGGAAATAAGTAAAACAAATCCTTAGTCGCTAAAATCTGATAGAAGGGAAATCCAAAACAATGATGCTAATCAATTTTGATTGATCATTCGCCAAGCACTTAGAGATGGGTCAGAGGGACAGCAGTTCTTGATGCCCAGTAGGGCACCTCTCTCTCTCTCTCTCTCTCTCTCTCTCTCTCTCTCTCTCTCTCTCTCTCTCTCTCTCTCTCTCCACACTTCCCATTTCCCCAAATTGTTCTCTGTATGGACATTACCTCCTTCTCAGCTCCCCCTCAAGAAGGGGTCCACGAGTCCATATGCTACATCCTGAACAGGGCCAGGTAAATGGCAAGAGCTATGGGAAACTTAGCTACGATCTGTGCCTTTTGCCACGTTCTCAGTATCCCCTGCTCCAAGTCCCTCACTGAGTGACTAAAATTAGCACAACAGCCTTGGTTGATGGGATTTTAGGCAGGGTTAGTAATTAAGACAATTTATCTCTCCTTTTCCTTCCAAGACCATTTGTTCAACGTGGGTAGAGAGGCTTTTGGTGCATTTACAAATAAGGTAATTGAGTAATAAATTATCCCATTGATAAGAACAGCCAATATTGTTGAGAAAAATTGGCATTCTACCTTGTTACCAATAAAGCACATGTCGAACGGGCAATTTTGTTTAACCCCCCTATTCCCCCTGAAAGTACCATTCTTATACCTAACACATGACTAATAATAAATTGGGGTGACTTTTAGAGGCATGATGACCCCAGCTTCCCAGAGGCCAAAGTAACCTAAGATACAAAGGACCATGTCAGGCCAGGTTTTCTTTGGAATATCTCAAATGGGAAAGCTAAGCCACCTGCAGCCATCTTCAGAGGGTATGCTGGGTCTCTAGTTTTAGCTTCTTTCTTATTGTTCATGATCACCATCCTCCTACCTACCCTGTCTTTTGGATCTTTACCCTTGTTTCAAAATGTTGAAAAAGAAAAATATAAGCCACTGTGCACTGGGAACCATTCTCAGTCACCCATCGCCTGTCATGTGTCAGTCTGGGAGAAGCTGGGGGCAGCTGGTCTACAGCAGAGGTGGTATCCAAGGCTGAGGTGGAGGTGGGCAGACGTGAGTCTCAATGCCATGAATAGAAGTCTCCATGACTAGGTTAACCCACGTGTACAGGACACAACCAGTGCTTTGACAGAACTTTGAAGAGGAAAGGACCAGATTGCTGGTAAGGAGGACAGGAAGAAATGAGGAATCATCTTCACATCTTCTATCACTAGTCAAGCTCCATCACAGAGTAACTTTGTCCTTAGATGGGGGGTGGGGCTGGTCATAGGGCTCCTTAACTCAATTCTTTTTCCTTCCCATGAGAGACAAAAACTGATGCCCATGAGTTGGGGGAGAGTTCTTGTTCTATTCAGCTCCTTTAAGGCATTCCCTTGTTTGTCACAGCTAGACACGATGGCATTTGTCATTCATTATGTCTGTCTGTCCCCCAAGCCCCCTGCCCATCCCATTTCAGCCAACCCAGAGCATTGGAGCCAATAAGCAAGGCAGAGAGAGAGAGAGAGAGAGAGAGAGAGAGAGAGAGAGAGAGAGAGAGAGAGAGAGAGAGAGACAGAGAGACAGAGACAGAGACAGAGACAGAGAGATCCCTGTGACTGACCTCAAGAAGAACCAGGCTCAGCTCCCCTCCCAAACATGCTTTCTGATCCTGTGCCATGCTGAGGTCTCTCTGCCAAGAGCTTAGTTTTCTGACTCAGGGGAAGTCAAGCATTGCCAGTTCCACTGTGCTGACTCCAGTAAATCCCAGGAGACCTGGACTAATATATATGTATAAATAATATATGTATGCATATATATATTTGACTGAAGACACTAGATTTTTCTGGACAGTCATCCACAGACATCATGTCCCCCACCTTCCTTCCTTCCTTGCTTGCTCAAGAACTGAACTTGGATGATATTGTCTTAGACTCTTTCCCCTCCCTCCTCTGCCCACCCCAGCTTCCATGAATCCAACAGCCGTGTGTGGAATGCAGACCAACTGATCATTAAACCACAACAGCTCTGAACCCAAATCTCCCTTTTCCAGGAGGAAAATGAGAGTTTGTTCTTCGTGGAGCCTGCTGCACCCCTTATTTAAAGCTCTGAACATCCACCATTAATTTGTAGCCATTTTGTATAATCAGACCTTTTATACAAAGAAATGTGCTATAGTTAATGAGGCTGGGGTAGAAAAATAGGCCATGGCAGGTTAACTAAAGACTCACAGTGATTTATTTCACCACCAACTCTTTCCTATGTGCACATGCTGAATGCAGCCAAACATTCTAACTAACTCTCCTGTGGTCCACTAGAGTAGTGCATGTGTGATGCGGGGAGAGGGACAAGAGTCAAATCCTGACCTTGCCATTGAGATTGTCTAACCTTACTCAAGTTACTTAATTCCTTTAAGCTTCAGTTATTTCTTGCCTAATAGGGTTCTTGTAAAGAAGTAATGAAATAATGCTGATAGGATATTTAGCAGTGGGTTTAACCACTGTAAGCCATTTGTATAATACCATCAATATAATATGTATTGTGTGCTAGGATTTCAATGACATAATTTGATCCTTCTAGTGTTTCTGCACATAAATGATTCAGGCAGCATTATGGTTGCTCCTTAGAGAAGAAGCTAAGTACCAGAAAGGGGAAGTAACTTAGTTCAAGGTTACACTGATTCTTAATGACCAAGTTAAGACTTGAATCCATGAACTGAACTCCCTTTTCTAATGCTTTCAATATTCTGCCATGTTCTACAGTCACAAAGACTAATATATGATATGTATGATATATGATAATATATGATCGATCCATGAGATTCTAGAGCAGTGTTTCTCAACCTATGGGTTGCAACCCTTTGAGGGTTGAATGACCCTTTCACAGGGGTCACATGTCACATATCCTGAATATCAGATATTTATATTACAATTCACAACAGTAGCAAAATTATAGTTATGAGGTAGCAATGAAAATAATTTCATGGTTGAGGGTCACCACAACATGAGGAACCGTACTAAAGGGTCACAGCATTAGGAAGGTTGAGAACCACTGACTTCCCCTGTTGGTCTCTTGGAAGTGTTTTATTATGCATTTGGAATTGCAATTCAAATGCAGCATGTGATATTCTGAGCTTTAGGTATGTGGTCTCATTCCTTCCTCCAGGGTAACCCATCAAATCCATGGCCTTGAGCCCTCTCTACAAAGAAAGAAGACTGTAGGAAGTTACACCTTCTGTTTAAGGTAATGGGGCTGAGTTCCAAAGTGCATATCCTGAAGTCAGCCTTCCCAATGAGCCCTGACTTCTATGGAGTTGGAGGACTAGCCTCCCACACCAATCAGAAACAAGGAGAAGCAAGAAAGAGAGATAAGAGGAGGACTCACAGCAGGACGTGTAGTTCCTCCAGCCGGTCACTGCGATTCCTTGAGTCTGGCACGTGCTGGCATAGTTTTGTAACCAGCTGCAGGCCGTCTGCACTGCACCCCCATCGATACAAGAATCAAACAGGCAGTTTTTGTAGAAGAAGGTGGGGTTGACTTTGCTGTGACATTTGGCAAACCCAGCATTCTGATTGGGGATCAGGCTGCATAGCTGCTGGACTTTGGAGAAACCTTCAACTTTGGCACAGGATGGGCAGCGGTCCCCGCAGCCCACCTGGCAGAAGGTATCCCTCTTCACCCAGCTCTGCCCAAACTCGTTGATACTCAGGGCAGGCAACCCCATGGGCATCTCCAGGTCATCGTCTGGGTTGCCATTGTAGCGCCCACAGAGGCCATAGGTGCTGTTCTGCATGCTCCGGGGTACAGTGATGGACAGGAAGGTTTTCCAGTCATACACAACCTTCAGGCCAAAGTCAGTCTCCACAACCACATGAAAGCCAAATGAAAAGATGTTTATCTTCCCTTGTCCTAACTTCAGGGGCAAGTACAATCGTTCATTGTTGACCTGTAAGAGGCAAAGAGAAGAACAGACAAGTCCAGTTGGCCTAAACGTTTCTCAGTTCTCCTAGTCATTAGCCTTCTGAAGGATACATCCCACAGGGAGCTTGCCCAGGTAGGACATGGGCTTTGTGTGTAACCCTGTTTATGCCAGTCAACTCTTATCATTAGAATTTGAACAGACTTAAATGACTATCCTTTGTACACTAATATACCTATTTATTTCAGTGCCTTCTGTTTATACAGTATTATTTTCCCCTAGGAGTTCAAATTGTTTTCTCTAAGGTAATGGGAGGATAATAAAAATTCAATTAACGTTGAGGATAAAATACCAAAACCTAGAACTCCTGTGTTTCTATTTCTAGCTCTACTGTGGATTTATTTTAGGCAATCTCCAACTTATTAATTCCATTGGGACTTTTTTGGGGAGATGACTTCACTCTATTGGTTCCTCTGCCTGGCAAGCCACTCATCACCCATCAGCATCTCTCTCATCCTCAGACCCTGCTCCCATGTTACCTCTCTAATAAAAAGATCCTCTGACTCTAAGACCACAGTCAGTGGGATCACTCCCTTGCCTGGACAAGTGCAGCATGCCATATCTATAATTCTCTTATATTCTCCTCTACCTTGGGTCAAAATCAAACATGAGCACATCGCCAAGTGTCCATCACAGCCTGCCTCTAGTGACAACCCGTTATAAATGCTTTTGTCTCGCCTGCAAGATTATAAGCAACCGAAGGGCAGGAACCATTATGTCTACCATCTCTTCAGGACCTCCTATGTGCCCCACAGTTTAGTTTCTCAAATGAACCAAGCACGCCATCCCATCCCAGTTGTCTCCTGTGATTAAGTATGGAAGGTGTTTTCTTTGTCCCAACAAGGATCCTCATTCCCAGTCACTGTGGCTGTGATACAGTGATAACTCAGATGACCTTGGTTCACTCAAGGGAAACCTCTGGCTAGCGAATGACCCACATTGGTCACCAGCTTCATGATGTTGGTCACGTTCAGAGTTTCTAGCATCTGAGTGTCTAAAACTAGTTGTTATCTCTTCCCCTAGGCTTTCCCTGGCTTTCTTAAGAAAAGAAAAGGAAAGGGCTTGCTTCTAAGCAACCTTCTACAAGATACCAAAGGGCATCCTCCCTTTCTGCCATTTCTCTAGGTCAATGCTCCCTCCTCAACACTCAGCTCATCCTCCTCTGTTTCTATGCATAATTGCCTAGACAGAATCCATTCTTCTCACAGACATTAGTGTGGCAACTACTGTGTACCAAGCATAGTGTTAGGCTGGACCAAGGGATCGACCCTTTTTTCCTGCATATGACAAGGCAAGGACTTGAACAGATACGAGATCATTGATAAAAGCAGTGATGTAGGTACAGAGATGCGTGGGCCTCAGATTTAGCCTACGGTAGGGTCTACAGATGACAATACTCATGTGAAGTCTTAAAGGATGCATTGGGAAGCTGAGACAGGGGGGTGAGTGTAAAGATAAGGGAACTCCAAGCAAAGAGCATTCCCCAAGCAAAAGCCCAGACAAGACAGAGCATCTTAGTTGTGATGAAAGATGAGTGTGCTTTAGTGCCGATTGATCATCAAATGCATCCTTGGGAGTGGAGGATGAATCTAAGGACAGAGAGACTGGAAGGACAGCAGTCAAGGATGCCTCGTTGTTGATGTCAAGTAGGCAAAGAGGCTGTGCCAGAAAGACTGACCCAGGACAGTCAGGCTTTGTGTGAGGGGAAGTTATCTGAGATGCTGACAGGAGAATTTAAATAGCTCAATGAGATCAGAAGTCAGATTACAAAATACACTGCACATAAAGTAACAAGTAGGAGATCCAGAAAGAAGACCCGCAGAGGAGTTTTGTTAGGAAGGGAGCAGGGATAGGGATAGGAGAGAGCTTGAGGAGGGACAGGCTTTGGTGTAGAGTAAGCATGTTCGTGGGTAGGAGGGAAAGACTGTAGAAAGTGAAGGCTGAAGACATAGGAGGAAGGGAAGAGGGCAGACAGGGGTTAGGGACATCCATAGGGACAATGAGGAGCGATGTCTGCATCTGGGCTGGGGAGAATGAAAGGTAAATCATTAAGAGGCAGAATTTAAGGATGGAGGGAGGAGAAAGAGAGGGTGGAACACAGCTCTTTTTGTCCCAATAGGAACCCTAAAGGTAGAAGCTGGTGGGCCACGTGCAAGCGGGTGCCAGCCCAGCAGGTCACCAGGGAAGAAGAGTCCACAGGAGGTCAGGCTCACCCTAAGGGCTCACAGTCTTGGCTGACAAGTGCAGTTTGCTCTTCTTGCAATCTGAGTTCTTTAGTATGTCATGTCACACAGGAGACACCACCCCAGAGAGGCAAAGTAATGGGATTAAACATGGCACAAGTCACTGCCAAAGAGAACCTTGAAAGAAAGCACACCCTCCGACTCTGACCAGCTCAGGCCTCCCCATCTCTGTTGCCTTGTGAATGCTCCCTCTGCCCTAGCCCACTGCCCCAACTCTCTCTGGGACTAAGGAGAATGGGGATCCAGGGAGAGGGGGTCAGAAGGAAAGCAGGAGGTTGATATTGCAAAAGGGTTTGATGGAGGGAAAGAAGGGTACATCAGAGGATGGGGAGATGACACAGTGATGACTGTGGGGTAATATACACTCATAAGTACCTCCAAGTCCTAAAGCAAGTGGATCTATCACCCCTGAAGATACCAATGCCCAGAGTATTTCAGACCCTTTCTGTAAAATACCCACATTCCATTTCCATAGAACTTACAGACATTGTCCATCTGCCACATTCAACCTAGCTGTGAATAGTGCCCAACACATCATAATTTTACAGGAAGCATTGTAAGTTTTTGGTTGCTGTTGCTTGTGTAAATGTGTGTATGTGTACGTATGTATGTGCGTATGTGTGTTTGTATGTGTTTATGTGTGAGTGAGTGTGTATGTATATATGTGTGTACATGTATGTGTGTGTCTGTGTATATGTGTATGTATATGTGTCTGTGTATGTACGTGTGCCTGTATGTGTATGTATGTGTGTAACTCAGGTATTATCCGTGCAGATGATATTTTGTGACAATATCAGAGAGATGGACAAACCTGCATGACCACCCTCAAGTTTCTTGTAATAGCATGATGTAGATTCCGTGGTAACAATGTTATACCACACAGTTTAGGAAAGAATGAAAAACGGTGTACATACAGAACAGATACAAATAAATACACAACTTATGGCGTTGGTTTGGCCAATGGATGCAAAAGCTGTGGTGGGAGCTCTGCCTTTGCTGGAAATGAGATTATGGGTTGGCGTTCCAGTGATGGCTTCTTTGAACAACTAACTCTGGTTTCCTTCTGTGGGCTTCAGCCTCGCACCCCACACTCTGCCTTCTTTCCAGGCCTGCCCTGATACTTCCCCGACTCAGGTACTCTCAGCTCGTCCTCTTCCTGGCAGATGGGCTCCTTCAGGTTTGGATCTACATCATCGCTTCCAAGAAACCCCCCTGGAGGGAGCCCTAAAGCCGATCAAGACAACTTTTGTTGTCTTACGGCCCTTTCTTTGCATGGAATATTTCTGCATGCTTCCTAATTACACTGACATTAACTGCTAAGAGGGCTGTCTCTCCCGTCAGACTCTGTTTCTTTCTTATGAGAGAAACCGTGCTTAATTATCTTTACTGTTTTCATTTTTGATGCCATTGTGTAAAACATTCTTTGGCTGAGGAGACGCTTTCTGTATAACCACAAGGAGGACCTGGATTTGAACTGCAGGAATCCACAGAAGGCTGAACATGGTCACTCATGTCCTTAATCTTGTATTCCCGTGGGAGAATGAGAAGCACAGACAAGAGTCTATAGATGCACCCAGGCCAGCCAGCCTGGTGACCTCAATGATGAATGAGAGACATGATCTCAAACATGGTGAAATTCAAGGACCAGCATCCAATATTGTCCTATGGCCTCCACCTGCATGCTGTGGAATCTATGTGTTTATACTCAAACACATGAATGTGCACGCCCAAGGACAAACTTTTTTTTTTTTAATTTTTCATTTCTTAGTACAGAGTTGAATCAAACTGTACTAGAGTGAAGCTTGAAAGCATAGTAAGAGTGTGAGAGGGGCCCAGACGCCTCCCTGGACACAAAGGGTGTGGATGTGCTGATACCTCAGGTTATGGCATGGGAGGGAACAACTCTGTCTAGCTATGGCTGTGCCTGGCAGAGCCCCAGCTACTGCAGTGCCCCCTGCAGTGGCTAACCTTCTGCGACTCACCCTCAGTCCCCCTGCCTGGTCTATAGAGAGCGTGTTTACTTCTAGCTTCATTTAACCTGGCTGATTTTCTCACTTCCTGCAGCACAGTTCAGAACACAAGAAGGTCAGAAGCATAGAAGAATCTCATGTCCCAGTGAGTGACTTCTGTTGTTACCCTCCATTTCTAAGAGCACCGATGGTGACCTGGGGCTCTGGGCCATAGAGTTGGTCCTGTGCTTTCTCTCACTCTGTCATGATGACAGCCATTATTCTCCAGCTATGGTGACTAATAATAACATCATAGGAGAAACAAATGCAAATCACTGAATAAGCAGGTCCTGTAATGCATATTAATAATTCAAAGTAACTGCTAAATCTATCCCATGGGCTCACAAAGTAAAAAAAGCCTATAGTGCATCCTGATTTGGCCTTCTTGTCAGGAGTTTGAAGGCTGTCGGCTCTCTTCCCAGCATGGCACTTAGGAAGAAGGTCCTGGCCCAGTGTCCTCATACCTATTTTATCTCTACATGCTTCATGTTCCTTTCTCTCTAGGTACCCCTGTTGTGAGTAGCATCCTATAGCCCAGAAAGATACACTGACGCCTTAGCTAGTGGTACTCGCGAATGTAGCCTATACTGGGAAACAGTCTTTAAGGACATGACAGTGATGGGATGAGGTCATGTAGGTAAGTGGACCCCACATCCAAAAATGACTGTCCTTAAAAGGAAAGAGAGACATGATACTGAGAAACAGAGTGCAGAGGGCCCTCGTGGCTCTCATCCATCTGTGGCTCTCATGAGATCACTGGGACAGGGCGCATGCCTAGAAGGTAGGCTGACTCTGTGGGGCTTAATCCCACAGTGGAAGGGAAGCAAAGCTGATATCCAAAAAGAATGGGGAACTAGTTCCTCTGAAGGAGAGAGGTGACAGGAGGGGGTCATGAATATGCTGCTAGTGGGTTTTGTTTGTTTGTTTGTTTGATTTCTTCAATTTGACACAATCTAGAGTCATCTGGGGAGAAGGAACCTCAATTGGAAAAATGCCTCCATCAGATTTGGGAGGGCCCAGTGCTGCTAACCACTTGTTAGTGCTGCTAACTACTTGCTTGTGATGATGTATATATATGTATGTGTATGTGTATGTGTATGTGTATGTGTATGTGTATGTGTATGTGTATAGTGTATAGTGTGTAGTATGTAGTGTGCAGTGTATAGTGTGTAGTGTATAGTATGTAGTGTGGAGTGCGTAGTGTATAGTGTGTATGTATATCAAGCTAAGCAAGTCAGTAAGCAACGTTCCTTCCTGGTCTATTCGTCAGCTCCTGCCTTGAGTTCTTCCCTTAGCTTCTTCTGTTGATGGACTGTAGGATGTAAGCCATATAAACCTTTTCTCCTCAGGTTGCTTTTGGTCACAGTGTTTATCACAGCAATAGAAAGAGAATGAAGACAACAAGAATGCAATGGTCTGTGCACATAACTAGGAAGAGCTTACAAAAAAACCCCACAAAAACCTGTGCAACCTCGTATATCTACACCTTCACTGATGAGGGCATGCAAGGCAAGCAGAAGCAGGACGTGAGCAGCTGGGCAAGGCTTATCAGCAGATCAATGTATTTTAAAGGGAAAACCAGCCAACAACCTTGAAAGGCCAACCAAGTGGAAGGGTCGTGAATATCCGGGAGATAATTGACTGCATGAAAATGTATAAACCTAAGGGTGGGACTGTATCAGATGGGGGAGAGAGGAGAGGGCACAGTGAGGTAATGCTGGGACGAAGCGAATGTTCCCTTTGTTTTAACCTCTGATGAAAGCGGAATGGACAGACGGTGTTATAATGAGTAGCTTCAACTGTAGAGACATCTGCTGGAATTTCAGTCTCAGGGCTGGGGAAGTGACAAAGTTGGTGAAGTGTTTCTGCACAAGTTCCTGGAAGCTACATAAAAATGCCAGGCTCCTGCTTATAATCCCAGCACTGAGACAGAGACAGGAGAATCCCAGAGTCGTGTTTGCAAGCTAATCTAGCCAATTAGTGATCTCCAGGCTCAGTGAGAGGGTCAGTTTCAAAAAAAAATAATAATCGGGCCTAGAGAGATAGCTCAGTGGTTAAGAGGACTGGCTGCTCTTCCAGGAGGCCCAGGTTCAAGTCCCCGTCACCCACATGGTGGCTTACAACTGTCTATAACTTCTGTTTCAGTGGATCTGACTACCGCTCTTTCTTGGCCTCAATGGACACCAGACACACATGTGGTGCATAGATAATAAACATGTGTACAAACAAAGAGTCCATACACTTAAGATGAAATAAAAATGAAAAATAACATGCTAATCAATAAAGGAAGATGCTTAATGTTGACCTGTGGCTTACAAACACAGACACACAGACACACACACACACACACACACACCCTATATATACACATGTATGACATTGTATATATAGGACACATGCACATTGACCCATTCAGTGTCTCAGATTGCTAAATAAGTGACCATCAGCAGAAGGAAACCCCCAGGAGCTTTAAAAGAAAGGGATCATAATGTCATTTCATTCATTCACTTGACAAACATCACTGTGTAACGGTCACATAGTTCCAGTCCAGCCTGGAAGCCAGAGTGAGACTCTTTGTCAGAAACAAAGACAAACATACTAGCAACAAACTAAGGCTGCCACCTTGGATACTAAGTAAGCTTGTCCAATTATTGTGACAGGAAGGCAGTCCTAGAAGCTGTACCTTCTCTGCATCAAAGCTAAATAGATCCCCAGGAAGAAGGGAAACCAGGAGGGCTCCTCTAGTGATTCTAGCCTGTTGTGTTTAGCTTAGTCTACTTTATTTCACCATTCAAAAGAGAAAGCCTACAAGATGCCAAGAAGTCCAACTGGAGATTATGAGTATACCCTGTACAGGCCTGTGGGGTCCACACTAGGAAGGCTCATCCCCTAAATCAGTGCCTGGGAATCAGCTCTGCAGAGTCTGCTGGCTAGCTGGCTGGTTTCAGCATCAGGTTCAGATGGGACGGTGGATCGGGAAGGGTTGCTCCACTGTGGGGCTGCTATCTACAAGCTGTTAAAGGAGTTCAGGAGACTTCTTTGCCCTGCTGCTCTTGGCATCGGGGCTAAAGAAGACTTCATGGATGAATGGGTAGAAAGGGGTGGGGGTGAGGGCCTGGTGTGTAAAGACAGTGTGGAGAGTCCCCCAAAATGCTCCAAATATGAGCAAGACTCTGGAACGCAGACACTCTGGCAGCCAATGGGGAGAATGGAAACAGCCAGGGAGGCTTGAGCAGTCCGGTGTCACGTGGATCTCAAAAGAGAGGATGACAAATGAGGAAGTTAGTGTCACTGAGAGCACCACAGCCTGGGCCGGATGTGCAGTTTCTTATAGATGAACAACAGCACTAGCAGACCACGGGATTACCCATGGTTGCCCAGTGGTTGCCAACATTAGATTTGGATCTAGATCTTTGCCCTTGGTGATGTGTCCTACTATGATCCAAGGTATATTGCTCAGGCTGCCTCTGCTCTCACTTTGGTGCCTGTCACTTTGGCAGTCCTTTGCTCTCTGAGCCTGTTTCTTGATCTGTAAGAAAAAGCAACAGAAATCCCCTGTGATGGCTTGTATATGCTTGGCCCCAGGAGTGGCACGATTAGGAGGTGTGGCCTTGTTGGAATAGGTGTGTCACTGTGGGTGTGGACTTTAAGACCCTCATCCTAGCTGCCTGGAAGCCAGTATTCTGCTAGCAGCCTTCAGATGAAGATGCAGAACTCTTAACTCCTCCTGCACCATGTCTGCCTGGATGCTGCCATACTCCTGCCTTGAGGATAATGGACTGAACCTCTGAACCTGTAAGCCAGTCCCAATTAAATGTTGTCATTTATAAGACTTGCTTTGGTCATGGTGTCTGTTCACAGCAGCAAAATCCTAAGACATCCCCCAAGCCTTTCTCTCATAACAATTATGATTTGGATTCTGCACCATCGTGGCTCAGTAGCACCCAGCTGACCTGGGATGCTACCTCTGTAGGTATTGAATCCACTCTGGAAGTAGGCCTTTACTACTTACCAACACAGTGTGCTTGTAAGCCCGGTGTATCACAACGCTGTAGCCAAACACGGTCACATCCACCTGCTTCACCCACAAGGCTAGAGATGGGTCCCTGTCCTCATTCTTGGCAGTTACAATAAACTTGGGGAAAGAGTCTGAGGTTGATCTGCTTCCTGTGGTGCAGAGGATAAGAGGACAACTTGTCTGGAAGTCAAAAGGGTAGCCATCAAAGGTGAGGTAGTGGCCGTATCCGGAGACGATACAGGAAGCATCAGTACGGGGCTGGCAGTAGTACAAGCCACTCTCTTCCATACAGTATTCATCATCCCTGCAGGGAATGGTCTCACAGTGGACACTGTTGTCTGTGCCATTGCAGTAGCAGAAGATCTGGCAGTCCTGGTCTACCCAGAAGGTCTCATTGGTGGCAAGTTGATGCCCCTCGAAGTTGCAGCCGCACTCGCTCCGAGTTACACACTGGCTGCCCTGCAGGGCGTAACCTTCATCACACTGGCATCCCTCAGAGCAGCTATCCACACAGATGGGGCCCAAGGCCAGGGTCTCACAGGTCTCTGTACACGTCATACACTCCTCAAAATGGCTGTTCTCTGGGCATTCTAGAGCTGAGGGTAGTCAAAGAGAAGACAAGTTTGAAAAATGAACAAAGAGCAGAGACAGAAATGTGTGTGTGTGTGTTTGCGTGCGTGCACATCTAGGTGACTGCATATGTGTATGCAATTATATGTGGGTTCATACTTGTGTAGGACAATGAGCTCAATGAAGCAATGGGATTGAGTACCGTCACCCTCACTGACATGACTGAGGGTCAGACACTCTCAGGCTCCATTTGTGTACTTGATCTTCTACACAGAAGATTCTTTGTCTATGACCAGTACTGAGCACCTGCTAAATGTGGACCGACTCCTAGGCCTTTTTGTGGGCTTCATCTCAGCCATCTGGATTTAGATAAGTCTTTTTATAATATTCTATAGGCGATGATATGGGAGATCAGTGATACAGCCTATCTACCTATAACCAGGCGGGGGTTGAAACAGATGTCCTGGCTTAGATTCCGGAGACAGAGTGTGATGGGCTACAGAAACCCTTGCTTTGTGGCCACAGAAACCTGAGGATGCTCTCTCAGTTCTACCTTGTGAATATCTCTGACCTCTGATTTCTCTCTTGTTGCTGTTGTTGTTGTTGTTGTTAATAGCCATATTTACCTGGTAGATTGTTCTGAGGATCAATAATTTAATATGCTGAGTCCACAGTAAAGTATTAATAAACAGCATGCTCCCCTCCACCACTTTGGACCATCTATCTCTTAAGCAGATTGCATTGCTCTTGGTCTTGTCTTTCTCTACATCTGGCACCCTGTGGTCTCCTTCCCCTCATCATCATGCTCTGTATGTGGTAATCCCCCTGACTCTGTTCACACTTTCCTCTGCCTACATAGCCCCCTTCAAAGCCAAGTCTTACAGCTCTTTCACATTTCTTTGGAAAGTCACACTTTGGTCCAGAGACTTCCTTGGATCACGTCTCTGCTGTAGAAGAGCACGAGCAGCTCTCTGGGAAGTTCTGGGTCAGCAACCCCCTTCACCCCATGGCTTGGCTGGTGATCATTTGACAGGAGCAGGGACCGAATCCAAGAGCACAGAAGTCTACCTACAAGCCTGTGGGTTCTAAAGATTCGCAATGGTCCCCACCTCTCTAGCAAAAACAAGATCTTGCTCATAGAACTTTCTTTGACTCTCAGACATACCATCCTTCCTTGGCAGTGTCTTACAATCCAAGGACATGAAGGACACTACAGAAAAATAAATTGCATGGATATAATGACTCTACCCACAAAGACCGGCTCAATCGTTCTGCTCTGAGGACTGAAAGGCAATCTTTTTTTTTTCCTCTAGGCTAAAAGGACTCTTGCCATTTCTGTTGACTACAATACCATACAGCTTTGGAGTTGAAGGCTAGTTCAACACTGATTATATATGTCTGGATAGAGGAATTTTCGCACTTGTCTCTAAATTATGAATGCTATAGCACTGACTGCAGGTTTATGGGGAAAGCAAATAACATGTCTTATTTAAATGGCTGTTGCTTATGACTTATTGTGCTGTCTGGATTTGTCTGAGAGTCTGGAACATAGAGACGTGGAGTTGTAAAACTTTCCCCTGCCCCCGAAATCACTCTGGGAAATTACTTAATTGGGGAGCTGGCTCTGCTAACAAGAGGGCTGGATAAAAATGTCCAAACACAGGGAGCATGGTTGTCTGTTTCCAAGTTCAAAGAAGATGCTGTTCCTTGTTTGTATCTGTCACTTAATCTGTTAGGACGCAGTCATTATACACCCTCGGTACTCAGACAGCTGGCTGATCAAGTGTGCACACTTTGGCCATTCTCAACAGAGCAAAAAGAACCAACCTAGGAGGTAGGCCAGGTGTAAGCCTGTCCTCTTCCAAATGAAACCATGTTCCATGCGGCCACCTCTGCCCAAACCCCTCCTTTAAACGGCACTTGTGTGAGCTGCCTCAACTCTGCTGGCCTGAATGGGGCTTGGTGACATGTTTTTCCTAGGAAGAGGAGGAGCCATTCCCATCATGCCAGGCCTGGCTAAACTGAGTGCCACCAATATGTGTTTTGCACAATACAAAACAACCCGTAACCATGCCCTGCCAGGCAGGAGCTTGTTGTCTGAAAAGGTGACTTGGCAGTAGCACAGATCCGAGACAGGGAATTTGACAATCCCACACCATGTGTGAAGTCCAGCCAGAAAACTGGGTGTGAGAGCAGGGTCAGAAGCCATAGGAAGGCTGGAGAAAGGCAGGGTGGGCAAGCGGAGCACAGAGGAGGATTTGGGGTGTTTTTCAAGATCCCCACTGTTATGGCAGTCAATAGGAAGAGAGTAGCTCTCCTGCTGAAGGTGACTTTGTAAAGTGTTCAGCCTCATGTCATCTGTTGCCAGTCCTTTCTGAAGGAAGGTAAGGCTCATCAGAAACGTAACTACCATCTCCCAAGTTGTCAGCCACTGGGCCTGCCACATACTCATTGGATTTCTGAAGTTCATAAAACAGAGGTTTAAAAGGGGGTGTGTGCACATGTGTATGTGTATGTGCATGAGAGAGTGTGTTTGTGTGTGTATGTGTGTGAGTGTGTGTATGTGTGTATACACGTGTGTATGTGTGTGTATATGAGTTCATGCATGTGTGTATGTGTGAGTGAGTGTGTATGTGTGTATGTAACTCTGTTGAAAGAGCCCATAGCAAAACAACAATACTCCCAAGAGTACTAGGTAACTGGTGCCTAGATGTTGACCTCCACAAAACCCCTCATCAAAAGGAAGTAGGGTCCCTTAGTGTGAAGACTGAACACCACCCAGGGAGGAGAATATTCAGAGATAAATGTAACCTTCTTGTTGGATCAGAAAGTAAGAAAGTGCTAAAAAGCAAAACGGAGACATGACAAAGGACAGGGGTGAGTTTGAAGGTTCCCACAGACCAAACACAGGACAAATTTAACACCAAAAATACTTTTTAGACGACATGTGAAATACTGGACCTTAAAAAATTAGAATCCATATCCATATTGATGAGATACAGTGAGACAGACAGGAGGTATGAGCAGATGAGTGGGCACACGGAGAGACAGGTGGGGGCGCCTGGGGGAGGGGCTCTTGCCTACTGTAGGATGGTGAACCCTGACTAGTAGAGCAGGCAGGACAGCACGGGATCTGAAACCTGTAAGTTGGTAACCACTGTGCGTAAGATTTAACAAAACCCAAAATTGACAGTAGGTGCTTAGCCAGGACAGAGACTGACAGAAGCAGAGGTGCAGGCCAAAACCTCCCACACTTTGCTTTTTGGTTGTAAGAAGAAAAACACACAGGAAATTTACAGATGAGACACTCCATCCATGCCTTGGCCTAGACATAAGCATGCACCTCACCCACAAGGGGGCAGACTGGATATAGCCTGAGTCTGCATGTGGAGCCTGTGCAGGAAGCTGAATGGGGTGCACAACTGAGGTTCCACCTGCGTGACACCAAGTCTAAATAGAAAGCCATTCTATTTTAAAGGGCAAAGAACACTAAGGGATTGTTCCAGATTACAGATTACAGGGCACTAAAGAAACATACATTAATGTGTGAACCTAGACTAGATCTGTGCAGAAGGAAAAAAAAACATCAAAAAAACCCTAATCAGATGACAAAATTAGATTGAGGAGGTTAAATTGTTCCATCTACATGAAATTTCCTAAAGTATATACCTGCACTACATTGTGTGACAAATGTCCTTAGTCTGAGGGAATATCTACTGAAGAACTAGTAGGGAGGGGTGATTGATGGGGATCTCAAGTGTTCCCCAGATGTTTGACCTCTAGCACAGGTCTTTGGGAAATTAGGGATGCTCCTTGAAATGAGTGGGAACCTAGTCCTTCCTTCCCCTCTTATTCAAGCAATGAACAGGTTGGCTTGATCCTATGAACCTCACCATGCTGTACACTCACCCACAGTCCCAGAAGCAATATGGCTAACCAATCCTTGAGCTGGAACCTTGCGCCAAAAATAATGCTTCTTTCTTCCTTCCTTCCTTCCTTCCTTCCTTCCTTCCTTCCTTCCTTCCTTCTTTCTTTCTTTCTTTCTTTCTTTCTTTCTTTCTTTCTTTCTTTCTTTCTTTCTTTCTTTCTTTCTTTCTTTCTTTCTTTCCTTGTCAGTTGGTTACCTTTATGTAACTGGTCCCGGTATCAGAAGTTGATGAAAGGGCCATGCTATATGCCAATTACTGTTAATTTTGTGTGTGTGTGTCGGGGGTTGGGGGTGGATAGGTAGATGTGCGGAGAGGGAACAAAAAGGATAGACTGCATACAACAGATTTAATCTGGGTAATGACTATATAGGAATGCTCAGGATTTTTGTGTAACTTTGAAACTCTTTAAAAAAAATTATAAAACTTAGGATGGGTTATGGCAAAGAGATACACAGACTCAGAACTTGGTGTCTTCATGGTTTAGGGCAAAGTTTTTAGTGAGATTAAGTGAGGTGGTTGAGCCGTTCTTACTCTTCTGCACTGTTCCACACTCTCAGCCTCTCCTTTCCTCTTCTGATGCTTCTGATAAGCAGGGTGTTGGGTATCTTGTCTGCTCAGGAGTTATTCTAATGACTACTAGTATCACCACTGCCCTGTTGAGAGGGATCACATACTCTGGGGACAAAATGAAGAGCCAAGTACATGGGACTGTCTTAATAGCCATTGTCAGGCTTGCCCTAGGGAGAAATGCTAATCTCCAACACCCTGAAAAGCTCCCCAGCTGATTGTGTCCTACCAAAATGAATGGGGTTCTTCTTTGTCCAAGGGGAAGGTACCCATGAAGCTATCACAAAGGTTTCTGCTCCTTTAACCTGGTGTTTGTGCTTTATGTAGATAAAACCACCGGTCAATGGGATGGCTAACTGCTCTACAATGAAAAGATTCTGTGTGTTTAGCAGTGAAAAGAAGGGATTTGGGAGGTAGCTCAGTTAACGAAGTATGGGCCACACAAACTTTAAGGCCTCAGTTCATATCTCCAGAATCCATATAAAAGCCTGAGTTTCTATAACTCCAGCACTGACTGGTGGATCCATAGAGTTCTCTGATCAGTTTGTCTAGTAGTCAGTGAACATTAGATTAAACAGGAAACACTGTCTCAAAAGATAAGGTTGGAGGGGATAGATAGAGGCTCACCAATTAAGAGCATGCACTGCTCTTGCGGAGGACCTGAGTTTGGTTACCAATACCCATATTGGGAAACTCACAATGGCCTGTAACACTAGCTCAAGGCATTGGATGTTCTCTGTCTTCTAACGACACCTACACACACGCACACGCACACGTCCACGTACATGCACACACAGACAGAAATGAAAATTAAGGTGAGAAACAGCCTAGTTTGGGGTAATAAGACCAATGTCAAGCCATCAGACTCCCTGCTGAGTTCAGAGAAGTTCTGCAGCCCTAACTTACGGCAGAAGTCATAGGTCCTCCAGGGGCCCACCTCCACATCTGCATTCTTGCAAGCACTGGCATAGCGGGCCACAGAATCACACAGCTCTGACTCATTGCCTCCGCTCTGGCACAGGCGAAACAGGCAGGTGCGGTAGTAGGCGGTGACGTTGACTACCCCGTGGCACTCCAGGAAGGAGCTATTGGAGGGGTCATTGATGATGCCACACCGGGAGCGGCTCCGGTAGAACTTGAGCAGCTCAGAGTCATTGTTGCAGGCCTTCAGCAGGTCCCCACACTCGCCGTTGCAGATTTCCTCAAATGTCGTCCAACTCTCCAGGAACACCGCCAGGTTGTCCGTGCACTTGCCATTAGGAAGGCAGAACTCATCACTGGCATTAGCGTTGAAGAAGCCACACAGGCCCCCAGTACAATTGAAGTACATGGTGGACAGCCGGATGTACAGTAGTCCCACGTCGGAGTACTGGACGGATACCACGCCCTTGGACTCCACAGTTGTGCTGTTTTTGTTTCTATGAATCTCCAGCCTCCCAGAAGGATGGAAAAAGGGTAATTCCACATCTTGACCATTTAGCTGAAAAATCAAAAGCACTACTGTCAGGGGCAGAGACCCATAGAGGACCCAGGGGTTCTGAGGCTGGGTAGGACTGGCTCTGTGCCAGGCCAGCTCCTTGAAAACACTCAGGAGCTGATGGTATATGTAAACTGCACACAAACACCAATGGTTTATTCACAAGTTTGTTTCTTTCTTTTGAAGTGCCATTTTCTTATTATTTTAGTGTTCCAAACACAATAAGCTAATCCCACAAAAACACCCAGAGTGACCTGTCCTGAGGGGTGGGTGGTATTCCTCCCGATGCCAATCTCCCTTCAGACACCGTTTCCCAGACAGCGCCCTTCCTCCACACCGTTCTGGCTCCTTCTTCTGCCATCAGTTTTTAATTTTCCTGTTCCCCAGACCCTTGGGGTGCATAGAGGAGAGATAATGTCTAGATGTCCATCTACCTCTATATCGCTGCTATTCCTTTACTAGATTAATCTCTGTCAATTTACTAATGGGGCTGAGAACACAGCCTTTTCCTTCTGTGGGCATGCATCTTGTAATCTCCTTGAGATGATTTTTGTTTTCCAAATACCACTCGATTCACCTTTGACTGAGAGAAGGGGGAGTCCTTCCCTGGTACCACCTCATCTCCGCCAAATCAGCCGTGGGACCCCCACCCAAGCAGGCCCTTGGCACCTTCTGTGGAATCGAACATTGCTCTAGGTTACTCCCAAGATTCCTTCCAGAATTAAGGAGCCTGGGCACCTGATACTGGGTATATTAGCCCATGTCAGAGGGATAGCAGACAGCATGGCATACACCCCTACATTGTACCAATGAACTTCCTTCGGCCTGCAGAAGGGATCTTACAGCATGAAGAACATAAGTGACTGCCGCCAGCCTACTCGCACTTAAATCCCGCTTTGAAGCTGTGTGTCCCTAGAGGAAGTTTCTTAACACTTCTGTGCCTTGGTTTCGATAGCTATGTGATAGAAGTGATACTACAACTTATTTCAGGAGAAAGGCTTAACTAGGCACACAGACTTTTGCGATGATTTGTTCTTATGGACAGTGAATTTCATGCTATCTAATTCAGAGAATTTCAACCTGCCTCCATTTCTCCACCTCCTAGAGTCTCATTTTGGGTCAATCTTTTTTTTTTTTTTAATGCCACCATATGGAATCCATGTCCTTTTTAAGAATCAACTCACAGCCAGAAGAAGAATGCCAAGTCAGATGATAAGGACGTGTTCTGTCACTCCATCGAAGGAAGCAAGGAATCTTACCTTGACTTCCAAAGCCCCGACGCCTCCTATCTTGACCTCTTGGTCAGCCACGAGGATCCGAACACCCCTGAGCCAAGCAGGCCCTGCATCAGGCTTCTTCTTGTTGATGTCAATTTCCAAGTACTCGGGACGCTCAGGGCAGGTCTTGAGTAGTGTGTATGATAACTCGGTTGGGAATGCATAGGCGGCGCCGTCAAATGTGTGTAGCACCTGGTTCTGACTGAGCAGGCACACTGTCTCCCGCTTGGGGAAGCAGCCCTGGTAACCGTCCTCCACGGCACACACCTCCCCACTCCGGCAGGTCTTGTTGAAGCAGTAGACATCCCCTCCCTCTTCACATAAGCACTGCACTGTGCAATTGGCCGTGGCCCAGAAGAACTCCCCCATGGTATAGTAGTGGCCATCAAAGTCACAGCCGCACTTGTGCAAGGGGACACACTGGCTGGTGCTGAGGACAAAGCCCTCGTTGCACTCGCAACCTTCCGTGCATGGCGTGGCACAGTTCTGAGAGGCCGTCAGGTCCGAGCAGGTGTCGGGACAGCTACTGGTACATACAGAGTAATGGCTGAAGCTTGGACACCGCACGGTAGACACTGGTGCGGAGAAAGGAAGACAGCTCAGTCACGGGTGAGTAGATTGGAATCCAACCAGCATAGCAGCTGGGAGAAAATAAAAACGCTCCTCCCATATCACTCAGGCCCCAGAGTGAAGGTCAGGTGGCCACTTACTGGGGAAGAGAACGGAGGGGACACCTGTAAGTATTGACTCTGTTCCTTTCTCTGTATGCTGGGGTTATGAGAGTTTATCTAAACTTGAACTCACTGAAATTCACCTTGAGGTTGTCTGTCCCTGCTACATTAGCCCTATTCCTCAATAGTTTTACATAGTGATCCACAATCATAAAGTTGTTTTCAAATCCTCCACCAAGGACATAGGAGATGCCTTGAGTTTTAAAGAGCATGGCCCATTCTTAGAAGGAAATAAAACTTTCAGGAGGAATGAAAATGGTGTGCGTTAGAGGAGCAATTTGAAGACATGAAATTTCAAACAAGAAGGCACTTAAAATATCTGAGTGTGACCGAGGCAGACTGTGGAAATGAATTCCTGGGACATTAAAAATGAGAAAGTAGCTGAGCGATCTGCAGAGACTGTACGCCTGCTCCTCTGGGAGGCTGGCTAGGAGCAATCTGCCTTCCGAAGGCCTTCCGTGCCTTAGAAGCTCGCTTCTCTTATTTAAGACTGTTCAAGTCTACATAAATGTTTGAGTCTAGCTGAATCCAGCAGGCATAAGCCTAGTAAACCAGCTGTGAATTAAATATAATTCATGCTAGGAAGAGAGAGAGTGCGAGAGGGTGTGTGTGGGGGGGGGGGGTAACAAGATGATAACCTAGGAACATCATACAACCATTATTCATAAAAATTTACTTGGGCAATTTCGATGCTCTTGGATTGTATAAGGCTCAAAGTGAAGCCATATTCAACTCGAATGTGAATTATGAGATGGCTGCCCTGGGTATAATAGAGGCTGGTCAGTCAGTCGCACAGCAAGGAAGATACACCATCTCTTGGTTCCCGTGACCAAAATGCTGCGATTTGAATCTGACACATGAAGATTTATGTGAATCCAACCCACTCCTGCAGAGGGAAGCTCCCTCTGGCCTTGGAATTCAGAGAAACTTTTAAATCTCACCTCTACAGCCTCTCAAAGGTGTGAACAGCAACTGTCTATTTACTCACGTGAAGGGAAGATGACCACAGCTGTCTATAATCTCACTCATGTGTAGGGAACCAAAGACCAGGAAAGAGATAAGTTATTACTGTGCTTCTACATAAGAAGGAAAGGGGAGATTTAAATAGGATAGTGGGGTGGAAAAAAACAGGCAACTAAACAGTGTGGAAAAGCTTTGTCCAAACACCTATCAAGTAAAAGAACCTGGCTACTCCCACAAGTGAAAGTCAGGTGTCTCCTAACCACTCCTGGCTACGTAAGAAGAGGACTTCCTCATTGATGGTCTGCATTTCCTGTCCACAGTCCTTTCTCTCATCAGATTAGATGAGATGCTACAGAATAAATGGCACAAAAGCTAAGGGACAAGGAGTCGTGACAGACGCCTGGGAGGAAAGCCATACCCCATGCAGACTCTGTCCCTTAGGCTAGCCTCTGCACTTCCTAAACAGCCACTCCAGTGGTGGCGGCAACTCTCCCTGGCTCAGCTCTGGGCTGCTATCCCCAAAATGGAGTTCCCTCTAGCCACGTATTTCTTGTATCTAGATGCATTAAGTTCATTGATGGCATGTCGTTTCCTGGTACGGCATTGGGTGGGGTCAAGAAAAGTTCTCTTTGCAGCTAATTCTATATAATTTGGGACATTTCAACACCACCCTTACTCTTGAGCCTTGATTCTTAATAGGGTCTGAAGGAGGAGGCCTGGAATCCTATCCCTGCCTCCAGCATGGGAGACATCTTTCATAGGATGGCATGCTAGCTTACCACACCCAGTTTGGATTCTCCAGTCTCCGATTGGGATGCCCAGGGCTTGGCACACCAAGGCGTAGGCCTGAATGGCTTGGCAGAGGAGCGTGCCGTTGTCCCTCACACTGCACAGATCGTACACACAGCTGTGCACAAAAGCGGTGGCATCCACAACAGTGCTGCACTCCCACAGGGGGCCATCCGTCTTGTTGAGGAAGCCGCAGTAGTCAGAACCAAAGTAGAGGGCCTCGGTGGCCGCATCGCACTGAGTACAATTGTCTACGCAGCCAGAGCCACACTTCCAGTCAGCATGGTAGACACGCCAGCTCTCGCCTAGATCCAGCACCGACATGGCGGGTCTGCCATCCGGGCGGAGGAAGTCATCCAATGGGTTTTTGTTGTAGTTCCCACATAGCCCACAGGTGGAGTTTATGTAAGAGCCTGGGATGGAAATGGAGGCGTAGTGCTGGCCATCAAACGTCACTAAGAGCCCAAAATCTGTTTCCACGGCAGTAGACATGCCACTCTGGTAGATTTTCACCGCCCCCAACTCTAAGGTGACGGGCAAAGACGTCACTAGGTCATTAACCTGCCAACAGTAACAGTAAAAGGCAGGTGAGCAGGTGCCCCAGCAGAAGTTGGCAAGGAATAGCAGAGCAACTATTTAGGAGAGAATGGTCACCCCAAGTTTTCAGGCTCCCATGGCCTTACCTCTTACTGTGGCTAATGTCTGGGGGAAATACTTAGGTCATGGCAGGCTGTGGGCCAGAGGGCACTGGGCATTTGAGCCCAATAGCTCTGACAGTTCTAGTGTGTGCCTCTGGGGACTGGCTGGCTAGTACCCTTCTTGCCTGGCTCTAGGCTGACTTCAAGCTTTTGACTGAGAGGTGGATCACCTTGATTTTCCTTTTTATTTCTCTGATGATCCATTAACTCTAGGGCATCATGTATGTTATCCATGACCCCCTCTCTGTCCTTTGTACCCACTGACCCTCCTACCAGATGAAACACGGTTGTACTAACTTTAGTATGCTGTTGATCCTGGAGGCTACCCTAGGCCTCCTTAGTCTAAGCAAGTTATACTTTGAATGTTAGCATTCTAAGCTCCACCCCACAGTTACCTGGCAACAGCCTGGTAGGCCTGGCCCACTATAAATGAGGCTGCTTGCTTCCTCCTCTCTTACTCTGGCTTCCCACTTGCTTCTCTCTTGCCCTCTTGGGATCTTTCGTTTTTCTCCCTTCCCTTCCTTTCCCTTCCCTTCCCTTCTCCACTCCCTCCACGTGGTCATGGCTGGCCTCTACTTCTCTACTCTCTCCCTCTCTGCCTTTCTCTGCCTCTATTTCCCTCTTAACTCCCCTCCCCATGCCCTGAATAAACTCTATTCTATACTATACCATTCTGTGGCTGGTCCCTCAGGGGGAAGGGATGCCTCAACATGGGCCTGCAGAGTCACCTCCTTCCCCCATATCTCACCACACATCCATAGAACATATCTTATACCTCTTCATCTTTTTAGAAACACATCAGTGACTACCTTCATTCAATCGTTCAACACCAATAAATCTGAATACTAGCTAAGTACCAAGAACTATGCCAGGATCTGAGAAGTGTAGGGTTAAAGAAATAATATTCACCCTTGTTCCTCAAGGAGCTTTTAGCCTACTGAAGATGAAGAACACAAACAGATATTTATAGTCGTCAGTTTTAAATATGAATCAATGGGTGCAATGGGGGAATGGAGTGAACAATTAACCCAGCCTTGGGGACTCATACCAGGTTTTTAGAGGCAGTTAAATCTGACTTGAGTCTTCAAAGACAAACTCAAGTTGCCAGAGAAAGGCCCCAGGGGTGGGTGTTGAGCAGAGAATTCCAGGACAAGGAATTAGAGGTAACTGTGTGGAATGGGGAAAGTCATGGAATATTCAGAACTTCCAGGGAACCAGTAGTCAGAGATGAAGCTGAGGACACAAGCTAAGTCCTGGGACTTCTCTGGTGTCAAGCAATGTTCTATGAGTTGAGGGTTACCAACAAGTGAATTGGTCAAAATCCCCTGCCTTATGGAGCCTAGAGTTTGGCTAGAGACTAACCACTGGTGAAGCAAAAGGTGTCTAATATCTAATGATGCATGAGTGAAGATCCCAGTGTTCAGAAAGAAAGTTTATAACTGAGAGTGAATGGTCAGGGCACAGCTCTATGGTAAGGTAACATTTGAGAGAGGAAGAAGCCTTGTACTGAGGGATTCCAGGGAGGGATCTGCAGGCCCTAAGGTAGGAGTGTTCCTAGGTGCTGTAGACATCAGAATCTCTATGTGGCTGAGCTAAGCAGCAAAAGTGGGCGGTGGTGGCTGATATTAGGCAGGGTAGCAGTCAGTACAAGACAGAACTTTGACTTTAGCTCTGAGCAAAATGTTGAGCCAAGAGGGTATTTAAAGCAAAGGACCCACAGGCTCTGACTTCTGCTTTGAGAGAACCACTCTGATTCCCACTTTGAGAAAGGACCTTGAAGGGCCTTTAAGCCAGTTTAAAAACCAGACAACACAAAAAAAGCTGAATTTCTTCTCTAGGGAGAGAGCCCCCTGAAGGGTTGCAAACCAAGAAATAATGTGGGCAGATTTGCATTTCAGAAGGCTCATCCTGGCTGGAAGGAAGTACTTGCTAAAGTAAGTCAAGATGAGAAGAAAGGGGCCCAGACAGGCAGCTGCTGCCAGGGCCCAAGAGAAGCTAAGGATTAAAAATTAAAACTGGACACCAAGTGGGAGGGACAAGTTGTGCAGCTCGCTCAATTGTCCCTTGCAGTGCTCAATTGTCTCTCCTGTGGTTGAATAAGAACTGGTGGAAAAGTCAAGGTGAATTCCAGCTGTCTAGAGGATGTGAACAGGTGGTTTGGAATGCTTCTAACAGAGAATCAAGTTTTTACTCTTCACCCTTATGGTGCTTAGCTTCAAGAGTTGAGGTAGAATGATTGGCACTGTAAGAGTCCTTGGGTGGACTTGACTTTAAATGCATATCAACTTTCCAGGCTGACCTAGACTCATACTGGTTTCAGACATATGGAAAGACAGGAATCTTACCTTCTATATGGTCATTACATTCTGAATTGGAAATGATACTGATCTCAAGGTTTACTGAAGTAAATGCCACACATACAATTGGAAGCTGACCCTCAACAGGATCACCCTTAGTGGTTTACTCACAGTGATGTAGGCTTTGACTAGTGTGTACCTCAGAACTCTTGATACCTTCTGCTCATTACCTAGTTTCAAAGCCACTACTACATTTTTTGTAGGTATTTATCACAGCAGCACCCCACTCCTGGTACCAGTGTTCTATCTTAGCTTAACCTGAGTTGCAATAAAATATGTATAAATCACAGAATATTAGAGAAGCTGAGAAATCCAAGTTAGGAATACCAACAGATTGGTGTTTGTGAATGCCATCTTTCTGGTTGGTAGACGTGCATTCATGTGATAGAAAGGGCAAATTAGCTTCCGATGACCTTCTATAGGGCACTAATCATGTTCACAAGGGTTCTTCCCTCATCATCTAATCAGTTCCCCCACATCCCATCTTCTAACAACACTTCCAAGAGAATTTACTAATAATATCAATGTATGCATGGTTAGGGCATAAACCTTCAGACTGTAGCAGTAGTGAAAAGGTCTGAACAGGTCTGAGAAAGAAACTGCTCTACAGTTAGAAATAGAAAAACCAAGTAGTTGGGTCATCTGCCTCTATCTCTTAGGTAGAGTTAAGTCAACAGGGGCACAGAAAGCTATTCTTTCTGTAAGGAAGGTCAGCCTGCCAGAGTACAGAACAATTAGCTCTTGTCCAGGTTGGGGTATGGAAAAGCTAATCTTCAAAATGGTTATAATTTCAGATTCTAAGTACATCGATTGCTGGATGCTTCCCTCCCTCTCCTCTAAGTTCCTGCTCCTAGCAAGGACACAAAGTCATCAAGAGAAACCACCAGTCTCTGGATTTTTCTGCAGTCCCTGTACCCCCGAACCCCACTGTGTCTCCTGTCTCTGTTCTCATTGCATTCTGGTTGACACCATTACAGTTGCCCATAAGTTACAGTCAGAGAGCTTTTCTTCTGACATAAGAATACATGTTACTTTCTTTACTCTTGCCACAGTAAATCACCGTGCTTATGTTCCCCTAAGGCTCAAAACAGGACCTCCTAGAGAACAATACCCTGACCCATGATTTATTGGTTCATTCCTACCTTTCATTCCCTAGTAACAGGCAGACCTCTTTGCTTTTCCTTCTCCTTGTGTTCTAGGCATTTTCTTTGTCAACAGATCTCTCCCAGGATGTGTGCAGGGACAGAGTGAGAGGAGGAAAGATGAATCACAAAGTGTGGGTCTTGGAAATGACATTGCGGAACCAGCACGTGCCGAATGCCTACTGTGTGCCAGGCTCTGAGCGGGGTGAAACACATCTGTTTGTTCTATTTAATATTTATGAAACCTTAGGTTCTTATCATGTTCTCCTTACTTTAATTGAGGATGGAACTGGTGACTGAAGCCTGCTGAGGTCCAAATACATCTTTTACCACTGATAATAGCTGCCTGTATCAGCTGTGAGCGTAGGCAGCCCAGTCTAAGCTACAGTCTACGAGTCCAATCTCAGGACACAACTTCTCCCACTTAACAGACAAGGAAAATGAAGCTAGAGTCCATCCTGACAGCATTGATAGCAGGTTCCACTCCAGAGTCAAAGATTTCCATCCTCTGTGGGCTAGATGGCCTGCCCATCCCCCTGAAGTAGCCTAACCCATTCTAGTTCATGTAGGAGAGGAACACGAAAACCTATAGTCATTAAGAGACATTTGCTGGGTATGGATGCTTAGTTAAGCTGGCTTTCTTTGAGCTTCTTTAGCATATGTAACCAGAATTGTTTGTTTTATCATTTGAGAATGGATTCAACAGAGAAAACCCTCATTGAAAGAATGTTGCTGCTAGCCCAGCAACTGGAGACAGGGTTGGAGAAAGGGGGCCTGTGATTTGCAAGGACACAACTTGGGCTATTCCAGGCTCGGCACAATATGTCTGGGAAGTCAGCTGCTTCCCAGGAGTCTTGGGCTCCTTCCTGTTTCCTGGGCTTCTCCCTGGCTGTCCCCACATCACCCTGGGTCAGCTCTGCCTTCATCTAGCCACCCTTGCCTAGCATAGCAGGTGTATTCAGAGGCACTGGAAACCATTTGGCAAAGGGAAAAGGACACTGTTGTTAGCTTGCAGTCGGAGTCACATAACCTTTTCTCTCCGAAGCATTTATATTCACATCCACATCTCCCTGTCGCTACGGAAAATTGAGGAATCCATGCCCTACGCCTGAACGGTGGAACAGAGCCATACAAAATTAGCAGAGCTACTGGGCCTGAAAGAGACGACACTGTCCTTTCTTTCATTAAAAAAAGAGAAAAAAGAAAGAAAAGGTCTGAGCGTGAGCAAGAAAGAATTTTAATCAAAATGGAAAACAGGGAGGAAGCATGACACTTTCTTCTCAACCACTGGTATCAGACACACCATTTTTTCTTTTTCCTTTACAAGGCAAGCAAGTTGGGAAAGCTGGTGAAAAAAAATTTAGCAGGGAATGTATCTGTCCACTAGGATAATGACGATGCTTGGTGGGGCGCTATGTAAATTTACAATGGAAAAACTCCAAACTTCTGTACTAGAATCCTTCGCTGATATATGAACCTGTCCCTAGAGAGACTAACCAAATAACGAGCACATTGGCATTTCATCTGTGGTCATAGCTCACTTTCCTAATTATAGAGCTCATGAACTGCACAGACTTGGGAATGAAAGAGCCAAAAATAAATAAAAATAAAAAAATTGAGGAATTACTACTTCCCTGGTTTTGCCTTTTGTTGGACATGCTTGGGCAATTATAACTACAACACGGATTTTATTAGTTCTGGTTGATACTGTATTTAATGACCATGTACCAGGGTTAAGGATTACATGGAGTGCAGCAATCACCCCTTGTGGTCTCCAAGTTATGATTGCCTGAATAACTACATGGTTACAGCAAGGTCTTCATTAACATTATGAAAATTAAGGCCTCCACCAATTGAGTAATTACCAGTAGCTTCCAGCTTCCCCTCTTTAGTCAACACCCCTGTGACAGGAGTCATTTGCATATGCTAAACAGGCCAGCAGAGCTCTGTGCTCTATGCTGTCAGAATGGGTATGGAGGTGGAGGGTTTTTGTAGAGTGGCATTTGGATAAAGCTTTCCTGGGATCGTCCATACAGGATTCACAGGATATCATGACAGCTACTCTACAGCCATGCCTGTTGGAGACCAGTCAATGTGAAAGTTTCTCTGTGGAAGAAACAGAGGCTCTTGGGCAAACAGGATGGACCCTGAGGAGAGTTGAGGATGACCCTCCCCCCAAGGCTGTACTGAATTAGGGCTAGGCACTCTGTGCTTGCACTGTAGCCTGGCCATGACCCGATGACTTTAATTATCACAAACCAAGTCTATGAGAAACTAACCTTGTCATTCTGTTCCCGGGACTTCTGAGAGACACATACCTGTTTGTATGCATACACACATACAAGCGCAAGCATGTGTCCACCAGTGAGGCAACTAAGAATGTGAGTAGACTTCTTTTAAAAAAAATATGGTCTCACTATGAAACTTTTGCACATATAAACTTCGGCTTGTTGAAGCATCTTCCAAGAAGGAAACACATCTAACTTTTTGCATTATAGAAAGACAAACAAAGCAGTAGACAGAGGGAGGTTTTCCTAAGCCGAAGCACCTCTGGTCTCTCTCCATCTCCCTGTGAAGTTTGGAGAGGATCTTACCTTGACTTTCCCATAGCTTCCTTTAGGGATGAGAATCTTGTAGCCATTGACCTCGACAGAGAGCTCTTTCACCCACGAGACAGCAGAGCCCCCTCGGTGCTCATTCTTGGCCTCCACACTGAAGAAGGGGAGGCTGGAGGTTTGTAGACACTGTCGGGCCAACAGGTAAGCACAAGAGCCTTGGAAGTGGAAGAGGAAGCCATCAAAGGTGTGGTAGTGTGGCTCCCCAAACACCACACAGGTACTGGTCTCCACTGGGCTGCAGTAGAAGAACCGGCCCTTGGGCTCGCACAGCTCGTAGGGGCTACAGGAGGCCTCCTGACAGTAGATCTCATTGTTGAAATCCAGACAGCGGCACTTGATGGTACAGTTCAGGTCATCCCAAAACACCTCCCCTCGACGAAGGAACTGTCCTGGGAATAAGGACATCAGAGCCAACACTTACTGAGTATGTCCCCTCTGTGCCAGGTACCAGGATAAAGCCTTTGCTTTGGTCATGCCTTCTCAACCCACTCATGAATCCACTTAGCTAAGGATTACCGATTGTCTCCCTCATTTGACAATCGGGGAAACTGAGGCTTAAGAGGAGCTGAATAATTCATTCAGCACTGCTCAGCAACTCAGCCAAGACTCCAAGCTGAGTGTGTCTGAATCCAGGATTGAGCTGCTGGCATTGTTAATGCCCCAGCTGGTGATCGAGCCCACATTCAAGCACAGACACATTGCCTTCATCTGTGGCAAAGTCTCTGACCCACAGGGGCCACTTCCTATACAAGAATAAGAGCAAGGGCATTCCAGAAGCAGACCCGGCTGATAGCCAAGGAGGCAGCAATCAGTTGTTTGCTTGCTAATTTGTTCGTTTAATCAACAGTATGTGCAGCGGGTACCCCAAAAAGGTCAACAGCACAAATCAGGAGGCAGACATAAATCCCAGCTTCCTGGAAATATTCTAGAAAAGACTGACCTCTTCTGTGCTACATTTAAAGGTTCATAAATCCTATAGATGCTGCTTAGACTGAACTTTAAACCCTTGCATGTTGTCTTCCCCGCAGCTCCAGGACCTTCCCAAGTCTGGTATTCCTTTCTCTTTACCTTCTGAAGAGAACTTTCTGACCAAGTCTAGGTCAGGAGGAGGCCAGGTCTTGGAGGAGAATGGTTTTAAGGCATGTACTAATTTTTAATAAATATTCGCTCCCATTTATTTGGCAGACATTTAATCTTTAAAATCATTTCCCTAAATAAATTATCTAAATACACACACACACACACCACACCCCACATACACACCACACATACACATACACACCCCCCATACACCACACACATACCACACATATACACACACACAAACACATTACATACACACACACCACATGTACATACATACATACCACACATATACATACACACCACACAAACACACACGCACACACACACACACACACACACACACACACACACACACACACACACCAAGACTCCTGAACATTCTACAAGTTGCCCAAGCCTACTGACTTAACCCCAGCAGAAGGCGGGGGTACTTTAGGAACAGTTCTTCCTATATTTGTCCAACATGAACATGTATCAACAAGCAATTATGCCTCCTACCTGTTGAGATTTGCACCTAAAAGGAGATAATAGATGTCTTCATATTCCCAGTAGACTGTATGCATCAGCCCTTAAAACAAGCCCTAAATCCTTCAGCACTTTGGCACTAGCTCAAGGTTGCATATATTATAAGAGCATTTACTCAGTATCATTTCCAGTCTCTATATCTCCAGGCTTCCAATAAATGAGAGCGAAATGTCTCTGAATAGAGGAGGTTTGGACCAAAAGGTAGATAGATGCTCTGTGATAATTTTGTTTGTGAAATGATGATTTAATAAGCCAGCACTATGGAACCGAGTCCCTTGCTTATAACTCAGGCCAAATCCCGATCTCATTAGATTGATAGACGTCCAGGAGCACATAAAAATGCACAAGTCCTGTGTGGATATTGAATTTGTCCTGCATATGAAACCCAAACACATAACTCAAGAGGAAAAGCATACAGCGAAAGTGAGAACATTGCACACAGCTGGCATCAGACCATGCCCACAGCGCTGCTAGCCAATGCTGTCCATCACCACAGTGTTCATTCCCAGGACACAGGTGTGAGACTGCCACTGAGAACTCATGTTGCAGTCCATAGTCACTGAACTCTTCAGCACTTGAAAGAAAGGGAAGAAGTGTAGGGAGAGCGTCTGGGAAGTCAAGGGGTGAGAGATGAAAGGACAGAGAGACAGAGTCTCACACAGATGGTGAGTAGTGTTGTGTTAACCCTCCCACAAGGGAGAAGGAACAATCTCAGAAGTCATGAGGGAGGGGCTCCGGGACTACATCCTTTCCTATCCAGTTAATACCCACTTAGCTCTATAGCACTTACTTGTTATTCCAGCATGGAAGACTTCACAGAGTGCACAAGGCAAAGATGCCCAGACAGGTCATCTTCGAACATGAGCTTGCCTTAGGGCAAGTCAGAGGTTCAGTGCTCAGTGGGAGGGAGCAGAGGGCACGGGAACTTCATACCAGATGAAAGTGGCTTTTTTATATATATTAAAAATTGAAACTGAGGCAAGAGATATGTCTGGCAGCCAACGATGCAGAGCATGCTTTCTACCCAAGGAGAAGATCTTAAATGAGGCAAAGGGTTATAACAGATCTGCAATCATTTTGTCCAACACTGCCCATGTTTCCACAATACCCTGTACCATGTGTATTATATGTGCTATGCTACACCGATGTCTATTTCTGCCACCATAGTATTCTCATGAGCAGCTATAATACCTACCGACATTGCTGCTATCTGAAGAGTAGCTGGGGTTCAATGGGTCTATCTCATTGTTCTTTAGAAAGATAAACTGGATGGACAGGTGAGTTGGGTTAGTGGATAGACAGATGTAGGCAAGTGAGTGGATGGGTTGATAAGAATAACTCACTATTGGAGAGATGGGTGGATAGAAGGGTAGACGGAGATGGGGCGGCTAGAGAGAGGGCTATTGGATGGAGAAGTGGATTGATAGGAGAGTAGCAGAGATGGGTGGGTGGCTAGGTGGGCATGAGATAAACAGAGAAACTTTTGCTTCTTGTGGCTTTAGTCTCTACCTCTACATGCAGAGATATTAACAGAAATCCTGTTTCCTGGATACTTTTGAATACATAGGAACAGGAGTCAATATACATGGATGTTCCTGTGAGAACTTCCCGATTTGGTGGTTGAGAAAAGACGCCACACTACAGAGGCCAATGAAGAGGGAACCCACAGAAGTGCCTTCCCACGGACCTAAAGACTCTCTGATTCTCCCAATCCCTGCATGTCTTTGTACCCTTGAGAGGATTTTAGAAACTCTTCCAAAACTCAGCTACATTTTCTTTCTCCTGGTACCAGGACCTTCTGATTTACCATTTTAGGAACTTGGCGACACTCCAAGCTCACCCACTCCTGGGGATCTATGAAGTACAGATGGTAGAACGAGGGTAAAGATGAGGAGAGAATCTCAAAGGGATGACAACAATAACAACAAAATAAGGCAAGACAGGGGGAGCTCCCTTCTGTCCATCTGGCTGAGAAATCACTCAAGGCCCTGCTTCACTCTGGAGATATTCCAAAGTGCTAGCCCATGCATACCACAGGCAAGGACTCGGAAGCCTACCACATGCAGCCTTGCTCCTGGGGCCGTGAATGTGCATGCTAAAATTACCTTGATCTCCATCACACAGCTGAGAGATGTCAAAAGGGTAAGGCATCAGGAATGAATCCTCCCCCTGGCTGTAAAGCTCACCTGTCAATATAAGGAAACCCAGTCCTGTGCTGTCAGAGAAAAGGGGAAAGCTTTTTACCTCTAGAGGTGCAGCCGTTGGCCGGGTCAATTTCCTTCCCATCAACTTTAAATGCCCAGCGTCCTGGAACGTTGACATTTGTGGTTTCTTGAATATTTACAATCTCAGGGGTTCTTGACCCCGGAAGACTGAAGAAATTTGTGAGGTTTCCACCATTAAATCCTGCCTGGAGCACACACACACAGAAAAGGGGGTTTGAGTATATACCATCCCTATTAGTTAGCTGACGCAATTACTTTAAGGATTCATCACACTCGGAAACAATATATTATTTTTCCTGGATTCCATGAGTCACCATTCAAGGTGTGGAAAGCCTGCATCATTCACCCCATGCCCAGAGTAAGGTATCAAAGATAGATGAAAAGATTGATGCAAAGATAGCCCCTCAGTATACCTACAAGATCAAAATTGTGTTTCTACAGCAAGAGTATTAACGGGACTCTGTCCACGATGCTGAAGAAAGCAAGCAAGAGGTACAGTAATTTAAATCTTCAAGAGGATGATGCAGAGAACCTTTTACCTGTGCCATCACACCTCCAAGGCCTGTCAGAGGGTCGCCACCGCTGGCTGTCCCAGTAGTCCAGTTGATCTCATAGTAATTAAAGAGTGTGAATGTGTAGGAGCCATCAGACACCAGCACAGCCTGGAAGGTGTTCACCTGCAGAATGTGCAGAAACCCTCATGACTCACGTTATCAGAAGGTCATCGAGAAGTGGAGGCTACCCTCACTCCCCACTACGTGCCCCTAACCCCTCAACAGCTCCACAGCCCAGCCCTCCTCTCACCCTGCCTTCGCTCAAAATGTGTTTCCACTCCCTGTACAGAAAAGCAAGGTGTGTAGTGTGCATCCAACTGAGAGAAATCTGGGTTCTGACAGTGCCCTCCCGCCTCCCCCCACCCCCATCTCTCTTGGTCTAAAACAGAAGATTCAGAGTCCCCTTCTGAGCATGCGATGACTTGAGAACACCTATAGATGGCAGCATGAGAATAAACTATAGGAAATATCAAGCCAGGGACCTCATCACAAATACCTGCACCCAGAGCAGAGTGGGCAGGGTGGGGTGGGGAGGGACACAGGGAACCTGCAATCCTCTGGAGCGGGCTTTCTCTGTTCCTGGAAAACATTACTATTCTGGATCAGATGTCTTCCCCCCTCCCTCCCCCTTTAAGATGAAAGTTGGGAAGTAATTTTTAAAGAAGCCCTTTCTGGAAAGAAATTGTCCCTCTAATTGAGCATTTATGCATTACTTTGTATCTGTAAGATCCTCAGTGCTCTGCTGCAGCTCAGATCAGTGCTAAGATGGGTGATGGTTTGGGTTCCTTCCATTTAGAGCTAAGCAGCTAAGTACTAAGTGAAATGAGTTGCTGGAAATTGAGCAGTGACTGCACTGTGGAGCAGGGGATTGCAGCCAGAGCACCCAGCCTACCTCTCGGAGCGTGGTCACTCCAAGCTTTCTTAGTCTTAAGCTTTTAAGGGGACGGAGGCATTATAGAAATCCAAACCTTGCAGATGGTTCTCAGATACAAGCTGCATCCGGCCTCAGCCTTTACTACGTCCCTCTCCTCAGCCCCAGCTTTGGGCCTGTGCTTTCAGGAAATGCAAATCAAAATAGAATTAAAAGTAGCAGTTCCGCCCTTTCTCTCTTTAAGCCTCTTCCAGGCTACCTGATAGCATCCCAGTTAACATCCTGTGCAAGAGTGGAGGAAGACCCAAATGCCTATCCTGTGTAATCAGACTGGGATGGAGGATCTTGGAAACCCATCCTAGACAGTTCCAGGGAAGAGCACTTTGCTAGTAAAGAAAAGCCCTTTTTGTAAAAGAGAGCCTTCTCCTTGGGCCCTGTGCCTGGCACAGCCGATGGCGTTTATGATAGAGTTGGCTGGGTACATGACTTTGTTCTTTGGGCCCGTTCAACAAAAAGAGGAAAGTAGGACAAAGAGATGAATGATCAATAAACTCAAGGTTTCTACAAGATCACTAGCGGGGCCAGATTTAAAGGACAGAAGCAGAGCCAGGGCCATGCACGGTTTGAAGCTGGACCTTTTCCATCCCAGGATTCCCCTGCAGAACTGAATTTCTATCAACATTTGTTGGAAATACCTTTGACTCAAGGAAATACCTTTGGGATCAACTCCCCCAAATCACTCCATCACTTCTTATCGCCCCCCCCCAAACACACACACAAATGCACACACACACACACACATAGACACATAGACACAAACACAGACACACATACACACACAGACACACAGACACAAACACACACACACAGACACACACACACTCACTCACACACACCTCATCTGCTCTTACACACACATCCCTACACACACATATTTTTCCAATACTCATTTTCAGACTTCCCTAGATCTGGTGTTGCACAACCTTGTTTTTCAAGAATTCAGAGAGTTTCTTCTGACACTACCTGGAGGATGCAGCTGAAGAGTTTAGGAGCCATCCTGCAGAGTTCACTGTGATCCTTTGCTCTGATGTTTAGGGGACCTGAATCTCTGTTATTGTCACCTTGGAACACGGACAGTACTTGGGGGATTTTTGTTGGGGATTAAGAAATAGCTGACTACTACGGGACTGGCACACAGTTAAAAGTTCAGTAAACACTGGTTCTCCCGAAACACATCTACTTCCTCTTCAGCTGGGCTTCCATGATAGTGTCTTGTCTTAAGATCTCTCTACCCCTTGTTTAGTGGACCTGACTATGGGTGGTCTTGGGTGGAATAGATCAGTCCATTTCAAAGGTAGGGATGGATGCATAGACACTTTGCTGTTCTATAGAATCCATTATCTTTTCCTGTCCCTCTAGAAGCTCAAAGCCCTTCAAGGTTCCATTGTCTGTCCTCACAGAAAGAGGCCTCACCTGCTTTAGAGATCCCATCCTAGCTACAAAGCAGAAAGCACCTAAATTATCTTGGCAATTTTTACAGCCAGCAGAGGGTTTAGTGAGGGAAAATGGTGGTCAGCATTTGATGGGCATTCCTTCTCTCTTCTACCCCTTCACTGACACTAAAATTTATCGATCGCTGGCACCCTGCATTCCTATTCTGTAAGCTATGAGGCTTAAAGGACATAAAACATCACCCGAGGAGTCGTTAGCGATCCATAACGTGACAGAGGGAAACGTATGCTTCTTTAGAGGTTATTTCTAGCCCATGCATCTGCTGGTTAAACATGTGTCTTTCTGTTCTGCAGGACCTCCTAGCAATAAAGTGCTCCGAGCTGCTCTAGTCAGACAATGCTAAAACACATCCCCATTGCGTCCTAGCTATGAATTGCAAGACCAGCACTTTTTAACCTCTCTCTGCTACACAGGAATTTCTGTTCCACCCCTGAATAGTCAACTCATTGCCAGGAAAACAGATGGAATTATAAATAACCCTAAGAAGGAAGAGGATAGATTTTTTTTAAGTTCCTTTGCTTACTAGGAAACTACAGTTGAAGATGCATGTGATTTTAACTTCAAAGTTTTCCATTATCATAGTCACCCAAACAAGCTGTATGTACTCATGGAAACTGGAGTTTTGTCCCTTTAGGCAGAAAGTTGATTATCTCTATGATATTACCAGAGATAATCTTTTTTATTTGACTGCTCATTTGGGATTTCAGACCAGATGTTGAAACTTTATTCAGGAATTGCTTTAACTGCCCACTCTAATTAATATCAAGTATGAATCATTTCAGCCCTGGTCACAGTGAAGAATAAATGTCACAACATAATAAAATGAGCCAGGCTGTTTGTTCCCCTAATCCAGCATCCTGTTTCTCTCTTGCTACCAGATTTTATGGAGGGGGGAAAAAAAGGGAAATTATCAATGGTGAGAAACATTTGTGCCCCTGGCAAGAGAAAAAGCCCTTTGTGTCCCTCATAAGATCCATGATCACACAGCCTGGAATGAGTCGCTTGGCCTTTATCACTCTCTCACAAACGGGACCGCTACTTCCTGCAAGAATATTGTCCAGAGACTCCTTTTAGACATTGGTAATGAATTGTGACTGGGGTGACACATCTGTAATATTTCAGCTGACTGGACTGGTTCATGCTGATATTTCCCTCTGTTTCCTGGAAAATGGGTGGCAAGAGCCATTCGTTTAACTCAAGCGAACTGACACTCCTCCATTCTACCAATTACGTTCCTGCTCAGCACTGAGGACGGACAGGATGTCAGAGACCCAGTGGAAAGTGGAAAGGCTAGATGATTACAGGTGTGGTACTGCTGCCTCCGTAAAACGTGACTTCCTCCCAGGTCACAATGAAAACCCAAGTGGCAGAGAAGGTGGTCATGTCTTTGAAGTACTTCCTGATGTCCTTGGTGGCTCTTCTCAAGATGGCAGGGTCCATGGTTTCTCTGTAATAGATCTCACCCCTAATTCCATTGTGCACATCTGCCCAAAACGGAGCAATGAAGGCCCTCCCGTCCGTCAAGGGAAAGGACTCCGGCGTAAACTGGCTCACTAGCACGTTGAAGGAAACGACACCATTGTTATTGACCTACAAAAATAAGAGAGGTTTTGCACAGTGGGCTTGAAAACAGGGGAACTTCAAAGTCACAAACCAAGACAGACAGATAGCCAATCACATAGATGAAAGGGGGTGTGAAGTGCTGACTTTGAACCCCTAAATACTGGCTCCCATTGTTCTTATGAGCAGGTTTGTTTCCTCTGGGACACGCTCATTGGTTTTCTGTCACTCTCAGTTTGTAGTCAGTGGCACTCCTTATTAATTCAGTCTCATTTTCATGTTCTTTGTCTTATCTCTATTTGCATTTATTAAATGCTACTGGTGTGTGTGTGTGTGTGTGTGTGAGAGAGAGAGAGAGAAGAGAAAAAAGAGGAAGAGAGAGAGGGAGAGAGAGAGGGGCGGGGTAACAGGCTAACTTGAAAATAACGGAGACAAAAAATACAAATTTGTTGAGAGTCTTAGATGCAAAATAGATAGGAGAAGACAAACAAGCAGAAACAGGCAATTTAATAATTGGAGAGCTCTATAATACAACTTGAGTCTTACTGTCTCATGAAAAAGAGGCAGAGAAAGATGAATCAAATACTCCTTTGCTGAACTCAGATCTCAGGGTGAGCCCTTCAGAGTTTTGGGTGAGCCATTAAAACAACAAAATAAGACAAAAGCAAACTTCTCTTGATGTCATAACTACTTCCTCACTCAGAAAAAGGGCAAGGTTAAGACCTAAAGATGTCCAGTTTCTGTCCAGTTCTTGCCACTCTGTATAAAACCTGAGATATGAGTACCTCAAGTTGTACTTGTAAATGACTGCCGAATGGCGAGTCCTTCATGATCTGTAAATGGTTCCGTAAGCATAGGAAATGACAACACTTTACTGCACCGTGTCCCCTTAGTTCCCTCAGGACCTGAAATCAATCCTGTGTCTGAGAGAAACTGACTTAATCTCGTGGCCTATATGACTTCAGTGGCAGAAAACACCTGTGCTGGGAATGCTTGCAGTTCCTGGGCAGAGAAAATCTAGACAATTGCCCTATATATCCAATTGTTTGTTATATTCATACCGATCAGCAACAGGGCAGACATCACCCTAGTCCCATAGGGAAGAAGGGCTTTGCAGCTGGACTGAGGGTACTTTAGCATGTGTTGGAAGAAAGCCTGTGAGGTTTGGGGTGTGAGATAGTCAGAATAGACAGAGGTTGGGAACCTGTGGTCTTTAAGAAAAAAAAAAGAGCCACCCAGAGGCCCGCCTGCAAATGATGGAAGGACTTCACTTCTCAGAGCACTGGGAAGTCAGGGAACAGTTTATGCACAAAGGATGCCTCCCTGAATCAGTCTTTCAGCAAGGCCATGAATTTTTAAGCTCCGAGTCACGCTGTGCAAAGGAAGAGAAAGAGGAACTGAATGAACTTCGTGCTCTAGAGGCCTGGGAGGCCAAGGACCCCAGAATGGAAGATCTCTCATCTCCAGAAGCAGGTTAGCACATTTCAAAACTCACAGCCAGCACCCCTCAGACACAGACCTGGGAGGCCCCTGCTGTGAGGAGAACATAGAAAGCAGGTTAGGATGCCATGTATGCGCTAGGGGGAAACAGGTGTGATTAAAACACACGGGCTCACCTGTGGAGGAAGCTGGCGGAGACTCAACGTATGTTTTGATTATATTCTGTGGTAGAGCTCAGTAGCTCTCAGACTTTTGTGGGCACCAGGATTACCTGGAGAGCTCATTAAGGCAGATAAGTAAACTCTCTCCCCAAGTTTCTGAGTCAGCTGGGGTGGAAGGTGACACAGAAGGCAAGGCTGCCAGTATTTCAGCGTGTGTGTGTGTGTGTGTGTGTGTGTGTGTGTGTGTGTGTGTGTGTGTCGGGGTGGCGGGTGGGGTGATTTTCTAGCTGTATCCCAGAAACTGCCAAAGCAGCCAGCGGTCTCAGTAGCAGACGTGAACATGCTCCAAATTTCAGATGTTTGTCCCTCCGGGGTAGGGCACAGATCTAGGGTGAGATGTGGCAGAATCTACCTGTCTCTCCCTCAGTCCGTGAAGGCAGAGACTTTAGCTGTTCCAAACCACAACCTCTGCAGCAGCAACCTCGAGCATCCAAACTGCACAGCCTGAGACTGCACTCTGAACTGCTTCCCAGCACAGGCTTTCGACAATGGGACCCTCAGGCATAGCTACAGACCTAAGGAGGCTGGCCAGTTCTGCAAACAACTTTTATGCAGTCGCGGATTATCCATCTCCCATGCTCCAACGCAGAAGCCCAAGAAGAGCAGATGTCTAAACTTTTCACACCCCCAGAAGGGAGAAAAAAGAAAAAAAAAAAACCCTATACTGCTCCTATTGTAGTTCATTGTTTCTTTTTTTATCTTGTTGAGTAGCAGAAATAATGTGAGCGGCATTGGGCCTCTGCTTCGCTTCTGTGTTTAATCACCCACAAAGGCAATTTACTGCCCTGTATACTCCTCCACCATGAACATTAGCCATTAAATATACCTTTGACTTTCTTAATCATAAAACCCATCAGCTCATGAAATCTCAGAACTTGTCGCTTTGGCCGCCAATAAATCCCCAATCCTTGGGGCCCTGGAAGAAGGTTTTTAAAGTGTTTTCCTAATGACAGACGACAGGGAGAGCCACTTCTGCACTTACATAGACGGTGCGGTAAGGAACACCAAAGAAGAAGACGGGGATGGCCAACTTAATCTCAGATGAGCTTCCGTCATCTACTTTAGGGGTTCTGGTGTCATTCTGCCAAAATGGATACATGAGCTCCCTGGGCTGAGCTGTCAAGAGAGATGGTAGTTAGATAGATTAGACGGCAGCTGCCTCTTCCGTTTGGCAAGCTACTATCCCTCCCACCCACTAAAGCCAGCTTGTCTGAGTATGGTTTACAAGCCGAAGGCAAGGCAGCATCCTTAGCCTCACCAGTCTGCGTCTATGCTAAACCTAGTTGATGATCTTGTGTCTTTGGGAAAGGAAAGGACAGAAGGGATGTGGTCTCTGATTAAGACAGAGACCTACATGCTTTATTCTGGTGTGTCCGTGCATTAGAGAGACCAGCGGTGACAGTGAGTGGGGATATCATATCACTGTGGGTACCTGGAGCTCCCAGTGTCCGGAGATGGCCTTTAGGTCTGGCATGTGTGGGTGAGGAGGGCTTGCCTCTTGAGTAGATGACCAGATGAAGAGAATATGGATGCAACCACAGAGCACCCTCCTAATCTAAGAATTCTACAATTTACTGAGACAGTCATGGCAGCTTTTCTTAAGACTACTTTCCTTCCTACCACATAGCAGAAGTCATCAGAGCCCAAGAGGAGTAACTGAACCAATACAACGGGAGGAGAGGGTTGGTAAGGACTGCCTGTGAGTGACCTTAACTAAGACCGGCCCAAGGATCTCTGTCTAGCTCTATTCACTCACACACACACAACACACAACAAAGCAGACATGGGATCCTTGAGGCAGCAGAGAGAGGTGCATGCATGCATGTGTGCATGCCTATGTGGGTGCATGAGTATGCGTGTGTGTGTGTGTGTGTGTGTGTGTGTGTGTGTGTGTGAATGTGTGTTTGTGCATACATGCATGGTAGGGTTTGGAGTGCTAGAGTACTCTGTAGGGCAGACAATGTTCTTCCTGGTCCTCCTAGTCAAAGGTGAATCATTAGACAGACCCCACCTGGGACAGCAGCACTTCCACCCTGGATGCTTGGCATTTAAACTCTGAAGTTTCCCACGAACACTCTTGCAAGGTATGGCTCAGACTGGTGGGAAAAATAAGGCAATGTCCCCAGGGCCTGCACTACCAAGGACCCAGTACAACTGTACCTCTGAAATAATCTACATGTCACATCTGATGTCACTTCTCTCTGCCTCTGTTCTTTCTTCTTTTGAATGAAAGGTGGACAACAGAATAGTTTTCTTCTTTTGAATGTTTATCTGTTGTTGGGGGTGGAAGTGGGAGTAGCCAATCCATGTTGGACTATGGGCCACAGCCCTCAAGCCCATCTAGAGACTGGTGCCCAGCCTCATATCAGCTCTCTGAGAAAGTCCCCACTTTGTACTGATGGAGCTGAAAGGGTGGAGAGGAACTAACTGGCCCCAGCTAGTTCTTCCCCTGGGGAGCCCTTTAGTGAGCAGACAACAGCCCCTAAAAAGAGCTCGCAGAGTCGACAGATAGCTGCTGGGGGGGTCAGGTAAAGCTCTCTAGCTCTGGAATGGGGAGTTGATGTAGGTCTGCCCAGAAAAGGTTTATCTCTGTCTGGGGGAGAGCATCAGGAAAGCAGGGAGAACTAGTCCAGCCATTAGTATTCACACATTGTTCCCAGATCTCAGAAGTTTCTGGGAAGCTGACCAAATCTTAACCTGTAGGAGATGTAGCTGATTTAATCTCAGGAGCCTGATCTGTGTTTGATGTCACAATAAGTATTTAGAAAGGCTCTTGGAATATTCTTATTTACAATATGGTAACAAAGCACACATTTCTAGACAATGCAAACTTCCAAAAAATGTTCTGCCATCTTACTATGACATTAAACATAGGCACTTATTAGAGTTGAAGGTGATTGATTGTCTTGAATTACTTGTGTATATAGCCGTCAAACTATAGGTTTGTCTTTCCTAGGGAGCTTTTTGGGAGTTGTGCCCAGTATGAAAAAGGGCTCCAGTTCAGACATCACAGTAATCATTTCCATGCAAAAGTTAATTGGTATTTTGTATAGCACTGGGAAATCTGTCTGGAGAAGAGACAATCAAAACCCCCTTTTAAGGACACAGAAAACACTGGCAATGGAGACCCAACTTCTCTCTGGTTCCAAGATTCTTCATTTAGTTTGTAATTTTTGAACAGAAATAACAGTTAAAAGTTTTCGGTCTTAAAAACATTACAGATAAGTACATCTAATACTGTACAACCTCAATAAAGATTTGGTGAATAAAATAGGGCACTCGACCAAAGGAAGCAGGCAAAAACAACAACCGATTCCCATCTCAGAACCAACTACTATTGAAAATAGAACTATTAGCAGCCAGTCCAATTGATAGTGTCGCAGTTAGCAACAGAAACACTATCCCTACCTATGCTCGCTCTAAACTGGGAATTACACAATAAATATCGTTAGGGTTCCAGGACTTTTTCTCTTTCACCAAAGAAAATTACACAACCTTGGTGTAGAGATGGAAGATGGAGTCACTGGGTTAACTGTAGGGAAACCACTCTACTGTTACTTTGGGTTGCATTGGACAACCATTAACGCACCCAATTCTAGGACAATGGGCGTGATCTTAAAGAGAAGGTTCATCTAGACCTGGGGCCTTGCAACAGTTGAACTTAACAGACAAAACAAAGGTGTTTTGGAAGATTGGTCCTAAAAGACTTATGTTGACTGCCCTATCTTTCTAATCTAAAGACTCATGAACAATGGCAGGGTGGTATATACAGGGTCCTTCACTAACTTAGGAGAGACACAGAGAAAGAAGGCTCATGAGAGCTGAGGGAGTCAACTAGCTCGTTTTATTCGTAGTTTTCCATTGTTAGCCTTTGTTCTAGGTCTCTGAGACACAAGACATCAACACAAAGGCTACTGCTGCAACTTCCTAACCCCAAGTCAAAATACAATCACTCTTTAAAGTTCCCCACATAAGCTAAATGGCTAAATGGGGATCTGTGATGAGGGAGGAGGTGCACACCCTCATCTCCTGCGAGTACCTGAGCTAGAATTAGTCTGTGTTGGTTTAAAGACCTTCGCTGGCATCTACAAAGTGTGTTCGAAGTTAAATAAGAAAAAGTGAGTCTCAGTCAAAATGAATACAGTTTACCCTTGACAACAGAATTTAATTTACTTTTTCTCCCCCTTGTCGTATCTGCAGACACATGTACACCTGCCCTTGCAATTACGGTGCCAACGAAAGTGTCTCTTTATAAATTCAAGAGCATGCTGATCGAGAGCTGTATGAGATGCTGTCGTACTCACCTTGGTGCCGAACAAGAGCGAAGATGAAAGAGACCCAAATTCTAAGTAATGATGAATAATTCATCCTGGAATTTTAAAAAGAAAAAGGAAAAAAAAATCCCCTGCTTGCCAGAGTAAACAGAACACCAGGTGTGTTTGGTGGCAAATCCCGAGACACACCACAACCATCACAGAACAAATTCACATCCCAACCCCAGTCGTTCAGAGTCGGCTGTAATTCCCAGGAGGCTAGCGGGTCCTCTTGAGTTCAACGGTCGGGGGACAACGTAGAATCCCAGAAGGTGGCTGCTAGAAGCGTAGGTTATTGGGGAGTTAGATGGGGGAAACTCGAACTGCACGGAACAAGGGGAAAGTGTCCACTTCGCACCTGATAAAAAACAAAACAAAACGAACAGCATCCAACTCTAAAAATGCAGGTCTCAGACCGTGACTCTGGGACACTAACTTCTGCAAGACCCAACTCTCCTAATGTTCCTAGTCCCCACTGGGATCCAGGAAATACTGGTTAAACTACCACGTGTTTCTCCAGGTAGGAGGATTCAGAGTATGTCACCCCTTCTCAATAACCTGGAGCCCGTCCATCATTTTACTGACCAGACTCCCAGGTAGCCTAAGACTGTCCACTGACATTCCACACTGAAATGAATGTTCAATGGCTACTTTGGTGATTTAAAAAAAAAAGCAGGATACCAGAGTAGCTCCTTGGAAATACAACGGAAATAGAACCCCACACTTAAGCAACTCTCGTTAGTTCTGGGAAGTTAATTAGAAGAAGGAACAGCACAAGGCTAAACTCATTTGCATGTTAATTTACGATCAGCAGAGCGGGTGGCATTACCCCCTGGTAGGAGCGTGGATGGTCTGCCGCTGCTGAGATGCAAGCACACATGCAAGATCTCCAAGTTCACCATGCACTGGCCCGAGGACCAACATGCAGACCAGGAAGCCTGCTCCCCACCGAGCTCTTAAAGATAACCGCCTTCTCTTATCGTTTGAGGTTATCAGAATCGTTCAGCCCAACTTTTAGGCAAGAGCAATGACTCCATACCGTGAGAGTCTTATGGCAAATCTTCAGTCGACAGGCATGCACATTGAAGTCTCAAGCACACAGTAAACACTAGCCGGCTTGGCTGCAAAGGACGGAGGGCTCCAATCAGGCATCACACACAGCTCTAGAGGAGGCAGCCGTGCAAGCTTCAGGCCTTTGGGGGAGCAGGGCAGGGAGCGGCAGTGAGGAGGATTCATTTAGACATTTGTATTTATGAGAAATGCCACTAACCTGTTCTGTCGAGACTGGAGGAATTGAGTGAAAAGTATTAAGTCAAATCTTGGTGAGGCCGGAAAATTAGGCATTAATTCACGTCAGTTCTCCTCGAGCGGCTGCCAATTATTTCTGATCCCTGAAATCACGTCCGAATCCCATACTCTTAAAACTAAAAATTCAGTTAGTCCTGCACTAGAGTCGGGGGAGTGTTGAGTTGCAATCAAGGTGCTTTCTATTGATTAAGGAAAAATAAATCTGAAGATCAGTTTCAGGATTGCGTGGAGAGTCTCTTTTCCTGAAAAACTAGACCTCCCCCCTCCTTTAAAAACAGAAGAAAAAAAAAAGTGGATTCAGATGGAAATGTCAGGTACTTGGAGCTGAAACCTTGGTTCTCTCTGATCAGAATCACTTTGCTCTGAAAAACACAAAAGAAACCCTCCCTTTCTGTCTTTGTACCCAAAAGGAGGCGACTGTCTAACATTACAGAATTAGCATCCACCAGCACGGGAGTAAACCCAACAAAGGGGCTCCCCACCACACTTAAATGAAGTCCGGTTTCTACCGAAGTTTCTTTCTTTCTCTCTCTTTCTTTCTTTTTCTCCTTTCTCTTTTCTTTCTTCTATCTATCTTTCTCTCATTTCCTCCTTTCTTATGTGTTCACATACAGGCTCTACCCTGTTTGGTCCCCTACAGATATGTATAAAGTATTTAAAGAAACGTTCCTGAATGTGTCAAGGTTTTGTTCCCTCTTCTCTCTCTGACGCATACACAGAGGGGCAGTGGCACCTCCCAGGCAGGACTAAGTGAGGGGAGGACAATTATGCCTGTGGCACCTCCACTCGTGCCCCTGAGGGTCCTCATGGGGGGGGTGCAGGGCTCTCCTTCTGAAGTGTCCAGGATGCCAGTACGCTAAATCCAATCCCAAGTAATTACCCTGCACAAATGCACATACGAGCAACACTAAATGGACTCAGTAGGTTGTACACACACACACACACACATGCACACACACACACATGTGTATGCATGTCTATGTAAGAATAATAATTAAAGAGGAGATCATGAATTTGGGAGGGGAAGTTTGAGGGAAAGAGGGAGGGAAAGAGTTATGGAGACACACTCCTCATGTACAAAAATCTCTAAGAAAAATTTAAATATGCGGAAGACTATGAAAATACCACCAAAATTTAAATACTCGAAGTGGAATTCATTAAAGAAAAACAAGAAGAAATAATTTGGATGCAGCAGGAAAGGTCCTTTTGTAAATCAAATCAATGGGAATTTTAAATATGTTCAAATCTCTCTCTGGTCAAACACTGACATGTTGCCTGGACCAGAAATAAAAATTGAATCAAATCAACCCAGCTTTGCATATGTTGTGCTAAAAGGACAAGAGCAGTAGGAGATCCTGGTTTTTGTCACAAGTTTCCCCATCTTTAGCCAAAGCCCAGCAATAACTGTGTAGGCATTACACAATGTGTTTATTCTTTCATTGGTAACATGAATTCTCCCCATAGACCCACTTACAGACGCCAAATGAATCCTTTCTTCCAAAAGGCACATATTTCTGTAACAGAAGATATAGTGTTTTGGTGTCTGTATAAAATAGAATTAAATCCAAGTCCAAGACTCACCTAGAGCAGCCCTTGCCTGGTCCTGATTAAACCTTTAGTTCGATCTCATCAGACCTAAATGTCCAGAGGCAAAACAGGGTCTTAAAGCCCCTGCTGGTGGCCTGTGCTAACTGCTTTAGTTTCCTTTTCTCCTGCACTCAAGGAGGTTTCTACCTCAACCCTTTTTTGACCCATATTAAATTCTTTGTCCTTCTTGAGGTAGGACGGCTGCTGGCATGGAGACCGTCTGGGCAGAGCCAGATTTACAAGATGGCAGCATAAATGAATAAGAAGGACTTCGGCAGCCGGTGAGCACCAGGTGCTTGGGAAGAGGCTGGGCTGGCTGGTTGCTTGCTGGGCTGGAAGCTGGGCAGCGGGGCCTGCTCTGGTTGCACACTCAGTGGTCACAGATGGGTGGATAACAAAAGCTTCTATTCATGGCAAGACTCATTTGGTTGAAAGTGTGAGGTACGTAAAGGTTTCTGCCAGGATTGAGACGGGGCATAGATGAAGTTGGGGTGGGCTGGTGCCAGTTACCCAAGATACCCATGCTTTACAGACATGGCATAGACTGAGGCTGCTTCTTAGTTGACAGAAAAGACATTAGAGAAAGAAGCAAGCAAAAATGAACTTCCCCCAAAGCGAGTAGAACAGTTGTTATGCACCGAATATTTCTGGTTTGTGGCCTCGGTTTCCTGTACCCTTTTGGTGAAAGAAACGATCAGTTGGAGTGACAGTAACATGGTTTAAGATGTAACCTGTTGGAAAGGTTTTGCTCCAGGGACTCCTGTTCAGTGACAAGATTCTGTAGGAGCTCGAATCAAGCAGCTCTACTACATAACATCAGGGCCTACATAAGGAACAATTTTATATATATATAAGATAGATATAATTTACATATGTATATACATATGCATATTGTATGATTCATTATAACACACATTTATATATATCCTGTGTGTGCACATGAAATATATATAAGTATCTTTATGTACATAGTCATGTGCCACATGACACTATTTCTGTCCAGAGCAAACCACATGTACACAGTGGCTGCAAAAGATTACATCACCAAGTTATGTCATAGTGGTCGTAATTTGTGTATGACATCTGCATAATGAAAACATTTCATGTCATTACTCAGTTGGGAGATACATGTGTAATGGAGAGATACCCCCAAAGATGTTTACTCCCCTTGATTTCTCAAAACTTCTGGCCCTCAGATACATTCCACTCTACTTCACTAGAAGCTAAAATTTCTATCCTGTGTACAAGCATAACAGAAAGGAATTTCCCCCACAAGACAGCAAATTCCTTGGCTTAAAAGCTGCTCCTACCTCATCTCCTGATTGCAAGGCCTAGACTCAGGCTCGAGTTGTAGTCTAACTTAGCTGGAGTTGTGAAGGTCTGAGCTCCCACAGGAGCTGCTAGCACATTGGCTTGGGAAGACAGGGGAGAACCTAAGGGACTCTTTTCTGAGGGTGCTCAGCCAAGGAGAGAGAGATCTGGCACAGAATCAGGGAGATTCATTGACTTCAGAGATAATCGCTTTAATACCGGGTCAAAGGACCCCAGGGAAGGCTCAAACACAGTCCTCAGACATTTACTAGAAGTCTGGAGAAAGTGGTGGACTAGATCCAGTAAGACTGAAGAGCCAAAATTACTGTGGCAGATGGCAAGAAAAGGTACCCAAAGGCTCAGTAAAGTGAGCATGCTCCAAATGTCAGTGAGACCTACCTTTCATGTAGGAAGCCACACAGCTCTGGGAAGCTAAGTGTGGTTCCTCTCTGCAGGCCAGATGGAACCAGGCACTGATCACGGAATCTAGCTCTTTGGTAGCATGGAGATGAGTCTCTGAAACAGCAGAGGCTAGGTGATGGCACCCTCCTACCTGGAGCTTGGAGGGAAGCAGAGGTTAGGATTTTCATGATGACAGAGATCAGAGTGGGAGTCAAGGGGATTTGATTCATAAAGAACACTGGGGACTGTTAACAAAGCACGGTGGGCAGAGAGAGGCCAGACAGCCACCAAGGATGTGTGCATTGTGTGCATTCTGCCAAGCAGAAGAATTAAACCAAGGCTGAGAGCAGTTTCCCTAATCAGTTGTGATGTTTAGCTGAGCTCAGTGGCTCGGGCCTGTCATCTCAATTACTGGAGGGACTGCAACAGGAGAATCTCAAGTTCAAGGCCTTTCTGGGTTTCTAAGTGAGCTCAAAGTCAGCCTGGGCAACCTAGTAAGATACCTTCTCAAAATCTGAAGAGAAAGTAGGGAGGGCTGCAGAAGCAGCCTAGTGGTAGGTGCTTGCCTAGCATCCTTGAGACTCAAAGTTCAATGCCCAGTCTCACGAAGAGGAACTAGTCACAATCTCTGCTCCAACTTCTAGACCCAAGCCAGTTTGCAAATCTCAGAAAAAGTAAGAGATTCCCAAAAGGAAGGACTGTGCAACACTGTGACAAATATATACTTGAACAGGCCCCTCAGCTAAGCCTCATAAAGAGACTGTACACTCAGGGAAAAGCGCTTCCTGGATATGTTAAGGACTTTTAGGCAAGGGTTCAAGTCAACATCAACAGCCAAAGAATGTACTATGAGGAGCCCAGGGGAGACAAATAATGTCCTGGCAAAGCTCACCTTCAGGCAGCTGCAGACCCATCTAGACGACATTTTTCCTAGTCATGAAGGTAAATGGAAAACCTCTGAAACATTCCAGCTTAGGTAGTAAGTACACAAGAAGATGCATTCTGAGTGGAAGCAGGGATCAGTTGGTCAAGATTACCATCACTTTAACATATAAGTCACCTTAACATTATCTTAACGTACAACCTTAACATACAAATACCATTATCTCCACTCAGGATGGATGCTCGAGATAGCTGTGAGTCGTAGCTGCCTTGCCAATATGTTATCTTTTTCAGAGCCAACTAACATGGCTTCATGTGCATGAGTAAAACACTGGAATGAAGATCAGCAGTGGCTTCCATCATATGGAACAAACTGCAACACACATTCACGGCTCTAACCCAGGGCCATGGGAAGTCTCCTACCTCTCTAGTTGGAGTATGATTTGGTGGCACCAAAGACTGTGTTGAAGCCTTGTTTCTCAACACAGAAGTGTTGAAGTTTGGGCTCCAGAAGTGTTTGGGGGCAGATCAACTTATTGTCATGTGAGAGTAAGTTCTAAGCCTGGTAGGACAAGGTTGCAGTGAAAGTAACGTTTCAGCTTTCTTTCTCCAATTTCTCTACCATGATGACCTTTCCTCTTTTCACCAGGCCTGGAATAGCACAAGCCTGCAAGAAGCCGAGCAATGCTACCATTATGCTCTTGGACTTGCAAAATCATGAGGCCAGAAAATCTCTTTTCTTTACAACTTAACTGATCTCTGGCATTCTGTTATAACAACAGACAATGGACTAAGACACTCGCCTTCTTTCATAATATAATGCGAAGTGCTCTGTGCCATCTGGGTCTCTCAATATATCACACTGATTCAGTACATAGTAACAAACTTCAGTGTCCTGGGCGCAAAGAGCCATGGATTGCAGCAGGTTAGATGTCTTGCTACCATATGCTCTAGAAAGTGGAAGATAAATCCTTTAGACTCAAGGATACTGCTTTAATAAAGCTTCCCAAACCTGGTAGCCAGGAACATCTCCTCTGAAGAGAAAGGCAACATATTTCTTCTATAGCTGGGAAAGACTCTCCTTTCTTTGTTTGTTTCTTTGGGTTCTGAAAGCTACACATTCTAGACCCAGGAAAATTGCTCTAAGCATGGAACTCAGACAGCATGGAGCTGAGCTAAGAATGGGAATGAATGCTGTAGCAGCTACAGGGCTACAATGCAAACAGCTTTGCCACTTGGGCCATAGGTCCAGCTGACCCTTTGATGTTGAAGATGTTAGTAGCGGAAAGAGATGAAATGGGTAGCTCAGAGTAAAACCCAGTGGTTCAGCTACAATGCAGGCCCCTGGTGTTCTATAGTAAGGTCATGCTTTTGGCAGCAAAGAGATCCGCCTCTTCAAAATCAGTTCCTGGCATGTGACTGGGGTCTCTGATGGGACATTTGCCCAAGAGAAAAATGGCCATTTGTTCCTTTCTTTTATGATCTGAGCCCATTAGACCCAAGGTCCACAGGCAGGTAGACCCCAGTAATCTATCATAGGGTGGAAATGATACACTGAGAAGAATCAGGAACAAGTTACCTAACTAGGTAGTTCAGGCTCTGACACCAACCACAGTGACAATACCCTGCCCTAGATCTCAGATCCTAGATCTGGCCATGTAGATGAAGGTATATATAATAGTCTGAGGTAAAGTTAGTGTAGGTGATGTGTGTGTGTGTGTGTGTGCATGTGTGTGTGTGTGTGTGTGTGCGTGTGTGTGTGTGGGTGCGCGCGTGTGTGTGTGTGTGTGTGTGTGTGTGTAGCTGATAGATGGTAGCTATATGATAGCCTCACATGTATGTCTTGTGTGGTACTCTTGGAAACTTTCATGAGATTGTTGGTAATGTTAACAATGAGGAGGAGGCATCTTCCCAATGTGTGGAGCTTTGGATAATACATCATGCCATGTACTTTGTACTGAAGGAGAAGTGTTTTGAGGAGACAGTATGTATAAACTCAGAGGCAGTGTGGAACCACATTGCCACCTGGACATTGGCTTATAAAGTTGGAAAGCCAGGGACAAGGATGCCTGGAGTGGAGACGTGTGAGTAGACAGAAGGGGATGAACACACACTGTGAAGATCTTTATGTCATACATAAACACCCACAAGAGCATCTGCTACAGAAGAGGGACTCAGTAGGCGGAACCACTCATCCGGCTGACATGAAGCAGGGGTTGCCAGTATTGATACAATGGGTATTTATAAGGTGGCCACAGCCATGGGGATCAGGGTAGAGGGGACTAAGAGTATGAACTCCCATTTAGCAAGACTCTTCTGGTGCCTCTGATCTTCGAATGTCCGATTCGTGGAGGACAGAGCACAGCTGAGGCCCTTGACATGCCACTGTCTCTCAGGGACAGTCACTGACCTCTCCGGAGCAAAATGATTGAAACTGAACCACTCTTATCATGGAAGAGTGAGCAGAGATAAAGCCCTAGTTTAAATATTTATAGTTTAGATACGACGCGTCCTCCGAAGGGCTCAGGTATTCAAGGCTTGGCCCAGATGCTGGCAGTGTTTAGACGTAATTCTTTGGGGAGGCAGGTGGATTCTGAAGGCTCTGACATTGACTAATGCTCCGTGGGTTTAACATGTTTTTAAAAGTATTGGGGGAGTGACAGAACTGTGGAGGAGGGCCAGGTGGGAGGAAGTAAGTCACCTGAGGGCACATCTGGTCCTTTGCTACTTTAACGTTTTGCTTGTTGGCTTTCATGAAGCAAGCAGCCTCTCTCTGTGCATGCCCCTGGCACCATGATGCTCTACCTTACCCTATGGTCCAACACTATGAATCTAATCCCTCAGTCCAGGCAATCTGAGGTTAGAACATGCGAAACTGCTTCCTTCCCTTAGGTACTTGGCACAGTGATAGTCTGCCTAATGCATACGTGTGAGCATGTTTCTCTTGCCCAGAGACTTGAGCCAACACTACTGATGGAACGAAGGCTTGTAAGATGCAAGATCCTGAACATCTCCCCAGGAAAAGCATTTCACAGCAAAGGGGCTGTGAATATGGGCCCCTAGCAGTGGATATGTCATTAGGCCATTAATAGTGTGCATGAGATGATGCCAGCCCAGGTGAGGAGTGAAGTAAATTGCTTGAGAAGCAGGGGCAGCAGATATAGAGGGTGCTCCCTTAGCAGAGACCATGGTAAAACCCACAGGACCACAATCCAGGGCACCCTGGGCAACTTGTGTCATGACCAGCAGGTGACATGAACAGGACGGGCATAAGCCTGCAGTTACAAAATGGGATTAAGGAGGAATAGTAAAGCAGAGCTTGGGTGACTGACTCGTTTTGGCGCCTCTTGGCATCACCTTGCTTAGCCGTGACTGAGGGACATGTGTGACAACCCCAGACTGAGTAGCACATGCTTCTCAGGGTCTTGGGATGTTCCCAAATCAAGGTTCGGATGAAGCTACCAGGTAAGACCAGCATACAACAAGAGCTGAGGAGCTCTCAGATGGAAGGAATCCAACAGACATCAGTTATGGCCCTGCACTCAACTTCCGTGGAGGCAGCTCTCCATCACCCTTCCCAGGCACCTGACCTCCCTCTTCCCAGATCTCCCTCAGAAACAGAGGATTCTCAGAGACTAGAGGAGTTTCTCAGCTTTGCAGGGGAATTAGAGCTGTTCTTGCTTCAGGTGGACGGCAGAGAACAGTGAAGATGCATCTGTCAGATCCTTCGGTGATTTCCAGGAGACTGCGAGGAGTGTGGTGAACAGGTAGCTTCCAACAGCCACGACTTCGGTGTCCTCAACACATTCAAGAACATTCTTGTTCTTCTGCTCCAATGGCTGAGAAAAATCTCTGGGAGAAGGCCAGGACCATTTCTGTTCAAGGCAAGACTCAGCTGGCAAGACTTCCTAGTTCTAGAACATTCCTTTGGTGGGGCCACCTTTGATGGATCTGAGGGCTTTTCCTGCCCCATCCTGATGGTTCTCTGTCCTCCAGGTGTTATCCTCCATCATGACCTGCCCTCTGCCACCATATCCCTCCACCACCATATCTCAATTTTTGCTTCCCAAGAAATTGAAGCTGGGACCTTGGTGCCTTGAACTCTGTAGGGATGGTTCTGATGCTGTCCTGTTCCCCAGTTGGTTCTTGAGCTGTCAGTAAGGAAGCCATAGGCCAACTGCTGGACAGAAGGAATAGGCAGGACTTCTGGTTCCCTGGAGGCAAAGAGACAGACACAAGGGAGGAGAGGAGTTTCACCATGCTTCTGATGGAGAAGGGTTGAAGGGCCATGTGAAATCTCAAAACAGAGAGGCCACGCAGGCTGTTCCTACAAGTGGGTGGTCAGGGAGGTTTAGCAGGGGCTAGATGTGGCTGAGCTGCTAAAGTTTAGGGCAGGTGGGAGGTGCGGAGATAGGAATAAGGAATAAGGGCAAACTAGCCATGGGAGTTTAATAATGCCCAGCAATTGTGCCAAGAAGGCAAGTTGAAAATGAGCCCCCCCCCCTTGTGTGTGTCTTTTATCCCTGGATTAAGGGAAGCTGGGTGGGGGCTGGTCACATAGCCTGTTCCCTGAGCTTAGGTGGGGTAGCAAAAGCTACGTGCAACAAACTCTATACAAACTTTATATTTTCAGAATGCACTTATTTCTAGCACTTATCTAGTGACTAGTGAGGTCCATCCTCAAGTCCCTAGCTCTCTACCTGAGACAGATGACTATTCTCTAAGACAGCATATACATTTTTCCCTGGAAAGGAGTCATACCAGATCCTGAAAGTGGATGGCACGATAGAGGAAAATACAGTTGGGGCCCTGGGGATTTCTACACCCCACGATAACACCAAAACTAAAACTAAAACAAAGCCTTCCAAGATTCCTACACCACTCCTATTGCCTTCAGATCTTCACTCCTGGTCTTCTGGGCCAACTTCAGAAGCTGGGAGATGCATATAAACAATTAGTTTATCGTCATTTTTGTTTAGAGCCAAGGTCTATGTAACCTTGGTGTAGTGGCTATTCCTGGTTGTCAACTTGACTAAATCTGGAATGAACTAAACAAGAATTGGAAGACTCACCTATAATCCTAATCTGGAGGCTCAGAGATACAAGTTTCTGACCTGGAGATCTTGATGCACAGTGACTATGAATTCCAGAAGATTAAGATTAGGGGATCTCTGAGTTCAAGGTCATCTGGGATTAAAGGCGTGGTGGCACACACCTTTAATTTGGGCCACACCCTCTGCTGGAGACCTATATAAGAACATTGGAAGAAGGAAGATTTCACTCTGGCTTTTCCTGGCCTACCTCGTGGGATGGAGCAACTGCTAGATCCTCGGACTTCCATCCACGGCTGCCTTGTGGGACTGAGCAACTGCTACATCCTTGGAATTCCATCCACAAGTACTGCTGACTATTGTTGGGGAGTTGAACTACAAGCTGTAAGTCATCCACAAATTCCCTAACTATATAGGGACTACCCATACGTTCTGTGACTCTAGAGAATCCTGACTAATACACTTGGCTAGCTTGGCATGTACAATGTAGATAAGGATGGACTCAAACTCAGAGGCATCCACTTGCTTCTGCCTCCTAGGTGCTAGGATTAAAGCTGTGTACCACCACAGCCAGTTAATTTTCGTTATTGTGTGTGTGTGTGTGTGTGTGTGTGTGTGTGTGTGTGTGTAAGGGTCATAATGGGTGCATGGAGGTCAGAGGAGAACTTTCAGGAGTCGGCTCTCTCCTCCCACCTTTATTTATACAGATTCCAGGTGCAGATTGCCATGTCTCCACAAGTGCCTTTCCTTGATGAACCACCTTGCAGGCTCAGGTTTTCATTCCTAAAAGCAGATTCTTAAAACCCAGAGTAAATATTTCCAAATTTTCCATATTTTTCAGCAGACCATGATGATAATATTTAATTGCACACTGCAAATATTGAGTTTAGATGATAAAAAAAAATGCTTTAGGATCCTGCTTTTCAAAAATTATTTCCCTAGGTTTTATTTCTTTCTGTTCTGGCCACATTTGTGTTCTGTATTCTTGGTCTGAGCCAATGTTCATATAAAATATATGATGTTGGATCTTTGAAAAATCACAGAGTGATGCTTATTAATGTTTATTTATGAATCAGGATACTCCCTAAAGGCTTAATAACAAAAGATGCTCGTGGCTTAAATATTAGTCATTTTTTAAAGTCAACTTAAGTGTCTCTAATGGAAAAAGTCATTATTATTCTGTGGTGTTGGGATGGATCTGGGCCTCACATACGTCAGGCAGGATCTTTACCACAAAGCTACCTTCCTAGAAGCAGCCAAGCAGTTAAAATAGTAAATTGTAGGTACACTCACGTAGATAAAACCTCAGAACTGGCTTCCTTCAAATAACCTTGCTAGCACACTGAGATTGGAGGGGGCACCAGCTCACCATGTTCTCTGTCTCCCAAGGAACAGCATGCAGTTATTCTACAAGACGCTTCAATGGCAAGCAAGACTCAGCTCTGACTAAAGCTTATCAGACAACAAACACAAGATTTTAGCGCAAGTGATCTGCCTTCTTGGGGCACTCAGCTGAAACAAAGTGCGTAATACCTGTGCCTTCTGTGGCAGAGATGAAAGCCCCAAAGCCAGGCTCCAGAGGTTCTTAGGATTGGTGATGTGTTCGAGTCATGGTGATAACTGACAGGTCAACTTGATGTGACAGAGAAACATCACTGTAGTAAAGAGCGACTTTGGGTGTGTCTGGGGGGGGGTATTTCCAGAAACACGGAGATCTGAAGTATTTCGATGTAATCACCTTGTGCACTGATGGACAGACTCAGAATCGGACAGACAGTTGAAGAGTCTGTGGAAACTGTGGCCTGGGGCCTAGTTAAGGAAGTGTGGTACCAGTGATGAGTCTCCTATGGGTCTCTCTTAACCCAGCAACCCTTTCCTGCTTCCCCTTCTCAGTCAGTTTCACCAGGCACTGCCCTGTCTCCCTGTGAGCCCAGAACCAACAGAGCCCATTGGACTGAAGTCTCTGAAGAGTCTGCGAAAATTGTTCCTTCTTCACCTAAGCCCACATCTCATCACAGTGACAAGAAGCCTGACCGATAACACGAATCCAAGAGCCTAGGTCTATAAAGCCTGCCTGGGAAGGTAACTTATTTTCAAAAGCCCACAGTATCAAGCCCAAACACAGTGAAGGTGTGGACTCTGCAGGGATGCACCACATAATAAATCACGGCAGCTTTATGTCCTTTTGGTTTTGTTTTCTTGAGACAAGGTCTCACTGTGGAGTCCTGGTTGGCCTAGAGCTCTCTATGGAGACTAGGCTGGTCTCTAATTCACAGAGGCACACCTGCCTCTGCCTCCCAAGTGTTGGGATTAAAGGTTCGAGCCACTTTGCCTGGCCATTTATATGTTAATTTTGTATTATCCTATTGGAAAATAATTTGATGATGTCTGTCAAATTTCCAAACGCTCTGACTTTCTGATCCAAGCAACCTCATATGTATGAAGACAGTTTATGGATGATTTCAAACATTACAGAGGCACACTGAAAGCAGCAGAGAGAAAGAGAAACTTAAGTGTCAAGGAATGAGGTACCAGTCAGATACATCAGTGCATACAATGAATAATTACACTGTATAAAGAGCCTAAGATGATTCTCTATCCTATTATAGAGACAGCTCCAAGATATACCTCATGAACAAAAGGGGCAAGGCTTGTGACTATACATGAGCTATACTCTTTGCTATGTAAGAAGAAAGCCATTAGAATGCATATTTGGATTTGCTGTTATTTGTGTAAACTCTGGGAAGACACAAGAAAGGAACAAAAGATGAAGTACAGTTATTACAACAGGGCCTTTCAGTGTCCGTCTTTCTTACGTTGCTGGACTTTTGAACCTTGTGGAAGATTCCTGTTTAGAAATTAACTTTGAGCATCTTAATGTCATCTCTTTGTAATGTAAAGTATGAAGCAAACTGAATTTGCAGTGGATGTTTCACGTCACCCCTGCTGTAGCTCCCCAGTAAAGCAGACACCTGCCCTCAAACGTGGCATTTTTCTCTTTAGCTTTTTCCTATCTGTCTCTCAAGGCTTTTCTCACTTAACACTGTGATTAACTTCGTGTTAACCAAAAAGTACTCAGGGACGAGAAGGCCATGAAGGGCTCCACACATTCAAATTGCATTGGAATGGGTTTGGCAGACCTAAATCCTGCAGGCAGAGTAGATAACCTGTCTACTATTTTGTAGGCAACATTTATACTGCTTACATATAAATATCCTCCTTCATGAGAGCCAGAGAGGGACAGCAGCAGCGGCAGCCTTATCCTCTGATAAGGGTTCCACTGGCTATAAGCGGACTTCCCCCCTTTCCTCAACAAATGCCAATTGTGGTTCACTTGGAACTCAGGCTCATCCCTGACATTAATCTCAGTTGGAACTGTGGTCTCTCCCACCTTTGGCCCCATACTGAAACTAAGAATAACCTGAGGTTAAAAACCAAGTTACCAATCTCCTTACCTCATACTTAAATCAATAGCATCAATGACAAGTACCCAACATGGCATTTCAGAGCAGCAGGGATCTCAGTGGATAGGTGGTTCTGCTCCAGAGCGAGTTCACATTGAACACGTTCCCATAGAGTGCCCTACAGCACCCGAGGGTTAACAACGAAGGTGTGGATTAGAAGGTGGGGCTTCAGCACCAGCACTACACACAGCTGCCAATTGGCTAGAGTCAAGTGTCATTTACCAACTCTTGTCACTTCGGATGTAAATAACCTATCTGTTCTTTGAACTCTGAACAGGAAGCAGAAATCACCTTAAACTTAAGTACAGCACATCTCTGTGCTTCTGAAGCATCTCGAGAACTTCATGGACACTAGCTTCCAAGTACAGAAGCCTACTCCTTGGTCCTTCATTTTTTAAAAGAATATTAATTCCTAGCAGTTTACCAAGAAATGGTTGATAAACAGATAAGTGTAAAATGTCCCAATCTCTAAACTTGTAGAACATTATCTTTTGAAGAAAAATGTCCCTTGAATAAAAACTGGCAAATTTGTATTTTACCAAGATGAAAATTTCAATCTCATTCAATAAAGAGGGTACTAAACAGAAAGATGGTCTCCAAAGGATAAGCACGCAGGGCAGCAATCTAACAGATAAGTAAAAAAAATTTAATTGAGATTTTTCAACCTCAGAGAAATTCCTATTACCTTTGGCAAGATGGCCAGACTGTTACTAGCTTAGGCCAATCTCACCAAAAAGGCGCCCCCAGAACCAATGTTCATCTTTAGCTGTATAAAAACCACCACGTATCTTTGTCCCGCCTCCGGAAGAAACACTCAGAACACAAGGAGTAAATGGACTTGGAGTTTTAATTTTTTTTAAAGATTATCTCTCTATATATTAATAAAAAGTGCAAAGAATAGACCTTCATGTTTAAATTATATTCTAAAATAAAATATATATATATATATATTTATATTTCCATTAACTGCAGGAGACAACTGTAAAGGGCCTGAGAGTCCAGTCCCCCTCGGTCACTAGAATAAACATACATTTTAAGGAAGCACCTATGAAAACGGTAGAGTTCACAACATTTGGGGACACAGAGCTTCTGGGCATTCTTGAAAGCAGTTTGTTTGCATTTCAGTCTTACATGAAATGAAGGGAAAAGTGAAATTCATAAACAGAAATTACAGTACATAGAACTACAGAGCATTCTGGAGTCATGTTCTACTTGCCCAGGGGCCTAAGCTGCAGTGCGGAGAGCCACACTCAGTTGTGTTAGGAAAAGATATTGATGGCAAGGCTCCCATGGTGATCAATACTGCACGACCAAGTGTCCTCTGCTCCCAGCATGGCATCTGCCCTCCCTTCCCTTACGTAGCTTCTCCTTTTGCTGGGGGTAGCACTGCAGCCCTCTGCTAAGTGGCTTCGTTTTCACCAGAGGGGCTCTAAGAACAAGGGCGCTCATCTCTGCTGCTATCTTGTGCACTTATGGCAATGGCGCAGAAACAGGCAACTGTGGACTCCCCTCCCCCCCCCCACGCCCCTTTAAAGCAATCCAGGATCTCTCAACAATTCAAACTAACAGCTCCATTTGGAACACAGCTTCAGCAGCTCTACCCACAGGGAGGACCCTGCGTTTGGATTTGGCTTTCTTGTGTTACTCCTTTCCTTTCCCACAACTGAAAAGAATTTCTGCTTGAGAAAGGCATGGTCTACCTGCCGTGCCAAAGGCACACCTCTGTAATACCACTGAGGATAGCTTTTTGCCTCCTAACTGTGGACAATATGCTCCCACTCAGTCTGATGAAGTCAATATTAAATACAGACAAGCATGATGGATAACATGCAGGCTCAAAGATCCACGGTCTCCTCTCGCCTCCTTCTGGGTCTGTTATAAAAATAATTTTGGTTATAAACGTCTACACAGCACCGATTTTATTTCAAAACCAGCTTCTTTACTCGGCCACCCAAATGAATCTAGAAATATGCATGCTCAAACAGCTTCCTCATTTACTTCTGTTCATTCTAAAAGGCCAAGGATTGTACTTAAGATTTTCTTAATTAGAAATGATTCGGCAATGATTCAAACCACCAATTACAATGCCCTAAAAATACCTATGCCAGTTGGATTGGATGAGAGGCTCCTTTTACATGCAACTGTAATAAAGGATTAGGCCTGTAGCAGATAAACACTGTTGAGTAATAACAGAAGATACGAGTTTCAAAGAGTAAAAAAGCCTCTCATAAAACTCTGTCATATATAAAATATCTCATTGTGACCAAAGTATAAGTGCTCACTCTGCCTTCTGCCGTGGGACAATAGTGGCTCCAAAGTTCAAAAATAAGAGTGCAACTATTTCCCAGGCTGACAAAGCAATGTCTCCATTACAGTTTCTCCTGCAAACTCCCCCCGAGCTCACACGCGCACACACAAAGCCACCACCGTCTTCATCTTCGGGACACGGTTGGCCACACTTTCTTTTTTCTATTTCCAAAAATCTGTCAAGAAAATGCAATTGCAAAATAACTGTCCTTGTCTATACCGGCCTGATCACCACTGCTCATTTGTAGGATTCTGAGACAAAGTCTGCAGCAGGAGCACAGGCTTCATTCATCTTTCTAAACCCTTTGGCTTTCACCCTTAATGCTGCAGTGAATATGGGCCAGCCTCGGGAGGCCCGGGCCAGCCTCGGGAGGCCCAGGTCAGCCTCGGGAGGCCCGGGTCAGCAGTTTTAGATGCTGACCCTGAAGTGCAGTGCGGTGGCAAGAGAACAACGCCTGCCACATGGCGGAGGAGGGAACCTAAAGAACACATCTCCCCACCCGTGAAGAGGTCACATGGGTCACCTAAAGAGTTTACATGAAATTAAGTTTGTAGGAGGGGTGGAATAACAAATGTTAAAAGCCAAAACAAAACAAAAACTAGAACAGAACAAAACAAACAAACAAACAAAAAAACACCCCAAGAAAACCAACCAGGTTAACAAAGAACGGAAGGCCAAAGAAAAAGATTTCAGGGTAGGAGAGTAGGTGAGGGGCGGTGTCAAAGGTCAAGTGCTTTATACACATCCCTGCAAAAACACTTGGGGGGTTTTGCACTGAAAGTTCACTCACAGATTAGATAAAATTCATTCCACAGGGGACATAAAATACAAAACACAAACAGCTGTTTTATCACATCATCACAAAGTCCCAAGAAAAAGGTGGGACACACAGCTCCCTGTGATTAAAATCTCCCACTTCAGAGAGCGCGAGGACAGGGCTTCACTCAGAAGGATGACACACAGGCGGAAGGGCGCAAGCTTTCTCCCCCAGTTCCACCACTTCCTTCATGCTCCTGGCCAGCTTTTCAGCCGATTCTCTGCTAAGAGTGCGTACCCAGAACTCTTCCTTTATTTCCAATAGTTTACATGATGAAGCTGTCAGGAAGAACATTCACTGAGCATTAAGACCCCAGAACAGGATGAGTGCCAGGTTAAAATGCCCGGCCCAGGCTTCCAGAAGAACAGCAAGTTTCCCAGGCTTTAACGCTCCATCTACTTCTCTGTACAACCTAACTGAGTTCCTGAGATCAGAATCAGGCTGAAAATGCTTAAAATACTTAAGACCATTTAAGACTGGGAATGAGGGGGGGGACAAACAAAACAACAACAAAACCAAGTTAAATTATGAACAGAATAAAACTACCAGGTAATTGGGTACAAGTCAGAAGGAAAATCAGACCCCTAACAGACAGGAGGAGGAAGAGGTCAGGGAAGGAAGGGCCAGAGAAGCCCCCTCCCCCCCCCCGGGAAGATCCCCATCTCTGGATGTGAACACTGTGCATCACCCCTCGGAGGGACCATGCTGTCTTTGGGCTTAGCAGGAAAGAGCCCAGTGGCTGAAAAACCCCAGTGACACAGTAAGAAGTCGGTGATCTCTCTGTCATCTTTGGGGGGGGGGAGGGGAAGAAAAGAGAGAGAAAGAGAGAGACAGAGAGAGAGAGCTCACATAAAGACTGGAGATGCAACCATGTCTGCTAACTGAGCTGAAAAAATCTGTGGTAGAAAATACCAAAAACCTATCCATTCTAGGGGAAGAAAATATACAAAACCCCTCCAATGCTAAACAAAACCCAAAACAAAATGGAAATGTCCTTCCTCCTGAAGAAAAGCACGCCGGAGACAAACACCCTGCAGGAAGTCCTTATGTGAGTTTTTACAAGGCTGGTCGAGGTTATTTTGTTTTTGACTCCACAAAGATTTTATCTCCATCCCTAATGCCAAAAGAGTGCAGTGCCCGGGAGCTGTACTTCATCTCCTCCGGGCCAAACGGGGCCTCGCGGTCAAAGTAGTAGAGCAGCATGCTGCTGGTGGGCAGCTGCACCAGCGTCTTCAGCTGTCTCTTCAGCTCCGCCACGGTCTGGTCCAGACGGATGCTCATCTCCTCCACTTGGTCATTGAAGTGCACTTCCACTTTCGCACTGCTCTGGGGTCTTAGGTCCACTTCTGCCAAAGGCTCCAATTTCCCATATTTTGTAATGAGCTCATGATACCTAGGAGTAGAAAAAGAATGTCATTTTAAACTACTCACAACACACACAGGCAAATGATACTGCTACCCTGAGAGTCTTCTCATTCAGTCCGAGACTGGCCCTTCCTTCCTACATGACTGCTGTGGGTTCAGTATCCTCACACAGCTACTCTGCTGAGGCCACAGTAAAGCCATGTGCCCATGGAAAGGAGCACTTGAAGATGGTCCCTAAGCCTCGGCAATTTATACACCACCTTAGAGGGGCCGAGGGTATCTCCTGTAGTGGGTACCAAACACACAAGAAGACCTGGACTGCATAAAACAAGGTGTAGTGCACACTCATAATCTAGCACCTGGGAAGTGGAGGTAGGAGGATTACAAGTTCAAGGTCATCCTCAGCTACACAGCAAGGGCAAGGTCAGCCTTGCTATATAGGACCCTGTCTCAAGCAATTGGGTAGGAATGAATAGTGTGAGGAAGAAAACAACTAGAGAGATTGGGTGCTACAAAGGCCACAGGGAGGAGCCAAATGCCCCCAGAGTGTCCTTCTTTCTTTTCTTTTCTTTCTTTCTCTCTCTTTCTTTCTTTCTTTCTCTCTTTCTTTTTTTTTTTGAGACAGAGTTTTCTTTATATAACCCTGGATGTCCTGGAAGTCTCTCGTAGACTAGGCTGGCCTTGAACTCCTCTCCCAAGCACTGAGATTAAAGATGCATGCAACGTTTTTGGGTGTTACCACTGAGAAAGGAAACTGCTTAACTAAGCACCTGCTTCTTAGTCATACAGGGGAAGGGAGGGGAGATGTTTCTGGATGCTCAATTATATAGAACAACAATATGAATTTTAGCCATTATCTAGCTCTTTCAAGGAAGCCTTGTTTCGAAGGTTCCAGCCTGGCCTCGGTCAAATACAAGACAGTTATGAAAAGATCAAGGACTCATTCTTGGAAAAAGAAGACAACAAATAAAGATATTCTGTCATCAAGACAGGAATAACAAAAAGCAAAGCACAGAATGAGGAAAGTGAATTATAGAGGTGAGAACAGGGTCTCTAATATTAAATTCCTACATGGAAATTCTCGTATCCACTGCCAGCCTTGAAGGAATTAAGTCTGATTTGATGGAGGAAGTTGGGCAGTCTCCTATATGAGGGCAGTCTCCTATATGACAGGAGAAAGAATTCACCATTCTTAGTTATACCATGACTAAGACACGCTGAGGTTAATTAACGATCAGAACTCCACAGTCACGTAGCATTATATTCAGGTCTCCTACTCCTGGCGTCTACTCAGTACAATCGGTGTCATAACAAGGTTAGTAGAACACTAATGACACAGTGAGACATTGTGCTGAGAGATGGAGGGGAGAAATGCAGTGTAGTAAAAATAGGCCCTGACTTTCAAGTCTATGCTGTGATTAATATGACTCTGCAGCCCAGTCCCTTGGATCTGCTTCCTCGGTAGCAAATGCAGGATGCTAAGTCCTGCCCTTCCCACCTGAAAGGCAGACATAAATTAAACACCTGGTGAGTAAGCCCTGTACATTCTAAGTTCATATACAAGTTAGACATCAGCATCATAGCCCTGCTGCTCCTGAGCTTTCAACAGTAAAGCACACTCACATCCTAGAGAACCAAGACTGAAGTCTCCTCCAGAGGGACTCAGAGAAGGTGCTGGTGTGACTCGCCTGCCTGCAGAATGTCCACCAGTGCTGGAGCCCAGATTAAAACAAGAAAACAAAAAACAAATTCACAGGGCAACAGCAGCAACACATGAGTGGAGGGTCTAACCTAATAGCTGAACCTTTTAAATGGAGCCCAGAGCTCTGTAGTATGTTGGTCAGCAGATCAAGAATCAGATCTTTAGACCATATCAACCACTTTGGAGAAAGACGGTAAAGAGAGAAAGTCTGCTTCACTAAAAGACAGCAGAGCCAGGGATGGAGGAGGCAGGGATGGAAGAGCCAGGGGTGGAGGAGCCAGGGGTGGAGGAGGCAGGGATGGAGGAGCCAGGGATGGAGGAGTCATGGATGGAGGAGCCAGGGATGGAGGAGTCAGCCAGGTCAAGGTAGGACCAGAAAAGAGAAAAGCTCCAGCGATCAGAAGCCCATCTGTCTGTCCACCACCAGGATGTCAGGGCTTCAGCGAAGGCAAAGCAATCAGAGCACAGCAGGACACAGAAACTCAAGTGACCAAACCCATCAGGACTTGAGATTACAGATGGCTGAAACCTTTCCCAACATCTCCTGTCACTTGCCTTCATACACCTGGAGATGACTGTGATCCTGCAAATGAAATTCAAAGATAGCAGTGGAACCCATATGGTTAAATGAGCTGACCGCAACTTAAAAGATTTCCCCTCCAGACTACAGAAAAGCAGAAATGAGACCAACACTCCAGCCCCCAAACTCTTCCTAGAAGGGAGAAAAGAGGCAAGAAAAAAATAAAGCCGTCAAGGAGAGCTAGTGCACACCATGCTTCAGCAGCCGGAGACGGGCCCACTTTCACACATAAGCTATATAAGCCACAGACGGAGATGGGCCCACTTTCACACATAAGCTATATAAGCCACAGAAACGGAAGGGAATACCACAGGAAGAATGGAGAGAAGGAACAAGAACAAGCTCAACAGTGGAGGCAGGGTGCGGTCTCAGAGCACGCACCATGAAAAGAAAAGGCACCAGGAGCTCGGTGGCCTAGGATGAAGTAACTGGAAACACAAAATCCTAAGAAGTCAAGGAGACTGGTGAATTGGGGCAAGGTGAACCTCTGCAGTGGAAAGAGGGAGGGAAGGGATGGGAGGGAGGGTGGAGGGAATGGATGGGAGGGGAGGAGAGGAGAGGGAAGGGAGGAAAGAGGAATACCGCCATTACCAACCAGACAATCTGGTGAGGAGGAACAGCCAAGGTCCCTAGCCCAGTTCTGCTCAGCAATAATTTTAGCATGGAGACATTCTGGAACAAGAAAGGACCGAGGGAATAGTCCCTAGGAGTCCTTCGGGGGAACAAAATTCAACAACAGGATTAGGGAACTCATAGTAACCCCCTGTTTGCTTAAACATGAAACTAAAATTTAACAAGGGTAACTTGCATTTCTAGACTCCCTTGGCGCTATGGACAAATGAGCTGATCGCAGCCATAAGCATGCCTACAATCTAAACCTCACTGTGGCAGATGAGCAAGTGTATTTATGAATTAAATGATTTCCATGCTAGGACACCGGAATGCCTTATACATCCTCAAAACCAACATGTACAGAGTAATCCATGGTTACCCCATTATCTCTTCTTTCAATCTTTCATATCTTAATAAACAGTACTGAACACTATCCAATTTTTCTAGCCAAAACCTGAGCAGTCTGGCTCCTTCCTGTCCTATCTGGGATCTCTTTCCTCCACTGCCTTCATCCAATCAATTAGCATCTTTTGATTTCCCTTCCTTCTAACTGTCTTATTAATCTAGTTATAGCTTGAGTGCCCTGTGTGCCTTATAAATTCAAGTAACTCTTATTAATGATCTTAAGTGACACATTTTCTTTCAATCCATAAGCTAGATGACTTTTGTCTATATATGTCTTCCTGGTAGGCCTTCCTATGCTGCAGAGTTTAAAAAGCTGAGAACTTCATCTCCCAGATTCCCTCGCAGATGAGATTTAGCTTCTGTCAGGATCAATCAGCCTAGAGTGAATGTAACAGACACAGCATGGGGACAGTCTAGGTAGCAGCTTCTTAATCACCAGACTGATTCTTGGAGGCAAGAGCCTGGCAACATCCTGCTGGTCTGGAGATCAAACATCAAGGACAGAGCTTGAGATGGGCACCCCACCCCCACCCTTAGTTTACTGCAGAAGTAACAGTGCCTTTGAAGGGGCACGGGGTGGGGGTGGGGGGAGGGGGAGGGGGGAGGAGCAGAGGGTACTTCTGTGGTATGATACTTGAGGCAAACCTCCGAGGCAGCTGGAGTCTACTCTTCTTTTTTTTTTTTTTTAAAGATTTATTTATTATATATATATAAGTACACTGTAGCTGTCTTCAGACGCACCAGAAGAGGGCATCAGATCTCATTACAGATGGTTGTGAGCCACCATGTGGTTGCTGGGAATCGAACTCAGGACCTCTGGAAGAACAGTCACTGCTCTTAACCACTGAACCATCTCTCCAGCCCTGAGTCTACTCTTCTAAGGAGTTTGTATGGATGTTAGTCTCTGCATGAAATCCCTTCTTAAGCAGCTTATCACTTCCCATGAATTTAGGGTGGCTCCAGGACAGGCTGTCTTCACTTTACAAAAGCCCAGTACGTTTTAGAAACAAATTTCTTCCTAGTAATTTAGTCTGGATATTTTATCTATTACTCAAAAGTCCATCCAAGCTGAACACCGCCTGCACTGCGGCTCCTGAGCTTCCCAAAGCATCTGCTCAATGTCTTCCCAAAGCTGTGGTCTTAGACAACCCAAATGGTTTCTAACACCTAAGTAGTCTTCAAAACCAACTTCTCAATTTACAGCCTACGGACCAGAATCTTCATCTGCTATTAACAGTATTTAATATTTATAAGCCTTGCTTCTTAAGTGAGCAAAATTCCATGTACTGTGCATTTGTGTTCAGAAGTTCCTGGTAAGTATCTCTCCTTAAAAAGGTAATATGTGGGGCTGGAGAGGTGGCTCAGTGGTTAAGAGCATTGACTGTTCTTCCAGAGGTCTGGGATTCAGTTCCCAGCATCAACATGGTAGCTCACAATTATTTATAACTCCAATTCCAGAGGATCTGACACCCTCACACAGACATTCATCCAGGCAAAACACAGATGCACATTAAATACAAATAAATAATATTTTAAAAATGTAACATGTAAAACATGAAAAATTCCCAGTGGCCCACTTGGTTAAATATATCCCCCAAGTGATGAGAAGAAAAGAATTTGTTAAGTTTACGTTGCTCCTGAGGCAATATGAGGGGTTCAAAACTATATCCCAAGTATCCTCTGACCACCCCTATCTAATCTCCTCTACAATATATCTTCTCTCACTCTGAGCCAATACCATATCCACAGCACAGAAGGTTCTTTAACACTTACTTGGTAATGGATGTCCGCTGTTCAGACACTAGGCCATGGGTACTCTACTTACTCAGGCACAAACTCATCCCATGTTGGAGGCAGAAGGAACCTTAGAGATCATCTGTCACACACATTACAGAAATGTACTTAGCGTCTGCTCATTACCCTGAAATTTCAGGGCTAAGGTAGACAGAGCCTCAGTCGTACCCTAGACAGTCATTTTTCTTAGTTGGAGCCACGGTGGCTCCATGTGGTAATGAGCACTATTCTAGAAACTTGCTTCTCACTCCTATGTTCAAACGCCCAGCCTTTCAATTGGTCTTCAATGGCTCTCTCTTCTCCCCATTTTTAAAAGGGTCTCACCTTTAGCTGCAGATCCTCAGGTTTCATTCTCCATGTCTTGAGGTTTTGGGAGAAAGCCTCATTTCTCATTCTGCCACATACACCTGCATGGTCCTAGTGCTTGATTTCTCTCTGTCCAATTGTCTCCCATTGCAAGGTTTACTTTCTTGATTAGCTTAAGCTACAAACCTTTCCCACCTGACTTCCTCAAGGGTCTTGATCCAACATGTTCCATTAACTACTTACTCTCACTTTCATTAAAAGAACAAGTATGCTAGATTGGCCTTGAACTCACAACCTTCCTGTCTCTGCCTCCTTAGTACTAGGATTAAGGGCATGTGGCACCACATTTCCAAATCACAATTTCTTTAACTCAAGGTTGCCAAAATTACCAGTTAATGGCTAAAATGTGATTCATTTGATGATGGAATTCATACAACTACCAGACAGCAATTAAATTCTTTTTCATCTGCACATATTTACCATGACAATCAGGACTTTATTCAAAATGGCTTCATAAGTTCATCTTGTACTGCCTACCTCTCCAAACTCAAAGAAGCAATGAGTTACACAAGATTAAAGTCAAGGGCATACAACACAGGCTAGAAGTGTGTGTGTGTGTGTGTGTGTGTGTGTGTGTGTGTGTGTGTGTGTGTGTGTAACAAATGAAACAGCATCTAATAGAACAAAACCAAAAAAAGGCTTTTTTTGTCAGACTGGTAAGGACTGAGGCTGAGTGTGCTGTGATCCACACACACGGAAGGCAATGGTGGCAGGAGACACCAATGCCCTGTCAGTAATGACAAAACAAGCCAAGAAAAGTCCATTAATAGTTTCAAATAGCACTAATGGCTTAACCTAGCTGGCATCACAAATGCCACTCAGTAACTAAGAACAAACATCTCTTTTTAGTGTCTTCAAAACAAGACTGAACATGTGCCTACCCAAGGCTATCTCAAGCATCACCTCAGCAACCCTCTTCCTCACACGCATGTGTGAACATGTGTGTGTGTGTGTGCACACGTATGCATGCACATGTATGCGTATGTGTATTGTAGAGCCAAGTGGACAATCCTGAGTGACAGACCCACTGTCCTGGAGCTCACTAACTAGGCGACACTAGCTGGATAGCAAATGACAGCAACCCTCTAGTCTGAGCCAGTCTCCCCAGATCGAGGATTACCAGTGCACACCACCACACCCAGCAGTTTTACATACAATTCCCATCTGCAATGCACATGTGTGTGCATGCACACACACACACACACACACACACACTCACACTTGCACACACGATCAGTGGCCTGGTGAATGTCACACTCTTGGCTTTGCTGCTATACCTCATACCGTTCTGCTGGACACTGTGCTACAGGGAGCAGGTACTATTATCTGTCATATATTGCTTTTGCAACTACATGTGCACCTACAATTAATCCTAAAAAATGTTTCAATTAAAGGAAGGCTACAGACTATACAGATTCCATGGCTGTGCCATTCTAGAGAAGCCAAAACAACAGGCACAGAAAACAAGCAGTAGCTGACAGAGGGGAAAAGTTGGGGCAACGGGTTGATGAGGAAATCGTTTTTAGATGATGAGAATTTTAAAGGCTGGTTCTGTTGCAAAGGGGTTACATAATGGGACTGTCAAAACTCAGAAATATACAATAAAAAGGGTGAAAATATACTCTATGTCAGTTATAGGACAATAAATCTGATTTAAAAAAATAACATGGGACTAGGAAATGCCTCAGTGACTAAGAGTACTTGCTCGGCAAGCAGGAAAGCCTGAGTGCAGATAGCCGTGCCCAGCATGTAAAAAGCTGGCCTAACCTCAGCACTGTTGAGGAGGGGACCAGACAGTGCTGGCGCTAGCTGACCACCAGCTCCTGGCTAAGTGGGAGTCTATCTCAAAAGAAATAGGGCAGAAAATCACAGCATGGGGCACTGGTGTCCTCTGGCCTGTGTGTGAGCACACATCACACATATAAAATGGATCCCGATACAAAATAACCAAATAGGATTCATCAAGATAAAGGGAAAGGCAGAAGTGAGATTACTGCAGAAGGTAATCCACACCACCACAGTGTGCTTCTCACATGCCAAGGATCTCACTAGGGGGTGAGCTGAAGAGAAGACAGCACAAAGTCAACTGCTGTGTGACCATTTCCACACAGAAGTTTAGCACAAGACTGCCATGGGATTTTGTTAGGAAACCTCTATCAGTGGTTGCCTGGGAACCAAGCCCTCCATGGCTGCTTTCTACAGATGAGCAGAAAGATGTTCTTTTTGCTTCAAGTTTAAGATTTTCAACCAGATTTCACATGGAAGAATTGCCCATCAAGATAAAAATAAAACAATGTAGAAACCAAGAAACACCCCACAGATCACAATGTGTATAAACTCTTAAAGCTAAATGAAACACTTACTAGCAAAATATGAAATTGCCAACCCAATTCACTTTACAAAGCTAGTACAACACTTATAAACCCAGAAGGACAGATAATTATTATAGGCCAATTTTACATTTATAAATAAATGGAAACATTCCAAATAACATGAGATTAAATCCTACTTGCTTATGAAGGATATTTCTTATTCTATAACTAGTTGAACACTGGAATACAGAAATGATTCAGAGCAAACATTGTTAAAATCCAGAGTAATGGAAGACAACGTTAATTGAAATGCAAAAAGCATTCTATAAAACCTGGTGCTGTTCGATGACGGAAGGAACACCCTAGAAAACTAAGAACACAAACTACTGCAACTCAGTAAAAGTCCAATTTCATATCAAAATGTTTCCCCGTGAAGAAATGGATACATTCTCTTCCAAGGAGAAAGAAGGCTACTCTTTAGACAGATGGCCTCTACTGCATCTCAGTCAGGGTGGGTCTATGGCTCAGCTCAGAGCCTCCAGCACACATGCTACACAAGTATTTTACCATCTAAGCCACATCTCCAGCCTGCCTGTTATTCTAAATATCCCACTAGATGTCCTGTTCAAGGAAAAGAAATGAGAGGTGCAAAAATTATTTGAGGAAATAAGTGTGTACAGAGAAATTCCCAAGAAAGTAAATATGAACTGCCCTAATGCTGTTAAGAAGGACAGATAACCAGCATGCAAAACTGCCAATGGCTGTCCTAGTCACCAACAGTAGCCAGCTAGAAACAGAACAAGGAATCTCATTTGAAAGAGCAACAAAAGTTAGTAAGTGCCTAAAAAGGAACTTAACAAAACTGTGCGAGACACTTGTGAGAAAGAAAGCCCTTGCCCATGAGGACACAATGCTCTGTACACACTGCATGGAGTGCTCCTCCTCTAACACAGGGCAGGCAGTGAGGCCAGATGCTAATTCTCTCTCCTGTTAACCAATGCAGTGTTCACAATCTGGTTACAGCAGGGCTTGTGACTTACAGTTCTAAATCCCATGTGGGACAGAAACAGCCCTACAATAACTAAACTAATTTTAAAACAATGGTGGGGAAGAGGCTTACCCGGGCTGGGAACTAAGACATTGTAACTTTGTGACGAGGCAATGGTACAAGAATGGATAAATATGCCTACATATACCAATGGACCAGATCAGGCCCCTAAAATAGAGCCACGAATAAGAAGTAAGACATGGGATAGAGACAGCATTGCAGATCTCCAAATCCACACTAGGATGGCAGGGAGGGGGAGGCCTCAAGTGCTGTGTGAAATCACACAGATAGCAATTCCACACGGTGAAAGCCATGGTGCACATAGAAACCACAGTGCACATGCAAAACTCAGGACAGTGTCTTAAGTGACCATCAGATAGGAGAAAACCTCCCTTTTAACGTGAGCAGAATAAGAGCAGCTGTGGCCGCATGCACAAGACCAGCACACACTGAAGCCAGTCAAACTACATCAAGGATAGGAGAAGGGCTCACAAAATGATCAGAGAAGGGAGCATTAGTTCTTCAGGGATGTAGCCCTCCACCGCTCTGGAAGGTTTCTATGTTCCAGTGGATCACCCTATACTCATGTACATACTACCAGCATACTGGAGTTCATAGTAAAAAAACAAAGCAAAAAAGAATTCAGAGGTTTGGAGGGAGATATGGTGGGGGAACACACACACACCCCACACTTTTTTTTTTAACAGCCCTGGCTGTCCTGGAACTCACTCTGTAGACCAGGCTGTCCCTGAACTCAAGAGACCAGCTTGCCTCTACCTCCAGAGTGCGGGGGATCAAAGGTGTGCACCACCACTCCTGGGTATAAAATAACATTTAAAGAGTAAGCCATAGAATAAAAGATTGGTAAGGTTGGCATTAAAGTTTAATACTGTCTCCAACAAAATAGAAACTGAAAAGACCACAGGACGCTACTTCATTGACACAGAAGTATAAGCCCTGCTTTATATGCTGTTGTTGGTTTTAAGGAGACACCAAAGATGCACACCAGGTTTCTGACGTGAGGAGCTGGAACAATGGCCAACAGTTATGAGCACTTACAAGTTTTGCAGAGGACTTGAGCTCAAACCTGTTGAAACTCCAGCTCCAGGGGGATCTGACCAACTCTTCTGGCCTCTGTGGGCACATGCACTTGGGTAGGCATGCACACACTCCTGCACTTGGGTAGGCATGCACACACTCCTGCACTTGGGTGGGCATGCACACACTCCTGCACTTGGGTGGGCATGTACACACAAAATAACAAAATAAAACAAATCTTCAAAAAGATGATGGTGACTTCCTAGAGTAAGAAAGAGGATAAGTGGTAATGCTAAAAGCACTCCATTTTTCCTGAAATATTCTTTCTTTTTAATTAAAGTAAAATAATGTGAAAAATAAACTCATCAGCTCTGAATAGAGGAAAATGAGTATCTTATTACTCTTAGTATTTTTTAGTTTTATTTTTCATTTTTAAAAATTAAACAAACAAACCGCCAACAACAGAAAGGTACAGCTGGCTACTCAGTCTGGCCAAGGCTAAGTGCAGAGAATAAAGGCAGTGTCGCCACGTCCAGCGCACTTGGGGGCCTCACTCTGCCTGTTCTTTGAAATACTCATCTGTAACTGCTTTAGAGATTAGGAAGGCAGCTACCTCCTGCTGGGCTGAGGCTGAGAAAGAGGCAAGAAGTCAAAAGCAAGTCCTGGGTGACTGGACCAACAAAGCCTGCGGGCCACAGGGAAAGCTAACATTTCAGAGGGTCTCCGAGGAGCTGGGAGGAGAAAGCCCCTTTTGTCTCCCATCAGACTCCTAGCTGAATGTGAGTAGTGCTGTGTCACCACCCTGACAGAGGATGATGGCGCTTGGCAATGCGGAGAACCCCAGGAGACCTGTGTCCAAGGAGGAATGTTCTTCACAACAGCAGGTCCTCTGTGTGGAAGGAATATGAGGTAACGGACACAGTGCACTAGGATTCCTCCAGCATCGGAGACAAAACGGGCCTTCATCAGGGTGGTGTCCAAATACAGCCTGCTGCCCTGTCTCACAATCACAGGAGATACAATCAACCCGGCTAAGAAAAGCCATTAGTCTCTAGCAGGAAAAGCCACTCTCCATACTTCACAAGGCATGCCACTGGTGACACTAAGCAAGCAATCAAGGAACTGGGCGCTTAATCCTTGACATTCTAAAGAAGCCTTCCCAGGAGCGCTCAAGCATCCCTCAGGACACACGTGAGGGACCAGTTTCGGAGGAGAGTGAAAGCAAAGAAAAGCTTAAGGAAGCTGCTCCAGGCTCTGCCCCTGGTCTCCGACAGCAACACTCCTCTGTCCATCTGTCCATCAGCTAACTGTCCACTGGAACCTTGGCTCTTATAACTCTTTTGATAAAGTTAGAAATTTTAAGGTCTGAAAAAAGGGGCACCCCAAATCAGCTAGCTCACTTGCTTCTTCATACTGAGCTCAAAAACAAGGAGACACTGCACCCCCAAAGATACAAGACAAGCTGAAATTTGAGAGGAACTTGCCTCCTTTTGTTTTTTCTCTCTTTAAAATTAAACAGAGGACTACATATTAGCTCAGCTTTAAAGAAGCAATTTAAATCCAATCTCTCAGAGGAGATGGAGAGGAAGCCAAGGCAAGATAAAGGGAAACTCGTAAATAGAAGCAGGGCAACAGGCATCGGGTTAAGGGCAAAGCAGTAACAACACGTGTGCTGGGGTTTGCTTGTGGAGGCTCCCGCCATCCTGAAGGATGGTTGTGCTGCCCTAGAGGGATCATGACTGTAAACACCCGAAAACAAGCAGAAATGCGCAATGTGTTTCTCTAGGACATTCTATAATTCAGCCTAATACAGGCATCCTCTAAAAAGACCTTCAGTGTCTAGAGTACAGCCTTGTTTCCTATACTCTTGATTAGTAATTTACTCTCCAGGTCTCTCTCAGGCCCTCCTTGTAACCAGAACCCAAGCCCACCCTTTGAACCAACCACCCCCACATCAAACCTCTAGCAATTTCCTATCACAGTAAGAAGGAACAGCAAGGGCCACAGCCACACTGGCTCCTCTCTCACCTCTACTACTTCCATTCAGAATAATCCCCCTCATCTTCAGCAGGCTAGCACAAATGCTTTCTAGGACAGGGTGGTCTTTCCCTGACCTAATCATCTTCCTCATGCTCTCTGAGCACAGTCATGTACTGAGCAGTGCTACCCTGCCAGGCAATGTCTGGATCCTGGGGAGAAGGGAAGGCCCTATGCTCTGCCCAGTAGACAGCACCAGGTTCAGGAGGCATGAAGAGACTGACATTCGAATGGACAGACAACAGAATACAAATCAAGTCTGGTAAGAGACAAGTGAGATCAAAGTGGGCAAAGGGGATTACAGGAGACAAGGTGCGCTAGCTTAGCTAGGGTGTGCTGATGAAGAACCTCAAGGAAGGTGAGAGCAAGAGAGGAAGCCACACAGGTAGCCTGCTTGGTGCAGTCCACACTGGGAGAGAGCACCAGAGCCTGAGGTGACGGTGAGTCAGCTGGTCACCAGCAAGCAGGTTCCTGCTTCTGTTGTTAGAAATATATAAACCTGATTTTGTGTCGGCTGCCATAATGTTAACAGTACAGGCAAGACGCAGGGTGAAGGTTTGGACTGGAGAACGAGGCAGACAGGAGTTCGAAGTCAACTATGGAGAGTCTGTGAAAATCTAACTTCAAAAGGAAAAGAACCCAGATGGTCTCAATAGAGAATAAGGAGAAAGAAATCATGAGTAACACCATCATTCTCCCGAGAGCTCAGGGCAGGAATGGAAGAAGTGAGGAGGGGGCAGAGGGGCAGGTGTGGAGGAAGATCGTGTATGGAGAGAGAAGACATCAAACCTGTGATTTCAGACACACTGTTTCAACATCCAGGTGAGGTGTCAAGCTGATAACTGGAATCACTAGGTCAGGGTAACTCATCCCTGACCTGACCCTCAGTTACAGTCATTATTACATTTATTGTTTATTTATTATTACAATTATTAATTACAGCTACCCCACACAGGTGGCATCTAGAGCCCAGGAATGGCTACAAGTATGAAGAGGAATACAAGGGAGAAAGGCCTGGGAACTCAGTCTCTGGAGGTCAGAGGTCAGGACCCAGCCAAGGAAAGGGCCTCCGGCTTGGCCCCAAAGCAAGCCTCTCTCACACTGATGTTTATCCTTGTACCCCCAGTTTCTGGCCCAGTGCCACCTGGTTTAGAGCAAGTATTCAGTAAATAAATTAAAACGTCCCCTGAACCCCAGCTAGGATCTAGAGTCAGTTCCTAGAAGTTCTCCTGGTGAAGCAGAAGAATCCAGTAACTGAAACATGATCAACCAGGAGAGGACATCCTTCCAGCCACCTGCAGCACACACTCAACTTACTATGAAACAGTACACCACTGCTCCAAGAGCCACTGGGAGACAAGGCACAGAGGAAGCCTATTGACCAGCAGAGCAAACACGGGGATGCTCAAAGGCCAAGAGACAGAGAACAGAGGCTTTTCTTCTCTGGTTGTTTCAGAACGTAAATCAACACACAGCCTATGTCGGGAGACTCCGTCCCATGCTGGCCAGTTACTTGCCATGAGCAGCCACAGCAAGGAGACTCCACCAGCAGAAGACGACAATGACAAGGGTTACCATGCACTCACAGGCAATTACTGAACTCTTATACTTAACGAGACACACTCACAACACTGAGGTCTGGCTCCCTTCTGTGCCCAAGATGGTTTATTCTGGGGTAGGAAAATAGACTATAGATCTCTGGATCGTCCTTATTGAGTTCCGTTTGTAAGATGACCAATCACAACCAAACAGTGTGGAGGAAACAGCTCTGCTGCCCTTAGGGACCCTCAGTCCACCATCATGGCTTGAGTTACTCAGAGACAACCTGGGTCACTTTCCTCACACGTCTAAGTAAAGAAGGCTGACTTCAAGTCTAATTAACACAAGGCAGGAAAATCAGAGACAAGGAAGGGCTCAGAGAACTGAACTAGGAGAGGGAGTACTGAAGTCAGGGTACAGGAAATAGAATTGACGTCATTCAACAGCTCCACTGTCACCAGCAGCAGGTCCAGTCAAAGGAAGAGAAATGTCTTTTCCAGAACAAATGGACATACCTGTGGATTCCAGGAAAATGAATCCCTACTGATTCAGTACAAACCCTGGGTTTCCTAAGGAGTCATACTTCCACTGTGTACTAACTGCTCCAGGGCTATGTGTTTCGTCAGTATTTTAGGAAGAGGTAATGTGCACAACTAGAAGAGAAAAGTGAGTTCAGTGCCAATGCTCTGCGCATGAATCACTGTCTTAATTCACAGCATGCATACCGTACACGCTATGCACTTCAGGATACACATTCCATACACCGTCTTCTCTGTCAAACATAAATGCCACTATAATTTGTATTATACTTATTTATTTATGAATTATACTATTTATTATTGTGGACGTGAGTGTGGGTGCCATGGCACACGTAGAGGCACAAAAGGACCTTCAGGAATCAAGTTCTCTCTTCTCATGTGGGTGCAGTAGATGGGATTCATGTTGCCAGGCCTGGTGGCAAACATCTATACCTGCTGTGTCATGTCACCTGCCCCCACAGTTCCTTCTTAATTGCAAAATAGTTCTGGGATATCAAAACGGCTCAAACACATTTGCTGAATAAATCCAACAGATTTATATAAAAACTACTGGGACAGGCATTGTAGTGGATGACAGAAGTCAACTTTGGCCATCTATTATCTGAATGAGCTTCAGATGATAGCCTCGGGGGAGGGGTGGCCCAAAACACATGAGATGCAAGCAGCTGAGAGACATTCAAACACTAAAGAGAATGTATTCTTCCTGTGTCCCCAAAAACTAGAAGAGAGGAAATGGCACAAACCTGTCACTTTAAATCTTAAGTACTAGGCAAAGATGCAGACATGAGAGCTTGCGTGTGTGTGCTTAGTTTATGTGTGTGCCTCTCAGTGTGCCCACCACATATGTGCAAGAGCCCACAGGGGTCACAAGAAGGCATCAGATCTCTGGAACTAAAGTTGTAACAGTTTTGAGCTGCCATGTGCATCCTGGAAATAGATCTTAAGTTCTCTGTAGGAGCAGAAAGTACTCTTGACTGCTGAGCCATCTCTCTAGCTCTCTGAGGTGACCGGCAGCAAATACAGACTTAAAATGCATGGGCATGGCTACAGTGATGGCATGCCACCTGTTGCTGTCTGTCCACAGGTCACTGTCAGGAGCATGTTGCTCCCATAAGGATATAGAAATCTCAGCTGGGCCTTGCGTTCCACTGATCCTGCCCGAGAGTAATTCTCTAATCTTCCTGTCAGTTCTGTGAGCCACACAGCTTTTATTATCCTCTTCCTAAATTCCTACCTGACTTAACTTATCCAGAGTTGATTCTGTTGTTTGCACTAAGAAATTAGCAGGCAGTAGATGAATTACAAGCAACAGACTCTCAGGTAATGAAGGGCAATCTGTGCTTGGTTTCTGCCTAGGAGAGGCCACTGGGTATCATATTAGTGCTCACAGAAGACATTCTTTAAATCTTCAATGTAGAAATGTGAAAGAACTAATTATCACCCATGGTCACGTGGAAGGCTCGGGGTGACCGAGGCAGTGCTGCCAAGAATGAAGAGCGTGCAAAGTCAAGGCCATGAGGCCCAGCACCTGCTAGTTTATGGGATTAAATAAAAGGATATCATGGTGAAATCCCCATAAACTATGCCCAGGGAGGAGACTGAAATATAGGTACTATTAAAAATACAGTGTAGTCAAGCATGGTGGTGTGTGCCTATTATCCTAGCACTTACAGGCTGAGGAAGGGCGAGAGTCTACAGCTGTGGGCAGGAGAGGTTGCTCAGGAGTTCAGAAGCTCCCAGAGTTTTCGATGGACCAGAGTTTGGCTCCCAGTACCCTTGTTGGGCAGCTCACAAACCACCTGTCAACTCCAGCTCCCGGGAATCTGAAGAGAGACCTCATAAATAAATCGAAGAAGTAAAACATCTTTAGAAAAGAGTGCAGGAGAGGACTGGAATGAGGTGTGTGCAGGGGTGTTCAGAGCCCTTTCACACTTATTCATGAGTCCTCTAAAAAGTCCCCGGCAAGAATACACTAATCCATTTATTCACATATTATTTATTCATATATCCTGTCTGGCTAGCATTTGATCACAGCACACTCAGAGAGAATAATTACAGAAAGACTCTGGTCACTGAGACACATATTGGAAGTAAGTGTAAGGTAGAGCCCAAGGCTCAGACCAAGGAAGGAAGGGCACCTTTAGCTCTTGCTGGCTCTATTGGCATAGGCACTTGCCAAAAAGTCTGAAATCTGACAGCTCCCATCAGCAACTGAGAGCAGTTATAGTGCGTGCGTGTCCAGTTGGCTGACAAAAGTGGATTTAATCATAGGCTATACTAAAGGAGGCTGAGATGGCAATTTTTTTGGTAGCATGCATGAATTCAAAACCTTGAAGGACACAAGAATGATAAGTGATCTTATCATCCTCATTGCTTCCTACCCATCTTCTCTGTATGAAAACTTAGAAGGACCCAGAAGATAGTTCCTACCCAAGGCTATAAAGAGAGTGGCACCCACCAGGCCAAGGATGCAGGTAAGGACTGGAACTGGGCCACCTGCTTCCACCTGAAGGACAGAAGCAGCTAAGCGGTGGCATGTAAGCACCAATGGATGAGAAAATAGGCATAATTAGGTACAGAGACAGGCAGGAAGGAATGGTCATTAAACAGTCTGTGTCAGGGCCTAGGAGAGAGCTCAGTCAGCGCAGTGCTAACAGTACAATTGTGAGGACCCGATCCACACATGGTGTTCAGGTCCACACCACCACTGTAAAGAGTTAGGGACCCCACACACACATATTGTCTCTTAGAGAGGAGACTCCTGGAACTTGTTGGCAAGCTATTCTAACTAAATCCCTGAGCCCAGCATCAGTAAGAGACCCTGTCGCAAAAAATAATGTGAAAGCAACTGAGGAAAACAGCAGATGTCATTGTATGTTCTTCATATTCACAAACACATACATAAGTGCGTGCGCGCGCACACACACATACACACACACACGAATATACACAAAAATAAATGAATGTATTAAACAGTCTATGTGAATCCTCTGCAGCAGTGAATTGATCCTGGAGTCTTTAGGATCACCCCAAGGAGCCCATGAACCCTGGTCAACTGCAGCATTACACGGAGAGCAACAGAGCTTCCTCGGTGAGAACCACAGACAGTCACTATGAAAGACCTGGTTATAGAGATTCTCTTTCCATCTTCACAAACTCTTCCCTTATAGTATAAACAATCCAGTTCTTCCTGAATCAGAGTAGGCCTGTGATCCCAAAGGATGACAGTGAAGTTCACGGCATACCCCAAGATTCCATCCAGTAAATGGCTTGCAAAATGGCCTTTAGACATTAGCTTTACAAGATTTCACACCTTAGCCCTCAGAATAACATCCTTCTGGAAACTGTACCTCACAGCTACCCATGCTATTTCCACACATCACCAGGTCAAATGTATCACCCCAAAAAGTTTGCTGAAATGTCAGGCAAGGACGGTGATTAGGTGTCAGGGGAAATAGAGGAGTCATATTTAGCTGTAGATGGAACCCAGAGGCTCTCTTTAGTACTTCCTGTACTACCAGGTCTGAAGGGAGAAAGTCTAAGAATGAAAGCACAGATACGTAAAACTAGTAAGGGTGCAGACGCCAGCACAAACAGCTGGCTCCCACTGTCCTGCTTCAAGTCAAAGAAAGCTGTGAGCAAGTAGAAAGGCAGGTGGAAGAAAGCAGTGAACACCAGAAACTCATTTCCATGTGCACAACAATCGCATTACGGACATGCAAGAACGACTTCTGTCTTTCTTACAACTGGGAAAGGACACCAGATGTTGGAAAGTGGGAGAAGTAAGCTATGCTACTTTTGATATGTGGTGAAGATTAGGATGCTGGGGATGTAGCACAGGGAGAAAATGCTCACCTAGGAAATTCAGGATCCATCCTCAGCACCATCTACTATAAAAGCAAAATAAATAAACAAAGTCTGATGCTCTATGTTTCTCAAAAGAAATTCAAGAAAATGCCTAAAACAATCCATGTTGTTTTAATGGTAGCCACGTTCTTCTGTGTCTCCATGCTTAGGGGGCAGAGACAAGAGGGCTGAGGTTTAAGGGCAGCCTGGGGTCAAGTGACAGCTGATACATGCTTGGGTTAGAATGGAGCAAACAAAGCGGGGCCTCTGCTGTCCAATGGGGAGAAACAAGGCGGGGCCTCTGCTGTCCAATGGGGAGAATAAGGCGGGGCCTCTGCTGTCCAATGGGGAGAAATAAGGCGGGGCCTCTATAGTCCTCATCAGCCACCTCTACACTAGCAGCAGCTACACAGTAGGAACTTAACAGAGTTTAAATGAGAAAATCAGCAGCCAATACACAGCTGCATTGTGGTGTCCACAGACAGCAGTGCCAGTGGTGATGCATCAAGCAGGAACTGTTTGTACTCTCTTGGGTCCTGTCTAACAAGTCTTCTGATACCCTTATAATACGTTTCTCTGCTGATTACAGCTAATCAAGGTTGATGTCTATGGCTTCCACTCTAGAACACTATTACAGAGGAATAATGCACATCAAGATAATTATACCATTAGGGACAGAAAACAATTTTATCTATTTCTGTACCTACACAGCTATATCTACAGGTATTAGTAAGTTTGTCAAATGTAGTAGATACTGGGTCATACTTTAGCTTTAAGATCTATTTATTTTGTGTGTGCTAGCATTGCTTGTGTGTTCCTGCATGTGTGTGCATATGTGCCTGTGAGTGTGTATGTGTGTATGTTTGGGTATGTTGGTGCAAGTGTGTGTCTGTATCTTTGTGTGTATGGGGGTGCACCAACTGGTGCTCATGCCATGATATATGTGGGTTACAACCTGAAGGACTGGGTTGTATCCTTCCATCTTGCGGGGCAGACTCCCACCATCAGGCTTAGAGGTGAGCACCATGACCCCTTCAACTGATAAGCCAGCTTGCCAGTCATGGATTTAATTTTTTTCCCATTTCGTTTAAACCTCTTTAAATATTTGTAAATAACCACAAACATATCTTTATGCAAGTTTATAGCCCTATAGAATTCTCATCACTTTTAATCACAAATATTAACCTGTAAACACTAATTCCTCTGAGGAGAAAACATGTCTGTCCAGCAGGAATGAATCAGAGTCATGAGCATGACAGATATGAGGTTCAGCCTGCCTTATATACTTCTTTTATGTCTGCCCTGCTCACTGAACCCTGGTCTAGTGAGGACTTCTGGTAGTCTAGTGAGGGCGCATGTTAGCCTTGAACATTCCCTGTTGCCGTTTTTGCCACTTGGGAATTTTCTGTTTAATTGTTCATAAGTGGGGGTTTGTTTGTTTGTTTGAAGATATTCAGCCCTGCTAACCTCAAACTCATTAAGTAGCTAAGGAACACCCGATTCTCCTACTGGACTCTTTAATGCTAGGATTACATATGTAAGCCACCAAACTTGTCACCACTACCACCACCACCTCCTCCTTTCTCTCCCCTCCTTCTCTTCTGCTTCCTCCTCCTCTTTTCTCTCCCCTCCTCCTTTTCCTTTTCTCCTCCTCTTCCTCTCCTTCTCCCCTCCTCCTCCTTCTCCTCTCGCCCTACCCCTCCTCCAAGAAAGGGTTCGCTACATAATCATGGTATCATTGAAGTCCTGGTCCTATAGCCTCCTCCACTTCCAGAGGTCTGGCATTGTTATGTGCTACCATGCCCAGCTCTCACTTTTTTTCTTTTCTTTTGAATACTTCAGGATCCTTTCTATTTTCTTGCCTCTCTTGCATGTGTGTGTGGCTATGGATGTACATTACTTCAGACTGTGCATGTGGAGGTCAGAGGGCAGCCTCAGGTGTTAAGCTTCACCCAAGACAAGAAACAGCCTCCCTGCTGTTTCTCCACCATGTATGTCAAGTTTTCTGGCCCAAGAGCTTCTGACTCTCCTGTCTTCCCTCCCACCCCCAATCATGGCTAAGATGGTGGCCTCTGCACCTGACTTCCACGTGTTCTCATGCTTTCTCAGCAGGCACTGTCACCCACTGAGCCTTCTCCACGGTCAGCTGTTTCCTTCCTTCCTTCCATCCATCCTTTTTTAAAGATTTTTTTTTTTACGTGTTTTGCTTACACGTATGTGTTCTACACGTATTCCTGGTGCCCTAGGAAGTTAGAAGAGGGAGTTGGATTCCCTAGAAGTGGACTGGGTGGCTGTGATCCACGTGGGTACTGGGAAACAAACCTGGGTCCTCTGCAAAGAACAAGTGCTCATAACCACCAAGCTATCTCTCCACCCTACCCCAGGGTTTCTTAAACAAGGTAGGCATTTAAATCTGTGGCAGGCAACTCTCCTCGCCAACACCTGGAAGCCTGTTTTCAGGGATATCTTCTCTTGTGTATCTGGTGGCAAGCAGCACCTGTTGCTCGTCCTTCTCCCTGTGGATTAAAGGTAGTGCTTCACATGGGCAGGATGTCCTCCTAAAACTCAGACAGCACTAACTCAGTCGGGCATTCCTCTCCTTATGCAGCCACCCTGACCCATCCCTTCCAGAGCCTACTTTCCAGTCCTTTCCTCACTTGCTGTGGGTCTGCAGAAGCTGCCATGTCCAAAAGCAAACACAACAGAAAAGAAGAAAGTAGTTGAGGATAGATGAAAATGTGCTCTGAGAAGAGAAATTGGCAACACAAAGCAAAATGTGGGTAAAACGGGTGTTAGCCAGGCCCCAGTCGACAGCCCACAGAAGACTGGAGGAAATGCACTGTTGGAGTAGCTCTCAACCTTCCTCAGGCTATGACCTATTAATACAGCTCATGTTGTGATGACCCCAGCCATACAAATATTTTCTTTGGTTCTTCATTAATAACTGCAATTTTGCTACTGTTACGAATCTTAATGTAAATATCTGGTAATAAGGGTATCTGATATGCAGAGCTGTGAAAGAGTCATTCGACCCCCCCAAAGGGTCCTGCCTCACAGCAGGAAGCACTGTACTATGGAAAGGCAGATGTCTGCTTTTGTGTTTTCCTTTTCTCTTTAAAGCCTACTGACAAAGTCCTCTAGGATCTAAAGATCAGAACTTGTCCCAAGGCAACAGCCTCTCAAAGGCCTGCTGCTCTACAGAGCCTGCACAGGCAACAGAGAGCACTTTACCTGAATGGCACGTCCTCCTGTGGAACATCCACGTAGTACCGGATGAAAAACCTCTCAGAATCCTCTCGCTCGCCATCTGTGACAACACTGCCATTGAGTTTGGAAACGGAGGGCAATCTGTAAGTTAGAACCATAATAAAAACATTTTAAGGAGCCGGAAATAAACAATTGGTTGTTGTTTTTGGAAGGACATAGCTGGAGGGGCCTTGCTCCTGTGCAAAGACTGATGTGCAGTAAGGTCATCAGAAGAATGCAAGAGTGCTGCATTTCCAGATGTGGCCCGGATGTTCTGTCCCAAACCTGATCTCTCAGAGCACAACACTAGGATATACTTTCCAACAAGGTGGATGGAATGCAAGCCAAGCTATGGGTTTAAAGGAACTAACAACCCCACTTCACACCTTTCCTTTCTTTTAATGTACATGTGTCTATGTCTGCGAGTGCACTCACATGTGGGGGTGTCCACAGAGGCCCAAGGAGGGTAACAGAGTCCCTAAAGTTGGAGTTATAGATGGTTGTATACCTCCGACATGGGTATTACACGAATACTGGGAACTCAACTCTGGGCCTTGGAAGAACAGTGGGTCTTTTAACCACTGAGCCATCTTTCCAGCTCCATTTTAAAGAGGAAAAAAATTTAACAATATATCTTATAAACATATCTTATAAACATATCTTATATCTTATCTTTAAGATATAAACATATCTTAAATATATCTTATATATTGTTATATTTAACAATATATCTTATAAAATTCAATATAACAAGAATATAAGCATTTCCACATGTAAGCAGTATTTTAAAAAGTAAGTCATAAGCTCTTTAAGTCTCTTATAAATTGGGGAAAATCCTGTGTCTGTTTTATAATTCAAATTAGTCAAGATATTACTTCAAGTGCTCACAGATACCCAGGCTGGTGGCTGCCATGTTAAATAGCACAAGTTCAAAATGCAGTATGTACAATATGAATATAACTCAAGAATCATCTTATATTTGTAAAAGCATTGTGGGAGGAACATAAAGCCCAAGGCCTACCTACCTACCGTGAGGGAATGCTGAGTCCTCTGACTGTGATAAGAGATACCCACATGGCAGTGTGGACCTGGGTATCAGCTGGGCAGAAGGAGGAACTGTCTGTCTGCAGAAACCTCAAAGCCTGTCCTTCGACAGCTCTGGGTGGGGCACATGCAGAGACAAAGCAAAACCCTGGGGCCATTTTCATTTTAGCCAAAATCTTTTCTCTGCTAATGGCTGATGCAAGCACATACACACTGGTGGAGGCTGCAGTGTGCAGAGGTGCAGCAGAGGCAGAGAAGGCAGAGAGCACAGGGAAGACAGTGACAGCCAGGATTCGTAAGTAGAAAACAGATGCTGCTGAGCTGGCTGTATTTCTGGGTACAGGTGCACGCTCTATGACCACATGTTAGAAGAAATCAGGATGCCTCCTCCATCAGTCAACTCTCCATCAACAGTCTTTCAGCTTATCACCCAAAATGGGCTTTTGAATGTTCTGTCTTTAAAAACGAACAGGAAAAACACACATTTATAGAAGGATTCCCCCCAGTGGTCTCAGCAGGCCAGCTATGTCTGTTCACTACAGTACATTGCTTTACACAGACCTGAGTTCTACCAGTGCAAGCACAGCCTGCTCAGGGTATGGGACAACCCACAGCACCCCTAAGAGTACACTGCCCCTTTAATGTCCCTTCAGAAGGACAGAGAAGAGAGCAGGGCAACACACCTGGCCACCACCAATTTCCTGCGCTCCTCAGTGGTATACGGCTGCAGAAGAGGAATTCCTAGCAATCTCACTTCTTCAAGCTTAGGGAATGAATTTAGTTTGTCAATGTCTTCCCAGGACTGCAAACCTATTTGAATAAAAGACTATTTCAGTAAATTCAGAAAATTCAGAAAAACTGAATGAAAGACATTATTTCAGTAAATTCAGAAAAGCACAAAAGGAAGAAGATAAGCACAGACAAGCAGCTACCAACAGTGGACTGCTGACTGAGATGGCAGAACCAGCCAGACACCGGTCCCTTTCCTAGGACAGAGGGATGTGGTTAAACTCCAAAACAACTTCCCTGGAAAACAGGCCCAGTGCTGCTTGCCCAGACTCTCATCGGCTCAGAAACTGAAGCAAGAGGATCCGGAGTTCAAGGCCAGCTTGGGCAGGATAGAGAGACCCTCTCTCAAAAGTAAGCAACTAAAACAACAAACGAACCCATTTTCCAGAGCCTCTCTCATCTTTGTGAGCTGAGTAGTGAAGGACAGAGGGGAAGGGGGTCTCCAATACCCTCCAATCTCCCATTCCACAGCAATGGCTTCTAATTGGGTTGTCATGGTTTCAGCAAACAGGGTACATGCTATGACTTTTCTAAAAAGTGACTTGGCTGACTTCTTTTACTTGAATGCAGACTCATGGACTGTAAGTGTTAGAGGTAACAGGGGCAGAGCAATTTTCCCCAAACATGTTCTAAAATGGGACAAGAGCAGGAAAACCATAACTAAAACTTAAAGTTTTATGCTGACCCCATGCTAGTGGCAGGAAACAGGTCCAAAACACTGCCAACAGCAACCTGACCCACAAACACAATAACCCTGAACCCTGAAGTGGGGAGAACACATGTCAAGATGCTTAATTCTGAAATGCATTTCTCTCCCTGGCTATGAACAACTGTACCATCCAAGCTAATACCTGACGCCCATCAGACAGGTTTTCATACAGGCAACATTCTAAGAGACTGAGGGGCCAGTTTTACGACATGGAAATCCATCTCAGAGAACACAGCTACTTTGTATTTTTAGCAACCTTCAGCAAGGGTGAAGTTGGAATGTATGAGAGCTTTGGCACATGGCTGACCCATGTCACAGCTGTCCTATCCCTTACTAGTGGGCACGTCTACTTACATGAAAGAGAGGTATGGCAACAGATGTCAAGTTATGAAATAAAAAGCTTCCGTGTGCAAAATACCCACTTTTAAGATGCATTTCCAAGGGCCAGAGATGGCTAAGCAAATGAAGGTATGTGACACCAAACTGACAACCTGAGTTCAATTCCCCAGGACCTGCACAGTGTAAGGGGAAAGCTGACTTTTGCAAGTTGTCTTCTCACCTCCATACATGTGCCATGGTACGTGTGTGCACATATACCATTCCCATCACACAAAATAAATAAGTAGATGTAATTTCCAAAAACCGTGTTTCCCACTCATAATCAGAACCTCTATGGTAAATTAAACTGAATTTACCTTTTTCAGTTTTAAGTCATACTTATTTTTAAGTATTTAGTTGTTTTAAGAAACAGGATGAAAACTAGGCCAAAAGAATGAGAGTAAAAGTCAGATTGGGAAGTTCTGTTGTGGTGGTGATTGTGGAGGTGGTGGTAAAAGATATGCTTAATAAAAACACACTGGTGGAAATATACAAGAACTTTTAAAACTCAATAAGCTGAATCTGGTGGAACAGGGCTGTTACCCCAGCTACCTGAGAAGCTGAAGAAGGAGGGTCTTAGGTTCAAGATTGGCTTGGGTAACTTAGTAAGACCTTGTCTCAAAATAAAAAGTAAAAAGAGGGCTAGGGATATAGTTCACTGATAGATTAGTACAAACAAGGCCCTTGGCTCAATTTACAGCACTGAAAACAGTTCAACAGCAACTCAACTACAACCTAACAACCCCACTAACAGCCTATCAACTCAGATAAAACTAATGAACAACCCAACTAAGAGCACAACTACAACCAAATTACTAGTAACCTAACAAAAATCCCAACTTACAACCAACTAATAATTCAACCTGTTTCCTTTAGCAGTTACTTCTATACTAAACTTTTCCATTCTTGGTGGAAAATGCTTAGGATAGAATGTTCATAGGGAGGTAGAACAATGGAACCACTCTAAAGGAAAGTGAAATCCTAAAGGGAAGCAAGCTCCTTGAGACAGGAAGTAAACAAAGTAAGACCAATTCAAGAAGTCCCTGAAACTGACCAGATTCATTAGGTCCAACCTTCCCCAAGAGTATAAACAGTGAAGACTGCAGATTGTAAACTTGGCAAAAGCAGAGATCAGTCCAACTGTCTAGAAGAAATAATGAGCAGCTGAGGCACTTGAACAAGGACACCCTCCAAACTGTTGAGATGCCTGCAGGTTGTTCAGTGTGCTCCGGGTTCCCAGTTTTTGTGAACTATCACTAGTGCTGGGTGGATTCTGGTGTTGTCTTTGAGTCATCTCTTTTGTAAGTAATCCCTTACCCATACTTCTATAAATAATCCCAATAAAACTCATTGGTTTATCAAGTTGGACTTTGGTGGTATCTGTACTTTGTTCTTTCATCTGTCCTTTATCTGGGGTGTTTGCTCCCTTCTTCCCAAGAATAGTATCTTATAACAACACAACACAACAAATGGGCCAACTACATATGACCTAGCTAACAGTCTCACTATACCTAAAAGTACTAAAACCCCTCAACAGACACCACAGACGGCAAGGAAGCAGATGGAGACTCTTTCCCAAGGTCACTCCAAGATACCTATTAGAAGCCAAAGCACACCTCACTGCCATCCCCGAAGCTGACAAGCATGGGGGCAACACAGCTCATTCACAGCTGGAAGAAATGGAAAATGGCATGAATACTTTGAGTCTTGAGGGTTTCTTACAAAACTAAGCCCAACTGTATGGTTCAAGCACTGTGCTTTTATTATTTACCTAAACAAATCAAAAGCTTATATCCACCTGCAGATCTGCAGATAGTTATAGCCTTATTCATAGCAGGTCAAGCTTGAAAATAAAAATCCTTCAGGAGCTGCTGGATAAAGTGGTATACATAGAAAATGGAATATTGCTCAGGCTCAAAAAAGAAACTATGAAGCCATGATAAGGCATGAGGGGCTTAAATGTGAATTACTAAGTGAAAGAAACTGATTTAAAGAAGCCCCACATGGTGTGACTACAAGTAAATGACCCTGGGGCAAAGATGGGAGTACAGAGACAATGGAAAGACCAGTGGTGGTCAGCACTGGAGCGATAAACAGGTGGACCAAGGGTATGAGAGAGCACAGAGCTTCTCTGTGCACATCACGTAAAGGAACTGTTTTGTTCATTTCTTAAAGCCCACGTGCACCTAAGGGAGACAATGGACTCTCGGATATATGCCAGAACCAGTTCAATGATGGACTGTTACAAACATAGAGCGGGTCGGGGAGGTAGACAGTGGAGGCTGGTTGTACATACACGGGCACCATCTGTACTTTCTACTTAAGTTTGCAGTGAACCTAAAGCTGGTCTTTAGTAAAAATCGTTAACATGTATTCATTTTTGTAATGCATAGGATTCAAGAGCAATAAGGTAATTATCAAAGAGGTATAGATGAGTACTTAAAAAGGCTAGCAGACTAGGATTCCTTATCCTGCATCTAGATTAAAATGATCTAGCTTATAATTCTGTTCCTGTGTCTTTTAATAATTCATCAATTTCACTTTACTTCTTTTATATGACCCTTTAATGTGTAAAATAGACATTATGAGTATAAGTCTATGCTCCTGAGGACTTATTAGAGTACTTATGGAGACAAGGGATGTCTAATGTAGTGAGTGGATCGTAGGTTCCTGCTAGAACACTCTCTGCCCCCCTCCCCCCCTTAACAGCACAGCTATGACTCAAACACACCCTTACCATGTCCCATGCATAAGCTTCATCAGTTTGCACAGAACGAGGGCAAGTGTGTGTCTCACCTGACTTGTGGAGGCTGATGGATCGCAGATTAGGGAACAACCTAGCCAGGGAGTCAGCAGGCTCCTCGATAGCATTCAAGTGATTGTTGGCCAGGACCAGGGTATCCAGTGAAGGAAACATTACACCCAGCTTTCGGATTTCAGTCCAGTCTTGGAGGTTATTGTCTGTTATGTGTAGGAGCTTAAGGGAATGACAGCAAACAGAAGGACAAGACACTGTTTCATAGTCATTAAGGCACAGGAAGAGCTCCTCCAAACTGCAGAGAGAAGAGGAAACAGCCAATTGTTTAGAGTAGTTGAGTTTGATCTTTACACACATAGCCATGTCTTCAATAACTAAATGATTCAAGTACCAGTATATCCAGGAGGCTGGGCCAGGAAGAGCATCAATCCAAGGCTAGCCTGGGCTACACAGTGATAACCTGACTTAAAAACTAAAAATAAATAAATATGCACTATATGTGAGGCGCTGGCATGTATTACAGAGTTATTTTCCTGAAGCTGAAAATAGTGTATCGCTGGGAAGGTAAATCTAGCATGAAGCAAGGGTTTGATAGGAGCTGCTGCTTGGTTAATCCCTCGCTTACCTGAATGCCAGATCTGCAGCGTTTGAGGAGAAATAGACTTAATAAAACGTAGAAGCAATGAAAGAAAATTCCAGAAACAACATGGACAAATGTTTATAAAAAGAAACAGTAACTACCAAATCCTTACCCTATGTCAGGCCTTGTTCCAGGAACATTAATATAATGGTATCTACTTCACAGACAAGGAAACTGAACCCAAAGAGGTTAAGGGCTTGTCAAAGGTCTCATGGTTAGCATGTAACATCTGAGTTTAAAAGTTAATTCAACTGCCACTTCTAGTGGTACACACAAGCCATCTTAGCACCTGGGAGGTAGCACAAGGAGAATAAGTTGTTCAAGGCCAGCCTCAGTGCAGAGTGAGTTTGAGGCTAGTCTGGGCTTCATGAGGCCTTGTCTCAAACAAATAGTCTGAAGCTATGCTGGAAGCTCTACCCAGTGAAGAAGGCTCATTAGATTGACAGTGAGGAACTATAGGCAGTGAGTGAGTGAGGGGAGATTCTAGGGGTCTTGGATAATTTCCATATTTAAACAATCATACAAACTACAGCTTTATTTCTTACTATCAGAGGTTTCCTCTGCATGGAAACAAGCATAAACATGCACAAACAGAACAGAACATTCTGAACTTACAACCTAAAGTACTTCTTTCTAAAATTATTGAAAAGAATGTCAGGCCCAGTTCATCAGCCCTTGGGCTGAAGCGTCTCAGCACCACCATATTTTAGAGACCCTAGCATTTTTTTTTCCTTCCAGAGGAAAGAGCTAAAGCATAGTTCTTGAGTCGGGTAATCATAAGATTTAAATGGAGAAAGGCTGAGGTGCTCTGGATGGCAATCACGTCTCAGGGCATTTTCTCAGGAAGAAGCCATTCATGTTGCCCCTGAAAAGTGAGTGGGTCATCCCACACCCTTGTCTCAGTGATTTCATTTTTTTCAGAAGCTTCTCATTCTCTACAAGTTCTAGAGTTTATGAGATGAAAGATCAAGAGAAAATTCTATGCAGAGACAAGGATGGTGACATGCGCCCGTGCCCTGCCCCCCATGCCCCATGGACTTACTCTGGCAACTCCTGCAGTAGCGTGTGCACTGTTTCCCATGATGCTTTGCTGTTGTTGAGGACAAGTTTGCGAACCCCAGAGAAGGACCCAGCGCATGTTCTTTCTAAAACAGACAGACTCAGAGGATTGGAACTCAGGTTCAGAAACTCCAGCTGAGGGACATTTGACACAATCTTACTGACCTGCAGAGAGAAGAAAGAAGCTTCAATTGGGCAGCAAGTGGAGCTTTGAAGAAAATCCCGTTTACGAGGGCCTGAGTGAGTGGGTCCGAGTGAAGGGCCTTTTACCTCCGGGGAGTACCACTTAGCAAAGGCAGCTACAGAGCAGCAGAAGGGACAAATAGAGGCAAATAATTTAGTCTGTTTCCAAGGAGAAGCATGGCTGAGAGCGGCACAGAGTCCCTGTGCGACCATTAGCAGGGCCCTGATGCTGCCCGGCAAGAAAGGATAATTTAGATGGCATTCTAGGCTATACATTTTTAAAGAGCTAAGATTAGGCCATGCAATTTGACTGTGTTCTCCCTCCCATTCTCAACACCACATTAAATCTGAGTAAACACTTCTTCCACCCCTACCCCCAGGGCTCCTGTAAAGATCTATGTGTTCAAAACTGACTGGAGAGATATCACCACTTAAGGGTGCTTCAGTCTGTTTCCAAGACAAATCAAACTTTAAGATGTAATTATTCAAAATCCCAAAGCATCCAATATAGATCAATAGATACATGACAATAGACAGACAGACAGACAGAAAGAATGGATGTTGGTGAAGAATGATCACCAATTTATAGGTTACTCAGCAACTTATATGTAAACAAGTGGGGCAGGAGACTTGACCGGGCTTAACTCCTCACTCTGCTGTTCTAGCTCCCCTGACACAGCTTGTCTCATTAACTCTTAATCTGCCAGATGTGACTCTTTATTCTGACATGTGAAACAACTGAAGCTCAGCGATATTAAATAATCTGACTGTGATCCCACAGTACATCATGAGCATAACCTGGAGAAAATGAACAGCAACCGCCAAGATGCTGGTGCGGTCAGTAAGGACCAAGTGAAGGAAGCATGGAGTGACAGCCAGTGCCTGCAAATGTATTAAGGTGGTGTGGGAGTCAGAAAGGAGGAAGCAGTTAGAATTGATTTCAGAGTGCTGAAAGGCTTGCATCAAATCAGTTTCCGATACTTGTTAGCTGACTAGTGTCAGAGACATCACTTAACTTTTCCAAGTCTGTTTCCTAACTGGCGAAATGGTTAAATGAGGTACACATGATGTCACTCAGGGCTAAGACCTGAGTGTCAGTTTGTTTTCAGAGCTCTGGAGGAGAAGCGGAGAAGTGCAGAGAGGACCACAGACAGAAGGTGAGCTGCAGCATCGTCAGGCCACAGCATCTCCTCAAGTCTGTGATAAGATTAACTCCAGGATGGCTCACAGAAGTTTGTCAGAGGGGAAGGCCCTCACACTCACTGTTCATCCATTCTATACACTAAATGTTACACAAATGAAGAAGTGAGCTACCGAACAGGAAGATACACTGAGCTGCTGTCCTAAAGCTTGAGGGATCTGGACAGGCTGAGAATCCCTCTTTCGGTCACTTCTGTGGATGACTGGTACCAAACCATAATGCAGCATGTAGCTAGAATCTGAAATCATGTGACTCATGCAGGGCCAGCAATGGATTGCATTCCCCATGACCTAAACACCAAGGAGATGACTTCACACAGAGGACAATGACCAGCTACCTTCTTTTGACGAGGGGTGGGGGGGGGGGAGATGAAATTCTGCTTAATAACTTCAAACAAAAGTACAACTCCTACTCAATAGAGACAAAACACAAATCATTCGCCAACATCCACTTGCTCATCCCTCTATATTCCTATAATAAAAAATGAGTAACTTAAAAGGTTGGAAAACAAATCCCAGACTCTTCCAAGTTAAGGGCTGTGTGATGCTCTTGTTACCATCTCTATATCAGCCAACAGCTAAGTGTCCGGTGAGGACACTGTGTATGTCCCCAAACACTAAACTGGACAAAAGCTAAGCAATCAGGCAGAAAAAGTCATGTGTTAGAAATAAGTATTTTCTCTTTTAAGTATAAAGATCAAAACAGCTTCCTGTGTAACCTCATACTGAGATAAGAGTCAGGAAAACACAATGTTGACTAGACTGAGAAAAATTTACTTACGAAGCCGGGTGTGGTGCATGCCTTTAACCCAACACTTGGGAGGCAGAGGCAGGCGGACCTCTGTGAGCTCGAGGCCAGCCTGGTCTACGGAGTGAGTTCCAGGATAGTCAGGGCTACACAAAGGAACTGTGTCTCGAAAGCATTTTTTTTTTTTTTTACTTATGGTGGAAAAATTTCCCAACAGCAAAGGTGACACACTCCACTGAGTTTCTAAGACAGCTCTTCGCTTGCTGTCTTTAAATTAAAAATAAAAAGGATTCCCCTGGCTGGAACAAGCTGAGTTGGTCATGTGCAAAGATGAACAACTCGCCCCAGTTCTGAGGCCCCTGCAGCTGCAGGATTTCCCAGGCCCCTACCCTGGCGTCTATAAAGGAAGAAACTTAAGGTATAAGGAAAATGGAAAAGAGATTGATGATAAAATCTGTAATTTATGCCCGAGCTTTTCTCTGCCTCACTTGACTGGCTAACTCCTCCCTCCTCTCAAATACTTTATTCAATTTCTTTTATAAAATGGTTTCAATAAGGAAAAGGGTAGTGGAGAGATGCATTGGAAAAGGCTGGACAAAATTCTACCCAGCCAAAAATTCAAGTCAATAACTAAAAACGACAATTGCTTTATATACAGGTTCCCAATTAAGAAAGGTAGACAGACACACTTTCCCTCCCTCCAAAGTATTATATTTCTCACCCATATGTGTTTTAGCCTTGAGATATATAGCAGCTAAGAGCATAAAACAAAAGAAATGGCTCATTACATGTAATGTTAGCGAGCACTCAGAAAACTCAAAGAACATACTGTGTTACTTTGTTCAACACTGCTATGCTAATGCAGGCTGAATTCAAATGGGTTAATGTCTAGGGACAAATAATCTTTTTCATAATCAGATACATGGGTTGTAAGGGAGCTGAAATGTAATGTCTTAAACCCAGTGACCTATGGAGCATTTGTAGCCTGGTGAAGAGTTTAATTAAGGCAAAAAAAAAATCAATGTTCTTTTGCAGTTGGTACTTCTCTAGTCTCTTTATGCTCTGATATTTACTCTAAAAGACTGAAATCAACTGCAGTTAAGAACAAGGAGGATTACAAGGAATGGTGAAAACCAGAATAAACTGGAAGATAAACGTGAAAGCAACAGCAGCAACAGGCTACCAAGTACATAGGAGGATGCTCAAAAGAGGTGCAGAGACATTCAGATAAAATATGCAGACCCTGGCTGTATGCGGTATGGTCTTGGAAATAACACGGACCTTGGCTAATGTAGAGAAATAGCCTGGTTCCTAGCATAAGTTCTGTGTGCTGGTCCATCCTACACCCAGCTCCCTTCTCAAGTGCAATTTCATCATTATTAAACTGCTAGTCAGTAAGCAGAAGCTCAGGTACATATTCAAAACAGAGATAAAAACACAGCCTGTAAATCTCCCAAACAACAAATTTAGAGTCAGCAGGGGATGGAATCAGAGGAGGGTGTAGTCTGAACACCTCCCCACCCCCAATGCCAGGGCAGCAGACCTTAAGTCTACCCAACTCTGGGAGCCAGGGTTAGTTTCAGCATCAGGATCCAGAAGAGTCATGGATCTGAGGGTTCGCAAGGTGACTGGCACCTGGGCAATGTGGACAGAACACGCCTGGTGACTACGTGTCTCAGAGGGCCAAGAAATTACAGAGTGTGAATTGTGAGAAGTGAGATACGCACAGGCAAACAGATAAATGTATGCACAAAAGCTACCTCTCGAGCAGCCAAAGGAATCACACTTCACTTATAAATCAGGTGACAGAACATTCAAGAATTCTGATAAAAATCCTATCAAAAGAGAAACTATCACTAAGTTATACACACCAGATTAAACAGGATAGTGGAACAGATGGTTGAAAAGCTGGACAAACAGTACTCATGATTTTTCTTAAACAAGAAAGCTGTTTGAGGATTTGTATAGCACTTGGTAGCTACAAAGTATTTCAACGGCTAACGACCAGTATATACTGATGAGTGAGGGGGAGCACTAGAGACCAGGTGAATTCAGGGGTGGGGAGGGTGGGGGGAATTTACAGTAAGAGTTGCAGCAAGTGGACTTCACCAATCCACAGATGCAGTCAGACATTCCTGAATGCAAGCAGCAGACATCTGACTCTAGTGTATCTGTAACAAGACAGAAGTCACCACCAGAACCAAGCTCACATCTCTAGGAGCCAGCAAGTGACCACACCACGCTGGGATAAATTCTTCTGCAGTGTGGCACAGGTGCCCTTGGTGAATCTTCCTGACTGAACTGAGGGCCAGGGGAATCTGACTGGAGGACAGTAACCCAGGCAGAGGCCAGATGACAGGAAAGAGAACAGTGGAATTGGCATGACTAAAGAGAGGAAGCGGCCATGCTACATGCTCATGATGCATGCTATGTGCTCATGATGTGCTGTGAATGGCAGTGCAGGGCTAAAGACAGACAGAAAGTTCTAGAAACAGCAGAGCTGTGTGATGAGGGACTTTCCTCATGATTCAGACCTTGCTTGTTAAGCAAGGAAAATGGAGGGAGGGTGCAATGCAGCAGAGTCCAGCACGACTGCTTTACCTCAGCAGTCTGTGGTGCAAGAATGCAGGTGGCAGGGTACCACAGGCATGGCAAACCCACTAAGCAAACTTCTCCAAAGAGCCAGAGCACAGACAACGAGTGTAATCTAAGGCAAGAGAATGAACGGGAAAGGGGGGATGGGGGCTGGTTTATACTTTGTGGGAGTTTCTATCAGGATATGTTTCAATCAGGTAGGTAATGGTATCGATAATAACAAGAAGGAATGTTATGACACTGTTGCTGTACAGTTGAGTTACTCTGAGGTCAAAAGACATCAGTTTTATCAAACTACTCAACACTTGATCAACATACAGGAAGTTCTGAGGATCTGTCAGATTTCAGTAACTAGAAAAGGACTATAATTTTGGCTTCAGCAGAAGCACTTCTAAGTCAGTCTGCAGAGACACAGAAGCAGGGTGTGAGCAGAGGACAGGGGACTGAGAAACAGAGAAACTGCTGTTTGTTAGCAATCAAAGCTTCTGAAGACACATTAACCTTTCGATGCCTGGAATAAAATGTCTCCATGCTACTCACACCCATAAAAGCAGGGTCACAGCATTAAGTATCAACTGAAAATTCACCAGAGGTAGTTGGCAGCTTGCTGTTGACCTTGACACATAGAGATGGCTAGAGTCTCAAGTGAGAACCACAGTCAGCAGGATACAACGCTACATAAGCAAAAATATAATGGTTAGCAAGGCCTTTTCCCAGATGCGGTGATACAGAGACTTTACCTCATGCCAGTCTTGGAGCTTGTTGTCAGAGAGATCGAGTTCGGACACATGAGCACAGAAGGCTGCGATTTCTCTTTCATCTCCGGCGCAGGTGATCCCGCAGCTGTTCAACACCAGCACGCTTGGGAGGTTGAGGCGATCTGAATCATTGGAAACACAAAACACTTGCTCCACTCAGCCTAGCTCTTGCCTGTGTCTGCTAGTCTCCAGGAATCATAAGGAAACAAAACTCTGTCTCCTGCATTCCAAGAGGGTGTCAGGGCCTTGAATCCTAAGGAGAGAGTTAAATTTGGGCCAGGAGGAGCTCAGAGGTGCGGGCCTCCCTCCACAGTCTCCTCGGCTCTGCTCCCAGCTGCCTATCTCCAGTCACCAGCAGCACCCTCACGGTCATCTTGCCTACCCCTCAATCTCAGGTAACCTGTGTCTTAGACCACCACCAACTGACCTCAATTCTGTAGTTCTAAAGCGTTCTGTCCTGATCTTTTCTCTCTAATGCTCCTTTTAAATGTTATCTCACACTACTAGTGAATTATCTGCTAAGCCACCTCTGTCAAGTTGGTGTGTTCCAAACATCTTCCTCACTTATGGGAAGACAATCAAAATGCTGTTTCTTTCATTCCTGCCTATCAATTATTCCAATTTTACACCATGTATTAACAGATTTTCCCTTATGAAAGTATATCATTCTTTAAAAATAAATTCCTAATTGGAGAAAAGGCTTCAGAGTCTGAAATATGCAAAAATTGGGTCAGCAGAAGATCAAGTCTAAGCATGCCTGCTATAAGGTTCCTAAGGTGCCTGTATCATAGCCCCATTCTCACTATCCTACTGAAAGGGATAAATGTGACAACTCGGCCACTTTTCCTCTCACTTGGAAAAACACAAGGCCACCTGAAGGTCATGATTTCTAACTTGAGACCTTGAATTATATGGTTTTTCTACTAAGTACTATTTAATATCAAATTTCTCAGATGTAGAACATAGCCTGGGCAACAAACTGCCAACTCAGAAGTCTATTTCTACAGGGTGGAAGACAATTATATTGAAAAATGACTGTCAGTGGACTCTGTGTTGGAATAAAACAGCAATTCCCTATGAACCACCTTTAATTACAGAGAACTACTGCTAAAATCTGTTATGGTCAGCTAAGATACAAAGGCTAGAAACAACCCACCCTGCATACTTCCCTCTCCTAGAATGTCTTTGTCTCCTCCTGACCACAGTCTACATTCTCCAAGGACCAGTTAACCTCTGAAACCTTTCCTGATAGTATTATCTTCTAAATTTCACTCTCAGTCACTGTGGTTTTCATTTGGCTCAACATAAGCTACATTGTGTTATAGCTTCAGAACCGTGAATGTCCTGTAATCCAATCCAAGAGCCCACGGAGGTCCTCAAGGGCATGGGCCAGCCTATGCTATTCTGCACCCTCCCAGTTGTTTGAAAGGGTGTGGACTTGCAGTATTATTCCCTAAGTATTAGTCTTGCCTGGAAAGGACAACTAAGATGCTCCGGCAATCTGGCAGAATCAGCGCTCTGAGGCTCTTTAAGAAGACACTGGGATCATGGCATGCAGTGAAGACCATCTGACTCGGAATTCAAAATGAAGGTACTCATTCACACACAAGGCGATACTGTGATCCAGCCTAGAGAATCGCCCATAAATTCTTTGTTCCACTGTCCTTACCTTTCATAGGAGAGCCCTGAGGAGTGGCTGGGACATGGACTCCCATCCCAGGGCCACGGCGGTAAGGGAAGTTTTCAGGACTGTATTTTTCACACAATACTTGCATGAAACTTCTCCCACTAGGCTGGTCCATCTTCTTTTCTGAAAAGTCTGTAAGAAACCAAGAAATCATCAAAATTATCTACTTATTCATGTAAGAACTATTTGTTGTTCATGAGGAAGGAGGCTGGGTACTGGAGAAGTGTGTAACATGCTACTTCATCAGGCAAACTCTACTGTGGTGAGACTCTGCAATGTCAGGAGGACAGCAATGATCACACAGCACGGAGTGTGCCATATCACTATAAAAAAGTCCAGCATTTAGAGGAGGGTTGTTCTTCCAACCATGGGTAACAAGAACATCTATGGCTGGTTTATAAAGTATGTGTAGTAATTTGAAAAAGGCTGTACAAGATGGTAAACATCAGACTATGAATCGTTTGTATGAATCCTCTAATAGTCTTTCGAAATTTATTCTTTCTTTATAATAACAGAACCTGTGTGTGTGTGTGTGTGTGTGTGAGAGAGAGAGAGAGAGAGAGAGAGAGAGAGAGAGAGAGAGAGTGCAAGCGAGCACATGTGTACACACTCACATATACTTGTCTTTAGAAATGTATGACCTAGCTGTGGCTGAAATGATAGAAGTATGTGTGGTAGTTTCTGGAAATCTTTAAGATAACCAGTGCTAGAGGCAGGTGAATTTCTGAGTTCGAGGCCAGCCTGGTCTACAGAGTGAGCTCCAGGACAGTCAGGGCTACACAGAGAAACCCTGCCTCAAAAAAAAAAAAAAAAAAAAAAAAAAAAAAAAAAAACCAAAAAACCAAAAAAACAAAAAAAACAAAAAAAAAGATAACCAGTGCTTTCCATCAGACCTCCCACTTCCTGCCCTCCTTCATTCTTTCAATCAATGCAGAAGAGATGCCTCACTGGATCATGGGTCCAGGAAATAAGCCTGATGAAAGTGGAACATAAGCAAAAGGGACCCAGGTCCCCAAACACTCCACTGACCTAAGCTCCCAGACTGGCAGGTAACTTTGGGATTCCAGGGACAGACAATAATCTATTTTAACGTAAGCCACTGTCCTCCATTTCCTGGTCACTTACTGGACCTAAGCCTACCTAATAGAGAGTGCTATTTCTTCTGGTGCTGAATTTAGGTAAAGTTTTCTCTATTTAATCTCACCTAACGGCCTAAACACTCAGTAACTCTAGCATTGTCTCTGCACCCATGCACATATTAAAGGAGAGAGTACTAAACACACTGACTTCTGACAGCCTGGTAACCCACCGCCTTCAGGGACTGGCCTACAGGATACAGGTAACTGCAATCAATCACCAACCATCAGCCACCACAATACTTTTTAAGTGAATCAATAAAGAGGAGGATGGTGAAGGGGAAGAAGCAATGGCTGAGGAAGGAAGGCACAGGGCGAGAGGGCAGCGGCCTATGAATGACTTGGAGAAAATTGGTGTTGCCAAAGCAGCTATGGGCAGGAACCACTGCAAACTCATTGGTAGCTGAGCAGAGCAGAAAAGGGCTGGCTTTTGAGGAGGGGAACATAACTTCTTTGTCTGTCTTTGTTTTTGAAACTCCTCTTAGTGCTTGAGTCTCAGGTATGACGGAACCAGGGCCAAGAGCAGAGTTGCTAGGAAGATGCTGTAAAAGCGCGGGATGATGATGAAGACTAATATCCCAGGAGACACTCACTGAGCGTGGGAGGATCAGGATGGCTTTAGCGAGCAAGGTTTGGGGAATTACAGGGGCTAGCAGAAGGGGAGGTGGGATGCAAGGCTAAGCCTTGGGTTTCTGGTGCTGACCGTTAACTAGTACCTTTAACTAGTCAAGGGATGATGAACTGCACTTCTTCCGTGGAAAGTGTGGGGCACTTGATGGTACTCTGAGAAACATTATAAAGTTAGGTGATAAATGCTGGCTCAAGATGGAGACTCAAGATGGAGACTCAGATGTCAACCTTAACATAGGACATGTTGTGAGGACTAGAGAGAAGAACTATGTGGCGCCAGGGACAGAGGAGGCAGTGAGTCACAAAGAAAAGGAGCAGGGACAACCAGAGCAGAGGGCACAGCCCCCAGGCTAGGATGAGACGTGAAGGAAGATGGGATGGCAGGCTTTCAGTAGTTAGGATAGAAAGCCATGGGCAGCCGCCATGATTTCTTCCTCAAACTAATAGAGACTGCTCGGTGCTTAAGAGTGCCCGATATTCTCCCAGAGGACCTGGTTTGGTTCCAAACACCGATATGGCAGCTCACAACTGTCTGTAACTCCAGTCCTAGGGATGCAAACACCTCGTCTGGCCTCCTTGGGCACCAGCTTGTGCTGCACGCGCACACACACACACACACACACACACGCACACACACACACATAAGCAAATGCTCATGCACATCAAAAATAAAAATAAAAATAAATCACTAAAGACAACAAGAGACTTGAATGCAGTTACACATTAGCTAGGAAGGCGAAGGACTGGAAGATACCAACGGGAGCAGACACTAAAGGGTTTCTCAGAGAGCTGTTAGATAGCAACCAGATAATGCTTCAAGTTGCTCGCTGTGAGTACTGACGTTTATTTCACTGTAGCAACACTGTTCTCCTTATGCTTATACAGTTAAATAAGTCAAATGCTGGCTCTTTTTCTCAGGCTATTATAATAACTCTACCATTAAATTATACAGGGAGAAGAACTGGAATTCTGTATCTCAGAGCATTGAGTGCAGCATGCAGTCTACGGTGAGGGCTTGGTCAATGCTACTGAGCACTAAAACCACTCATGTCTACAGTGTTGAGAGGAAAAGGCAGAGACTGTGGGAAGAGGGTAGGTTAAGCCCCACTCCATTTTCACCACTTAATAGCTTTGTGACTAACAGCAAGATGCTCACCTCCTGCAATAGCAAATATGTCAGCTGGCATTTACATCTTTCTGTAAAAATAAGCACATCCATCTAATTAGTAGGCAAGTTTGATCTTTTCCTTTAATAAATGGTAAAAATATTTGTATACCAAGTCATTGTTTTAAAATAAATCTTTCTGATTATCAGGAGATGTTTGATATATATATCAAACATCTCCTGATAATCAGAAAGATTATATGTGTGTGTGTGTGTGTGTGTGTGTGTGTGTGTGTGTGTGTGTGTGTGTGTGTATGTATATCGGTATCAGATAGATAGATAGATAGACAGACAGACAGACAGACAGACAGATAAATACTGGTTTTTCAAGACAGGGTTTCTCTGTATAGCCCTGGCATTCCTGGAATTCACTCTGTAGACCAGGCTGGCCTCAAACTCAGAAATCCACCTGCCTCTGCCTCCCAAGTGCTGGAATTAAAGACATGCACCACCACTGCCCGGCTATATATTTTATCTATCTACATACTGAGGTGATGTAAAAGTCCTTGGATGGAAGGAGTGACAAGTGGACAAAGCTTTACAAAGCCCCGATCTGGAGACTACTTGGATCACAGGGACACTGCAGAGATTGCCAGTGTGTTACTCGGATTCCAAGGCTGTGGTAAAGCTCCAAACTCTATACCCTGTTCATTCTGTATGACATTATGGTGAGGTGGAAAGCCCATGGACACAGACTAGGTACATATGAACTAGCTCCTAACCTATCTGTCCTCCTCGCCCATGGATGATCTGAACCTCCCCCTTGGGTTTGTAGCAAGAATTTAAAGGAGAAAAAAGCATGAACATAGAGGTAGCCATTAGATTGCATGTCTTCAGCCACAACGAAGCACATTTACTGGCCTTTGTTGAATCATTTGAGATGTTTAGAACACACATGTTCACTGACTACATGCCTAACCATGGAACAAATATTTTACATGTATAATTCACACCAGTGGAGTATGTAGCAGGTCACCTTGGGAACACCTTGAGCACTGAGCTGTACTCTATTTAACCCCTTTGTTTGTAAGCTTACAGTGGGCACCTGGGTTAGAACTATGGCCCTGAACTACACTCTCTGACACTGATCTAGTTTACTCCACTGACCTAAGGATAACAGATGTCTGAACAGGAACTCTCCGACTGACAGGTTCTTTGTTTATGTAAAGTCTCCACCATCAACCCCAGACAGCACAAGCCAGACACTCTGCCACTAGTAAAAGGCTCCACAGCTCTTATCGAAGTCTGTCTCAAGCAGAACACCAGAGCAATCTTTTAGAAATGGTTAAAAAGGCAATTGGAGAAATTACACTGTCATCTTCCACACAACTGGCAGTTCAGAAGACTAACGTGTAGGGAAGGCAGACTGTCACTGTGGCAATACAGGTCTCTGTGTTCATATGGTGTCTGTGAGCTGGAGGCTTCCGAAGCCCTTCTGCCTCTGTAACTCAGGGGCAGCTAACTTGGACACGACTGGAAGATGGGACACTCATTCATGTGAAGGTAAGAGCCCAGGGATAAACAGCAAAGCCTGGGAACTTGAAAGCTTCCCCCTTAAGTCTTCAAGCTTGAGAAGAACTTTTCCAAAGCTAGGCCTGGTGGAGTCGGCCTATAATCCTCACTACTTGAGAGGGGGAGGCAGAAGAATCTAGGGTCCAAGACAACCTGGACTGCAAGTGATTTCTAGGCCAGCTTAATGAGGTTTTGTCTCAAAATAAAAATTATTAATAAAAGGCTAGGGGTATAGCTTAGGATAGTCCTTGTGTAGCATATACAAGACCCCAGGTTCAGTCCCAGCATCCTCAAAACAAACCAAAAGCCTCTTGCAAATATTCAGGATGTGAAAATATCTAGTGTTCTCTCTGGGACTACAAAGTGGCCCAGGCCCCTTTACTGGTCATTGATTGAAGAGTCTTGTGGCAATGCAGGTGCACACACGTCTACATGGCTGTTCAGTTAGAACCTCAGGAGGGCCAAATGGATGTGTAACAAAATCTGCTCAGATCTGCTGTGTTTCAGGAGGAATGGGAGGTGGGAAAGGAAGACTGAAAACCAAGAAGCCTGAAAAATGAGGAAATGTAGAATGGAAAAGATCTTTAACTCAAGCCCTTTAAAAGGTCTGGGGGTAATCTATGACTTTCTGGAAATAACAGGAGTCAAGTTACACTTGTCTACCTCTGCAGTTGGCAGGGTTCGAATGCATTTGTAAAGCTGTTCTGAATTGGTGCTTGAAGCCAGGAATCTTGGGTGATGCTGCTGGGTCCCATTACAGGTGGAGGAACATGTGAAAATCCCAGGTCTTTTGTGCCTCAAGACCCCATGTCAGTCAGTATTCTGTAGCGCGCCTGGACAAAGTCACAGCAAAGCAGGGGCTGGAGGATAAGGTGCACACACAGCACTGCCAGGTGGGTCACTGTCAGAGCAGCGCACCGCGCCCCACAATACGCGGCCAGGCAGCCTGTACTTTACATTCCCACCAAAAGGGTGAGTTACGATAAGTATCAAACTCAACACAGCAGGGTTAAAGCTGACCTGGATGCTAAAGTTATTCAAGATATAGCCTCTGGTGGTAAGCAATGTCAATATTGCCCACAGAAGCAACGTGGAACAGTATGCTTCATAAAGCATAAATACTACCAGCTCTGCTCACAACTTCCCAGACAGAGAAATAGAAATACAACCTCAGAGTGCCAAATGTAAAATCAAAACCTTATAAAAATAGATTTATTGGCTTGTACATGCACAGGCTATCTCTGGAAGAAAAAGAGAGTTGGAATAGCAGCAGCAACTGACGCCACAGGAAGGAAGGAGGGTGGAGGGCGGGGAGGAGCCTCACCACCCCGACTCTGAGGGAAGGAAGGAGGGTGGAGGGTGGAGAGGAGCCTCACCACCCCGACTCTGAGGGAAGGAAGGAGGGTGGAGGGTGGAGAGGAGCCTCACCACCCCGACTCCGACTCCGAGGCACCTGAAGCAGCAGACCCAGGTGCCATCGCTCAGAGTGGGTGTTTCGTGTGACACAGGAATGACCTAATGATTTATCAAAGGCTTTTTTAAAAAATTATGCTTTTATTTAATCTCAGGATTTATAGTTTCTATGAAAAATTCAAGTTGGGTTTTTTTGGGGGGAGCGTGTAGAATAGATAGTATTCTAATAACTTTAAAGGAATGAAAAGAGAAATAGAACGGAAGATCAGAGGTTGGTAGTTTTGTAAAATTCGGTGAAGAAAGTGGGAGTGCACATACCTGAACCTGGGAGTGAACTTCAGCAGCGGGACTGGGAGAGAAGTGGAGGTGGACTCGCAGGTGACCCGGCCAGCAGGCCCTACAGCTCCTCCCTGCTCCCTCTCAAGGGCAAACACAAAGCCCCACTCTGGACTATGGACCATCCACAGGGCTTGCAGGGACTTCCTGCCATGCCTTTGCCAGCCAAGTGCAATTACACAACCATTCCAGGAAGCAGAGAGGAACTCAGGAGCCTTGGGAACTTTGGGCAACCAGGTTACCAGGACTGGAGACCAACAAAGAAGATCGTCCCCAGTGGAGCACTCTGGTTAGTCTCACAGTACTGCAACAGTCAGTGGCTGGGGACCAGAGTAACACTTTAGGAGAAGAAATAAACACCGCCTGTCCTAGCCTAGGGTGGGGCTGGACCTTCAAAAAGAGTTTGCACAAGTGGAAACTATCTTTAATTTGGACCCACTTACTTACGATAAGTTAGTCGTAGCTACTATCAGAAGTAGGGCACCAGAATGACCCGTCTCACTCCATCTGAGGAAGCAGAAAACCGCCCTGTGAACGCACCTCCCAGACTGACTTAAGGAGGAAAGGTAAACCTTTGCCCAAGCTTGCGCCTTCGCCATAGGTTCTCTAGGCTAGATGATGCCTCACACCAGTGATGCTTCCTCATTTTACATGTCTGCCTCCTTCAGAAGACAGACAACTGGAATCTCTTGCAAACTGTTGGGAGGAGGTAAACAAATGCCTTTCATTTTCTCTGTGACTTCTTTTTGACCTTCATCAAATCATCCTGAGGAGGTGAATTTGCTTGTTCATTATGTATTACGTAGGTACTTCCAGAGTATTTTCCCTTAGTGGGAATCAATGAAGTCACATGTACCAGAGGCTGAATCTGTGCTGAGCACTAAAGAAAGGGAAAAGAAAGAAAATTCAAACCCTGACATCTGGGCATTTCCCACTTAGGAGGAAATACATGGGATAATAAATGTATAAACAAGTCACAGAGAAAGAGTAAAGTGGGGGTAGGAAAGACTGTTCAGTAGTTAAGAGCACTTCCTGTTCTTGCAGAGGACCTGGGTTCAGTTACCAGCATCCATGCAGTAGCTCACGACTGTCTCTAATTCCAGTCTGCGAGAGCCAGTGTCTCTTCCGACCTCCAAGGGCTCCTGCACATATGCAGTGTACTCACACTCGCTCTCCTCTTCCTCCTCCTCCTCCTCCTCTTCCTCCCTCTCTCTCTCTCTCTCTCTCTCTCTCTCTCTCTCATACACATGTATACACATAAAACTAAATGTATTTTTAAAAACCACAGGAAGTTGTTAAGTTTTGGAGAGAATCCTGGGTCATCTAGCAGAAGAGGGAGTTGGAGAAGAACATTCCAAGTACAAGAGACAAAGGAACACGCCCAGGCAGGGAGACTTGATCCGTTACAAATGCTGTTAGCATACAGGGATAGGGAATGGGGGGTGCAGATGTCTGCTCAGGAAGATATCAGAGCATGCCGACCTCGTTCAAGGCAGAGGTTACCCTGTGGAAATAAAAGGATAATTTTCATAGGACACTGTGGACCCAGTACAAAGATGGAGTTCCTGATCCTACACAGAAGTCAAAGTGATAGGAATCTTTAGATCCTTCCAGGGCACAGCAATCTGAATTTGCTTACTTCAGAGAAAGCATCCATAGTTTGTTTCAGCATAGACGAGGGAGGGAGTCCAAGCCATACCAGAAGGAAATGAAGCGTAAGCAGAGACAGAGTATGAGCCTCATCTTAGAGGGGCTGGGATGAAAGTGCAAGAGAGGAGTGGCTGACAGAGAAAACCCAGAGGTCAAGAACTGCTTCTCAGGACCAGAGAGAACAGTGCTGCCTAAGTGGGAGGGGCCTGGAAAGGTCAGCAGTGAGCCGCATAACAAAGCCTAAAGGAGCCACTCTCCAGGGGACAGTTCCCAGGACATTTCCCACAATCCCCCAGGGTTACCAGCTCTCTCAATTTTCCAATTCTTCCTCATCTATTTGACTTTCACTAAGTGTGGATTCCTCTTTTAACCTCATCCCAAAACTTCTTTCTGGTTTTGATCCCAAACCTTCAACACTGTATTCTAGGAAGCTTCAGGTTTTTCCTTGACTCCTTTTCTGAAAAGTGTTTCTGCATCCCACTGAAACACAATCCCTCTAGAACAACATAGGATATGTTATATATGTTTCCCCCAGAAAAGACCTTAAGACTCTAAAGATGAGAGTCAGTTAATCACATTATTGGTTTTAGAAACTACATTATCTGATCTGAATTTTTAAAAATGTCTGTTTGAATGTAAGCAGACGATCTGGTCCGCGCCACACTCCCTGTAACTGCTGCCATGGAGTCCTTTGGACAGCTGAGCTAGCCAGGGCAGTAAGTACAGCCAAAAGCCTTTCCTATTGGAAGCCACCCCACACCAGAAGACATCAGTGACCTATTTAACAAGCAGACTGAGCCTGAGAACACACCTTATGGTGTCCTTCCAGACCACATTTTCCAGGCTATGAAGATAGTATTTTCTACTTAAAGATTAAGTGACTATTAGACACATAATTTTAGAATCTGTCTGAAGTTCATGAAAAACTTTCTGTGTCTTTACATACATACTTACAAAATCCACGTTAGGGGCTTTTACCCCATTAATGAATGAGCTGTTACAGTGAAAGCCATGTACAGCGGCAGCCTCTTACAGCGGCCATGTCTTCTGAACGAACAACTCAAAGACAGTCCAAGGCAGTAAAGAGGTCAGGGCTCTTCTCTATGGCACTCAAATTTAGTCTGTACTGAAGTCAGGCACACCCTCTATCTACCTGTTAACTCCGGGCATTACGTAATGGATACAACTCAATGCCCTCTTTGGATGAAGTAAGAAAAATCTAACAAGTCTAATAAATTTTTAGAGCTACCCTGCAGAGACAAGGCCAGTTGGCTTGTTAACTCATAGATCATCACCAGCCCAGGCCATGCCACTGTGATCTCACCCCATCCTGCAGTCCATCATCCTAGTCCCAAAGCCTCTGTCAACTGCACTCCACACAATATCTGCACTCCACACAATATCATGCTTTCCTAACTACATACATGTCATTCAAACACGGGCAGACAGAATGTGAGAACGGAGTTCCTAGACTTCTGTAGCACCGCAGGTCTCCTTACAAGCAGCACAAACTGTAGACTACTTGAGTAAAATTCCTGTCCTTGAATTAGTGACATCAGAGAAGTTAAAACCGTGGCTGTGCAGGGAGCTCTCTGCATTATCTGCTGGGCGCCATGCTGCACACGAGACACACAGTGTTAGCAAGGTTTTCTTAGCTTCAGGTACACATCAGCAAGCAGGGCTGGCATGTATGCCTGCTGTCCAGTATATTCAAGCATAGTACTGAAATGCTTACCCAGTGTACGGCCCCAGGAGGGGAAACAGAACAAAGTAACTCTTCATGCGAAACTGTTTCAAAGTATTAATTTCTAAATACTTCCTAATGTTTATAGTTTCTCAGTGACTAAATATGCTGCAAACCAACTGGCTATGTCCCATTAGGCACTCTGAAACAGAAAACACTGCCCAGAGACTCAGTAGCCACCCCGCCACCACAAAGGGTAGTAGCATTTACTACTCTTTACTTGAACACCCCCAAAGAGATTGCCCCGAAAGTCCCACAACCAACTCCTTCACAAACAAATTAATGCCCACCCTGAGCTTTCTATTTGACCCAGATCCCACTGGGAAAATCTCAAGGCTTTATCATTGAACTTACTCAGAGCAGGGTTAGACATGTTAACCAATGTCTCCATGCCGAGATTAACAATCATTTTAAAGCCTAGAACTTGAAACAGCCACTCTCTGAAAAACACACTGACGCTTATCTGTATTTACAGCCTGGGAAACTGAGGGGATTTGCTTGGGTTTCTGGGGCCACAGTAGCATGCTAAGTCATCCTTGCTGTGCCTAATCTGCTGAGCCATGCTGACTTCATTAAAAAAGGAATATTTCATGTTAACAGTATACAGCACCACATGCAAGTCCTAGAAACAGACCTGATTGTAGAAATAGACTGACTGTAGCCAAAATTCTTATTGTAACTATATCAAAGTCACCAAACCTGAACACAAAACAGTCGCCCTGCCTGGCCAGTCACCAAAGGAGGAAAACTCCTCTGCCCTCTCAGCAGCAATGCAGACTTCACCGCTTTGAATGGATCGCTAATACGCATTTTCTTGTAGCTGTGAACACACAAGTTTAAGGTCATTACCTAACTGTCTATGGACTTATTATTATCTCTGAGCTCCAGAAGTAGCAAGGGAAGCTGGCATGTGAAGGCAGAGTCTCATTAGGAACAGACGCTAGTCTATCACCCAGCAGCCTTCTGGAGATAACAAAGCACTCTGATAACCAGGGGTCACCAGATGTTACAACAGCCATGAACAGAGTGTGGCCAAGTTTACACAGGAAAAGAAAGTCACCAGCTCCTTCCAGTCCCCTTCTACTGCACTGCTGCTGGTGATGGAGTGGGCTGACTCTGGCGCTAGGCTGCTTGCAACTGATGAAAGTCCTCCATAGTGCGGCTGCAGACAAGCTGTGGCGTTCTCGCAGCTCCTTGTGCTTCCTTGTGGGAAGGAGTAACAGAGTGCCCCTAACCTCTGCCTCCAGGTACTGCTGGAGGATGGAGCAGTTAGCACCAAAGGCATCGAAAAGACGCCAGTGCCCATTCCATCTACTACCCGACCACCAACTACTATCACCTCTGAGTGATCATGGACGGAAGAGTACTGGGCTGCACGACTTACCTATAATTACTGTACAATAGATCTGATCTGGTTGCTTAGGGCCTGTGACTATGCTGATTCCTGCCAAGTATTGAGACCAAATAGCATGTCAGACATTTATAATGCCATTCCTTGTTAACTGGATGACTTTCTGTCACCTTTGCACCTACCTGAAGGATAAAATAGGTAAGTCTAAAAATGCACTTAGAAGAGATTTGATCTGTGAAGGATAAAAATCTCTATACATTTCTTGTAATCATTTATTAAGTTTCATGAGAACACATATTGCTAAATGAATGAAAGATATCCTTTCACAAAGGGTACTTACTTGCCTTTAAAAAACTTAGGCCTTAAATTATTAATGATGGTCATGAAAGATATGATCTCACTGAGTTACTACAATAAGGATGAAATAATTTAGACTTGTTTTCAACAAGTAGAAATTGAAATTTTTCCTAATTTAAGTCTATAGACCAACAATGCCGTGATTATCAACATAATAAAAGTATCATCAAGAAAAGAAAGTCTTTTTATTGCAATAAAGGGATAAGTCAATCAGGAAACTTAGTATGTGGAAGTCATTGCACTAAATGATTCTCTTCTGATAAACATCACTGAGATGAGTATGGCAAGGACAGCTCTAATGCTAATGATCTCCTAAAAGATTATCTCCAATTCTTTACAGTCCATTTTGCATGGCTTCCATGTCTCAAATCCATCTGTTTGCCAAATGTATTTGCAAGTCAAAATTCAGAATGTCTGTAGTTATCTGTGGATAGTGCAGAGAGTCCCTGGAGCTGAGGCAGACAGGCTGGGGCTCTGACTTCTGGTTCCAGCTCTGTAAACAAGCTCCCATTTGAGGATCTACTCAGTGCTAGGGTTTGGTGCTTCTGATGCAGCTATTTAAGAAGTCTCTCAGGACTAATACTAAAATGGTAGTTGCTCCTAAGACATGGGAGATTCTCGTGTACTTTGTGGAGGAAACACGCCCATTAGACAGTTTCATTCAGACATAAATCACAGTGTGGTGAATCCACTGGGAACCAAGTGAATAAACAAATGTCTTAAAACAGATAAATAAAGAAGAAGGCCATGTATTGTCATTGCTCATTTGACAGAACATGTCTTCAGGATCACAAGTTCACAGGAACTAATCTGTGTTTCCTGGTGGAACATCTGTTCTATATCCACAAACTCAAGGTGACTTTGCAGAAAAACACTGAGAACAACAAAACCAACTACACTGTGTTTGAGAACAACTCCAGGGAAAGAATAGGCCAAGAAAAGAGAAACCAGGCCCAGGGCCCATATAAATAATAGATGAAGGGGCAGAGAAACCAGCTGGAAAAACTTAAAAGCAGTCAATAATTAATCCTGAAACAGTGAATATAGGTCTGAGGAAAAAGAAAACAAGGGTAGAAAAGAAACTGGATGCCAACCTCAGAGCACAGGAAAAACCTCAACTCCAGACAAAACTCAAATGCAAGCCCCTTTCCCAGAGGCAAAAGTGCACTGCTCCTAAGGCCCCTCCCCCTCAGGCAGACAGGCACTCCTCATAAAGCCTCTCCCCAATGGCAGACAGGCACACCTCCTAAAGCCACGCCCCCTGAGGCAGACAGGCACTCCTCCTAAGGACTGCTCTATGCCCTTGACTTTAAGACTTCACAACAAAACATCTCCAACACAGAAAAGGAGTTGACAATGAGATTAAAAGCTTTTGATCATCAAAAGACGTTAAAAACATAAAAGACACACCTAAAACTGGAAAAAGATTATGCACTATACATAAAATACAAATAATTGTTTTTTCTTTTTTAAAAAAATTAAAATCCAATGAGGAAAATGGATAAAAGACATGAACAAGTATTTAACAGGAGATCACTCTCAACTGAATAATAAAATTATGGAGAAGATGCTCACCCTTGATAACCCAGACAAAAATGAAAATCTCAGTGATCTCACATACACATAAGCAAAAGTTTAAAACCCTGACAGCTGAAGCCCTGGGGGAAAGTTCTCCTATACTCTAGAGAGCTCACATGTGACGAGCATGAGGACACCTGGTGCAAACACCTTACAGCAGACTACCTCTCTAGATAGCAAAACTGAAGGGAAGCATATCAAGTCTCCATACGTTTGCCCAGGCTGGCCTGGAATTTGTGATCATCCAGCCTCTACCTCCAGCATGCTGAGATTACAAGCATGCACCCCCAAGTCGTGCCAGGAGCACATAATATTTGATCCATCAATTCCAGCTCTCAAAGAAAGTTCTAGAGGCACTGGTATATGTGGACCAAGAGACAAGGGTAAGAATGCCCATAGACAGTACTTTGAATCTGCAAATATCCTGGAGTTTCCTCATCAACATGGATGCATTTTCAAAACAATGTCAAAGGCTTGGAGATTTAACTCTGGGTTCAGTCCCTAAAACTTAGGGGAAAGGTATACATATGCTCACACATACATATGTGCATATGTATATATATATATGTATGTATATATGCACACACACACACATATATCACTTGGGTTTGGGAAGATGGCTCAGTCAACAAAGAGCTTGCTATGCAAGCAGGAGGTTATCCCAGTTCCATCTTCAGCGTGTGCACACACAGGAGATGACTAACCAGAGAAGAGTAAAGTCGGGCACAGCCATGCCCGGGGAGCTGGAGGATGCCCCTGGAGGATGGAGGCCTATGATGAGAAAGGGCTCAAGTAGTCAGAGTTCTCCACACTGCAGTACACCTGGCTGCACTCCTCTCCGGTCACCAGTACAGCCCTTAGGCATCACATCCAAATCTACTTCAGCCTCCGTTTTCAAGGCTCTACTCAGTTCAGCAGTCACCCACCTTGCTCAGACCTCAGTGACAGTTTCCTCACTGGTATCTCCTAACTTCTTGTGGTCTATTCAAATGTAAGCCAACTGTATTCTTCAGAATGCTGGTGGCTTCCTTTCTCACTTAGAGTACATCCTGATTCCAACCGTAGTCTTCAAGGCTGAGCTTGCGTCGGCCCCCTGAGCTCTGCTTTCTGCTTTCTCCCTACCCCACTTCCTTCCACCCTTTCTTCCTTTGACTTCTAAAGCTTGCCAAGCTCATTTCCCCCATTTGCTGGTTCTTTGCCGAGTGCTTCATCTCCGTATCCAAGTGCCTCAAATTTAAGCACAGATGTCACCTTCTCAGAGGCTGCTTTTGACCATAGTGCCAAACACAGACACAGCATCGCCACCTCTTATTCTCCTCCACTCTATGGGGCATTCTTGTGACAAGCTAGTCTCCACCAGTGAGCTTGTGTCACCCTGCTTCGTGTTACCCACAGTGGAGCATGACACACCTCGAGTATTGGGTCGTTGGATGGAAAACTGAACTTTGAGTAGACTTGATGCAGTATCTACTGACAGGGAAATGAAAATCAAGTGGATTGAGGGGGAATACAGAAGACTGGAAAGAAGAATTTGGAAAATCACTGGGAAAGCATTATTCTAAGAACAATCTTAACACGGCCTGCAATAGTACTTCCAGCTACATTCCTAAGGATGGTTAGTGAACTGCTAGACAACGTTTCACACCCAAGATCTTTAGTTTTGCAAATGTAACTACTTAAATCTCCAGGGATCTGTCTCTTGTGTACGCGTACAGAGTGATAGAGGAAGATACCTAATATCCTGGTCAATCAATCTCAATCTCTCTCTCTCTCTCTCTCTCTCTCTCTCTCTCTCTGTGTGTGTGTGTGTGTGTGTGTGTGTGTGTGTATGTATTTAATCTATTAGAGAAAAGTATTGTACTTAAGAGGATGCTTCCAAGAGCTAGAGAGCTAGCTCAGTAGTTAAGAGCATGCACTACTCCTAAGGAGGGCCTGTGCTGGAGGCTCATGACTTCCGGTGACCTGTTCCAGGGGAATCCAATGCCTCCTCTGGACACTCCAGGCACCTGCACTCACAAGCAGCACACACCTACACACAGCATACATGTATATATATAATTAGAAATAAAAGAAATCTTTAGTTTTAAAATGAACGTGCTTCATTTAGTTCGAGTCATTCTGATCATTAAGTAATTTACACAAGTTACCTCTATGCCTAAACCAACAGTAAAATGAAGCTATGCATTGCCGTTTCAGAGTTGTGAACATTATGAAATAATGTTCGTTCAATGAAAGTATCTAGCTAAGTGGCTAGCATATAGGAAGTCATGGCAAAGAGGCCCCCAAGGTAAGTCAAATCACCAGCGTCCTTACACACAACAGCTGGAAACACAGCCAAGGTTAGCTCTGAGCCGACCAAGAAGTCAGGGGAACACAAAGTTCAAACAGAAGGATGGGAAAGCACTCTGAGAACACAACCTTGCTAAGGAGTGAGTCACACATGGCAAAGAAGCCATCAGAAACCAGAGGATGGGAAAGGGAGGGAGCTGGTGCAGATGCGGAAATGAATGACAGATGCAGGTAAGGAGGCCGACTGGTGCGGCTGCTGCGAAGCGCTGTGCTGCGCTGCCCTGTGCAGTGCAATGCTGTGCTGTGCTGCACTGCACTACCCTGTGCAGAGGAGAGGAGCCCGGAAGGTGGATATGGCTGTGGTCGCACCACAAGGGGCTGTGTTTATGAAGTTACATTCTAGTCACTGGGCAGTGGGGAAATGAAAGGAGGGGATTAAACATGCTATATTAATAACAATCCTTTTAAAGACAGAAAAACATCCTAAATCCTTAATCATGACATAGATCCTGAATCTGTTAACGGGAAATGGAAACTATAAGCCTGCATTCCTGAAACCACACCAGCAATCTCAGTACTAATGCAGACTGGGCTGGAATCTGGCCTCCCGGTCAACCTGACCAGGAGGATGTTGATAAGCCACTTGTCTTCACAACAGCAGAGAAAACCTGTGTTTACTCTGCACATGTGCCTTGTAGCTTCCATTACTATCTCATTTAACTCATTCACGACACTCATAAACGACACTATTAACACCATTTGAGATCAGAAAACCCAAGCAAAACAAGGCTTGGGTCATTTGACTAGTGATTGACAGAGTCAGGATTCCCAGGGAGGCTGACTTCAAAGTCCTAAAACTGAATCAGTCTGCTGAAATAGGGCACTGCTCAGTTCATTAAACATCATGTACTCAGAAGTCATTTGTGTGTACCTGCTATAGTTTAAAGCATCATGCTACGTTGGTGACTCTTAAATTTAAGTGGGCAGAACAACCATGGGGCAGAGAACTAAGACATAAATGTCTCTGGACCCACCAGAGATTTTGGTTCAGGAAGTCCAGGATGGAATCAGGAATCCACTTTTTAACTCTAAGTTCAGTTGATAGGATTAGCCTGTTCTGTGAACTCTGCTGGCTAGCTGTGAGGTTCAAAGGTGTTAGAGATTCCTGACCTCCGGGTATTTCCGATACAATAATGAAGCACAAAGACTTCACACGAGAGAGGTTATACGAAAGGAAACAAGGATGAACAGGATTTGACGAGGAAAGAGTCACCCTCACTGGCAAAGGGAGGCACAATGAACTGTAATCTGGGTGGGATGAGTATATATTTTGGGAAATGGAATGATGGTCGAAAAGAAAATTAAGGAAAGCTGGAGAAGGCCCTGGCTATCAGCCATGACACTTGGCTCTTTACTTGGTGCTGAACGGCTGAGAGCTGATGGTTTTGCAGGAGGGAACAGGACTCAGGGCAGCCACGTTTTCTGTAAGAGTTCCCTCACAGAGCTAGACAAGATCAAGGGGAATCAGAGCATCACAATCGAGACAGCTGATCTACCACAGCTCTAAGCCTCAAGAACCAGGATGCATAGTCTCAGAAGACAGGACTGACAACTCCTGAGACTGCATGGAGGGCACAGCTCAGGGGTATTTCTCACCTACTAAACCCAGATCGTAGCACTAGCAGCTCCAGGTAACTTTTCAGAACTCTTCCTGGAGCTGTGGTAGAGCATTGGCTTAGCATGGGCACGGTTCTGGGGTCATTTCCTGGTCCAAGAGTAGGGCTGGGTGTATATGGGTGGCATCTTACATAGCTGGCCAGACCTGGAATCTACAAAACCTCATTTCACAAAATACAGTTCAGGAGTAAAATGGGAGTACACTAGCCTGAGTAGCCCACATACATACTACACTATTTAAATCTAACACACACACATACACACACACTCACAAAACCACAATTTGGAGCAACACAATCTCATTTTACTCAGTCCTCTAACAAGTATCAAGTGTTCAATTTCCAAACCCTAAGCAGTTTGGAAGCAAAATTTACAAGGGTTAAGGAGCCTTCTATGGATCTGAGTGTCAAGGGAGGGAGGAAACGCTTTAAAAAGGACAAAGGATCAACCCATCCAGCTCTCCAAAGTCGTTTATTTAAGTGTACAAATGATTCCACGAGTCTTGAAATGAATGAGGGTCTTCCCTAGAGATCGCAACACCTACTATAAAACATTCTTTAAAACATAAAATATTTATCGGCTCAGAGACACAATGGTTCACACGTGCCAGCCCAGTCCCCCTCAGCAGCAGCCACACCACAAGCCATCAATGAAGGGGGCCTATTTTATAAAGCTGTCTGAAGACTCCCGGTGCTGCTCATGGTGCTACAGGGCATCCGCTGAAGGTGGGCTATGCTGACGAGGTTTAACTCAGGCAAGCACTCAGGTGATCATGTCTCTAAACTCCATCTTCATCCACAAGAAGTAAGACGGTTAGATTGTCTTACGTGTGCATCCTGTCATCGGTTACTGAAATGAGGTAACATCCGGTGACATGCCACGTCCTGCAGCAACAGGCTGTGTGACAACTTTCAAAGGAAGCAGCGACATATGAAGGGCCCTTGTTTTGTTCACAGACTTCTCCCAATGACTCTTAAGAATTAAGACTGTTTCTCTAAGGATTTCCTCCGCTTTGTGTAGATGTGTACTCGTGTTTCTGGAGGTGCTGCCTTCTGTATGGTCTGAGGTAGTCTCTGGCCAAACCTGCAGCTCACTGATTCGGGCCCTGGGATCTTGCTGTCTTGACTCCCCAGTGTTGGGAAGACAAGTGTGCCATGGTACCCAGCTTCTCTGGGAGGGTGGTAGGAATCACAGGCCTTCACGCTTGCACGGCGAGCCATTTACCTGCTGAGCTACCACCTAGTCCTTCCTCTACGTTGTAAACACAGAAAAAGTATCTTCAGGGAGGGAGCCCGCCAGCTTCCCTTCCGCGACCTCTGTTCCCGCGGACTGCGCTGGAGAGACCGGTACCCAGGCTCTCCCCCCGATATAACATCACTTGGGACACGGCCTGTTGGGGCTTCCGTCTGTGCCCGAGGGCGGGTTGGCGCTGTAGTCGTCTGGGCGCCAGATCGGCGGGCCATCGTGACCACAGGGTGAGCGGCGCCACGGAGACTGCCCTCCGCCATCTTTGCTCCAGTGACCAGGTAGTTGGGACCGCCAGGCTCAGAGACAGACAGGCATAATATCGCTTCGGTTTCAGGCAGCTTGGGTGTAACCTGCTCCCAGGTGCTGGGCTGATCTGCAGTAACCAGCGCGCCAGTTCCGCGGTGGGACCTTCTGCCTGCTGGAGGGACCCCGCGCAGGGAGGGAGCCCGCCAGCTTCCCTTCCGCGACCTCTGTTCCTGCGGACTGCGCTGGAGAGACCGGTACCCAGGCTCTCCCCCCCGATATAACATCACTTGGGACACGGCCTGTTGGGGCTTCCGTCTGTGCCCGAGGGCGGGTTGGCGCTGTAGTCGTCTGGGCGCCAGATCGGCGGGCCATCGTGACCACAGGGTGAGCGGCGCCACGGAGACTGCCCTCCGCCATCTTTGCTCCAGTGACCAGGTAGTTGGGACCGCCAGGCTCAGAGACAGACAGGCATAATATCGCTTCAGTTTCAGGCAGCTTGGGTGTAACCTGCTCCCAGGTGCTGGGCTGATCTGCAGTAACCAGCGCGCCAGTTCCGCGGTGGGACCTTCTGCCTGGTGGAGGGACCCTGCGCAGGGAGGGAGCCCGCCAGCTTCCCTTCCGCGACCTCTGTTCCCGCGGACTGCGCTGGAGAGACCGGTACCCAGGCTCTCCCCCCAATATAACATCACTTGGGACACGGCCTGTTGGGGCTTCCTTCTGTGCCCGAGGGCGGGTTGGCGCTGTGGTCGTCTGGGTGCCAGATCGGCGGGCCATCGTGACCACAGGGTGAGCGGCGCCACGGAGAGTGCCCTCCGCCATCTTTGCTCCAGTGACCAGGTAGTTGGGACCACCAGGCTCAGAGACAGACAGGCATAATATCGCTTCGGGTTCAGGCAGCTTGTGTGTAACCTGCTCCCAGGTGCTGGGCTGATCTGCAGTGACCAGCGCGCCAGATCTGCTGTGGGACTTCTGCCTGGCAGAGGGACGCCCCCTCCCCCCCCCAGGAGAGATCACACACCCCTGCACAGGGCAGGAGCCTGCCAGCCTCCCTTTGGCGACCTCTGCTCCAGGAATCCACTAGGCTGAGCCTTTAGATGTGCAAGGCCTCCCCAATATAAGATCACTTGGGGCAAAGCACATTAGGGCTCCAAAGTCACTCAGGAGCAGGCAGGCCCCAGAAATCGGTGCCAGGGGAATCCTGGTAATCCAGGGGGGGGCAGAAATAGCTTTGCAGGCTCACAGGAGGTCCAACCAACAGCCAGTGGCAGCAGGACCAACTAACACCAGAGGTATCCAGATGGCAAAAGGCAAACGTAGGAATGTTACTAACAGTAATCAAAGTAATGTAGGACCATCCGAACCCAACTCTCCAACAGCAGCAAGTCCTGGATACCCCACCACACCCGAAAGACAAGATCTGGATTTAAAATCACTTCTCATGATGCTATTAGAGGATCACAAGAAGGACACAAATAAATCTCATAAAGAGTTACAGGAGACCATGAATCAACGGTTAGAAGCCCTTACAAAGGAAACACAAAAATCGCTTAGAGAAATGCGGGAGAACATGGATCAAAAGATGGAGGCGCACAAGGAGACAACACAAAAATCGCTTAACGAGATGAATCAACGGGTAGATGCACTCACAAAGGAATCACAAAATTTGCATAAAGAAATGCAGAAGAATATGGGTCAACAGACGGATGCCCATAAGGAGGCAACACAAAAATTGCTTAAAGAAATGAATCAACGGTTAGATGCCCTTACAAAGGAAACACGAGAACTGCTTAAAGAAATGCAGGAGACGATGGATCAACAGATGGAATCCCATGAGGAGGAAACACAAAAATCGCTCAGAGAAATGCAGGAGAACGTGGGTCATCAGGAAGAAATCCTGAAAGAGGTAATGCAAAATTACCTTAAAGAAATACAGGAAAATACAAACAAACAAGTGAAGGATCTCAGCAAATCCATCCAGGAACTAAAAAAGGAAGTAGAAACAACTAAGAAATCACAAAGGGAGACAACTTTGGAGATAGAAAACCTTGGGAAGAAATCAGGAGTCATAGATGCAAACATCAACAATAGAATACAAGAGATGGAAGAAAGAATCTCAGGTGCTGAAGATTCCATAGAAAGCATCGACTCAACAGTCAAAGAAAATGCAAAATGCAAAAAACGCGTAACCCAAAACATCCAGGAAATCCAGGACACAATGAGAAGACCAAACCTAAGGATTATAGGTATAGATGAGAGTGAAGATTTGCAACTTAAAGGGCCAGTAAACATCTTCAACAAAATTATGGAGGAAAACTTCCCTAACTTAAAGAGAGAGATGCCGATGAACATACAAGAAGCCTACAGAACTCCAAACAGACTGGACCAGAACAGAAATACCTCCCGTCACATAATAATCAAAACACCGAATGTTCTAAACAAAGAAAGAATACTAAATGCAGTAAGAGAAAAGGGCCAAGTAACATACAAAGGAAGACCTATCCGAATCACATCAGACTTCTCACCAGAGACTATGAAAGCCAGAAGATCCTGGGCAGATCTCATGCAGACACTAAGACAGCACAAATGCCAGCCTAGACTACTATACCCAGCAAAACTCTCAATCACCATAGATGGAGAGACCAAGATATTCCATGATAAAACCAAATTTTCACAATATCTTTCCACAAATCCAGCCCTGCAACGGATAATAGGTGGAAACCTCCAATACAGGGAGAGAAACAACACCCTGGAAAAAATGAGATAATAACCTTCTTGAATCAAACCCAAAAGTAGATAACCACTCAAACATAAAGATAGCGTCAAGAATGGCAGATGGCAATAATCACTATGCCTTAATCTCTCTTAATATCAATGGTCTCAATTCCCCAATTAAAAGACATAGACTAGCAGACTGGATACGTAAACAGGACCCAGCTTTTTGCTGCATGCAGGAAACGCACCTCAGTGTCAAAGACAAACACTACCTCAGAGTAAAAGGCTGGAAAACAATTTTACAAGCAAATGGCCCCAAGAAACGAGGTGGAGTAGCCATCCTAATATCGGATAAAATTGATTTTCAACCCAAAGTCATCAAAAAAGACACAGAAGGACACTACATACTGATCAAGGGAAAAATCCACCATCAAGAACTCTCAATCCTGAATATCTATGCTCCAAATGCAAGGGCACCCTCATTCGTAAAAGAAACTTTACTAAAACTCAAAGCACACATCGCACCGCACACAATAATAGTGGGTGACTTCAACACCCCGCTCTCTGAAATGGATCGTTCAGGAAAGCAGAAACTAAACAGGGACACAGTGAATCTAATTGAAGCCTTGGACCAAATGGAACTAACTGATATATATAGAACATTTCATCCTAGAGCTAAAGAATACACCTTCTTCTCAGCTCCTCATGGTACCTTCTCCAAAATTGACCATATAATTGGTCACAAATCAGACCTCAACAGATACAAGAAGATAGAAATAATCCCATGCCTCCTATCAGATCACTATGGAATAAGGGTGGTCTTCAATGGCAACAAAAACAAAAGAAAACCCACGTACACATGGAGGCTGAACAATGCTCTACTCAATGATAACTTGGTCAAGGTGGAAATAAAGAAAGAAATCAAAGACTTTTTGAAAGTTAATGAAAATGAAGGCACAACATACCCTAACTTATGGGACACAATGAAAGCAGTGCTAAGAGGAAAATTCATAGCCCTGAGTGCCGCCAAAAAGAAACGGGAGACAGCATACACTAACAGCTTAATGGCACACCTGAAAGCCCTGGAACAAAAAGAAGCAAATACACCAAAGAGGAGTAGAAGGCAGGAAATCATCAAACTCAGGGCTGAAATCAATCAAGTAGAAACAAATAAAACCATACAAAGAATCAACAAAACGAGGAGTTGGTTCTTTGAGAAAATCAACAAGATAGATAAGCCCTTAGCCAGACTAACCAGAGGGCACAGAGATAGTATCCAAATTAATAAAATCAGAAACGAAAAGGGAGAGATAACAACAGAAACTGAGGAAATTCAAAAAATCATCAGATCCTACTACAAAAACCTGTATTCAACACAACTAGAAAATCTTGAGGAAATGGACAATTTCCTTGACAGATACCAAGTACCAAAATTAAATCAGGATCAAATAGACCATCTAAACCGTCCTATAACCCCTGAAGAAATAGAAGTTGTCATTGGAAGTCTTCCAACCAAAAAAAGCACAGGTCCAGATGGTTTTAGTGCAGAATTCTATCAGACCTTCAAAGAAGACCTAACACCAATACTCTTCAAACTGTTCCACAAAATAGAAACAGAAGGAACACTACCCAACTCGTTCTATGAAGCCACAATTACACTAATACCAAAAGCACACAAAGATCCGACAAAGAAAGAGAATCTCAGGCCAATCTCTCTTATGAATATCGATGCAAAAATACTCAATAAAATTCTTGCCAACCGAATCCAAGAACACATCAAAACGATCATTCACCACGATCAAGTAGGCTTCATCCCAGGGATGCAGGGATGGTTCAATATAAGGAAATCCATCAATGTAATCCACTACATAAACAATCTCAAAGAAAAAAACCACATGGTCATCTCATTAGATGCTGAGAAAGCATTTGACAAAATTCAGCATCCTTTCATGCTAAAGGTCTTGGAAAGATCAGGAATTCAAGGCCCATATCTAAACATAGTAAAAGCAATTTACAGCAAACCAGTAGCCAGCATCAATCTAAACGGAGAGAAACTTGAAGCAATCCCACTAAAATCAGGGACTAGACAAGGCTGCCCTCTCTCTCCATATCTTTTCAATATAGTACTTGAAGTTCTAGCTAGAGCAATTAGACAAGAAAAAGAGGTCAAAGGGATACAAATTGGAAAGGAAGAAGTCAAACTATCACTATTTGCAGACGATATGATAGTATACATAAGCGACCCAAAGAACTCCACCAGAGAACTCCTACAGCTGATAAACGACTTCAGCAAAGTGGCCGGATATAAAATCAACTCAAGCAAGTCAGAAGCCTTCCTATACTCAAAGGATAAGCAGGCTGAGAAAGAAGTAAGAGAAATAATACCCTTTACGATAGCCACAAACCATATTAAGTATCTTGGCGTGACGCTAACCAAACAAGTGAAAGATCTGTATGACAAGAACTTCAAGTCTCTGAAGAAAGAAATTGAAGAAGACCTCGGAAGATGGAAAAATCTGCCATGCTCATGGATTGGCAGGATTAATATAGTAAAAATGAGCATCTTACCAAAAGTAATACACAGATTCAATGCAATCCCCATCAAAATCCCAACTCAATTCTTCATAGAGTTAGAAAGAGCAATTCAAAAATTCATCTGGAATAACAGAAAACCCAGAATAGCTAAAACTATTCTCAAGAGTAAAAGAACCTCTGGGGGAATCAGTATCCCGGACCTCAAGCTGTACTACAGAGCAATAGTGTTAAAAACTGCATGGTATTGGTACAGTAACAGACATGTAGATCAATGGAACAGAATTGAAGACCCAGAAATGAATCCACACTCCTATGGTCACTTGATCTTTGACAAAGGAGCTAAAACCATCCAGTGGAAAAAAGATAGCCTTTTCAACAAATGGTGCTGGCTCAGCTGGAGGTCAACATGCAGAAGAATGCAAATTGACCCATCCTTATCTCCTTGCACTAAGCTCAATTCTAAGTGGATCAAAGATCTCCACATAAAACCAGACACACTGAAACTAATAGAAGGGAAACTAGGGAAGAACCTTGAACATATGGGCACAGGGGAGAATTTCCTGAACAGAACTCCAATAGCTTATACTCTAAGATCAAGAATAGACAAATGGGACCTCATTAAATTACAAAGTTTTTGCAAGGCAAAAGACACCGTCAAAAAGACAAAGCGGCAACCAACTAACTGGGAAATGATCTTTACCAACCTTACATCCGACAGAGGGCTAATATCCAAGATATACAAAGAACTCAAGAAGTTAAACTCCAGAGAGGCAAGTAACCCTATTAAAAAATGGGGTACAGAGCTCCACAAAGAGTTCTCACCTGAAGAATATCTAATGGCTGAGAAGCACCTAAAGAGATGTTCATCATCCTTAGTCATTAGGGAAATGCAAATCAAAACAACCCTGAGATTCCATCTCACACCAGTCAGGATGGCTAAGATCAAAAACACAGGAGACAGCAGTTGTTGGCGAGGATGTGGAGAAAGAGGAACACTCCTCCACTGCTGGTGGAATTGCAGGCTGGTACAACCACTCTGGAAAGCAGTCTGGCGGCTCCTCAGAAAACTGGGCATGACACTTCCGGAGGATCCGGCTATACCACTCCTGGGCATATACCCAGAGACTTTACCTGCATGCAATAAGGACACATGCTCCACTATATTCATAGCAGCCTTATTTATAATAGCCAGAAGCTGGAAAGAACCCAGATGTCCCTCAACGGAGGAATGGATTCAGAAGATGTGGTATATTTACACAATGGAATACTACTCTGCAATTAAAAACAATGAATTCACGAAATTCCTAGGCAAATGGTCAGAACTTGAAAATATCATCCTTAGTGAGGTAACCCAATCACAAAAGATCACACATGGTATGAAGTCACTGATAAGGGGATATTGACCCAGAATCTCAGAATACCCTAGACACAATCAGCATATCAATAGATTTCTAAAAAGATGGAAGGAGAGACCCCTGGTCCTGGAAAGACTGGATGTAGGGGAACGCCAGGACAGAGTAATGAGAGGGGGTTGAACGGAGAAAAGAGGGAGGGAAGGGGGCTTATGGGACTTTCGGGGAGGGAGGAAACGGGAAAGGGGAAGTGATTTGGAATGTAAATTAAAAAAATAAAATAAAATTAAATTAAAAAAAAAAAAAAAAAAAAAAAAAAAAAGTATCTTCAGATGAGAAATTTAGGTACTATCTGACTGAAGGTCACACTCGTATTTATGATTAAGTTTTCTCGTAGACCGACACATGCACTTTATTTATATCCTGATGCAGACAGCAAACCCACCATTTAAAAACTACCAGAGACCTTGACATAGAATCAAACAGCAGCAAGGTAAATTCATGTTTCCTCTTTTTTAAAAAAATTGACCTTATTTGTACGTGTATGTGTGTAGGTGTATCTGTGCGAGTATATGTCATGTGTATATGAGTACCCAGAGGCCAGAAGAAGGTTACAGGTTCCCTCGGAGCTGGAGTCACAGGCAGAGAGCCCGCAGAGCCCCCTGGCTTGGGTGCTGAGAGCTAAGCTCGGCTCCTCTGGAAGAGCGGGCGCTCGCTAACTGCTGAGCCATCACTTCAGCCCCACAGGTTAGTCAGTGTATCTTTTAATACTGGGTCTGTTAAGTATAACTAAGACTGTTGTATTTCCCAGGGATGGCAAAGGACAGAGAAAAATCAAGATGAACTTGTGCCCAATTGCATCAAAAGTTAGCCTTAGGGTACACTCAGGAAAATGGGTCAAGCACATACTACCTAGTCAACTGAAGCATGAAGCTGCCTCTGCACAGTGCATGGGATGCACTTGCTCTCCAGAAGCTTACAACAGATTGGATGCTGACTAACCTCCCCCCTCAAAAAATATGCCTAAAGATGCCATTTTTTTCTAACCACAAATTATGACCTACGAATCGATTGGCTGGAATTCAGTCAGCATGTTTCCTTTCTGATGACAGAAAATGGAACATAACAGAAATAAGCAGAAGGTACCTAACGAGGGCAAACGCTGCTCTGGGAAGCTAGATGTGGTGCCTCACACCTTTAAGCTCAGCACTGGAGAGGCTGGGGCAGAAAGAGTGCAGGGGGTAGCAGGCCAGCCTGGGCTACGCAGTGAGGTCAAGGCCAAAAGATTCTGTATCCAAAACCCAAACTTTTCATTCTCATATAGGTGCATGTACTAAATCATAATGTCCTTATTAGGTTTTTGTTTTTTCTTAAGTTAGAAAGACATTAGAGAAATATGATTAAAGCCAACGGACCCAGGCTGACTAAACAGCCTTAATCCTCGAACCTGGATCAAGCTCTCTGCTCAAGATTAGCCTATGGAATCCCATCAGGAGCTACAGAGACAGAGTACAACAGGGGCAAGCCTAACCAGGCCTGTGTTTGGCCCCAGGGCCTCCCCATCTTCCCCCCCAAACCAATCTACTCAAGCTCCCTTTGCTCAAGATGGAACCATTGAAATCTAATCAAGAGTTCCTGAATACACAGGCAAAGGCCACACAAAAGCTGAGAGAAGGACAAGTCCCAGCCAAGCTCTAGGCTGGCCTTGGCGTCCTGCCAGCTTCCTTAACAGCCCTAAGGCGGTGCCTACAAACTAGCGTAGCTAAGCAACCTTGGAGTGAGGCTCCTCCTTCCCCCTCTGACTGTCAACAGTTCAACTCCTCCAGTCAACTTTTCCTCAACTACAACTTCTGCAATTGCTGCCTGTGTCCCGAAGGAAGACAGATCCTCTTCCCTTCCCCAAATCCCAGACTGTCTTCCTAGTAGTTCCAGAAGCCTGTACTCTCTATTCAGCCTATCACAGATCCTTTCGCCCAATTCCCAAGAAGCCAGGATGGAGTCTCCTAGCAGCCCCCAATCTTAATACGGCTTGGTGCAAATACATGCTTCCCAAATTCCTATCAAACTACAAGCTTTAAGCCGTCCTGGAAGGGACAGGCTTAGTGACCCAGGTGTATAGGAACGGCTGGTCTTTCCCACTAAGATACCAAACCTTACAGATGGGAACACATCCGGAGGACTTGACAGGTCCAGTTGTTTCCATCATTTTCCTGATTCAGTGATTCAAAGCTAAGTTTCCCACCCAGGGAGCAGCTTCCATACCCCTAGGCCTCAAGGAGACTGGGAGCATCTGGCTTGCTCCCGCTGCCCAGCCTCCTTCTCTCCATCAGTGCTCTGTCCTCCCAGGGTCCCAGGCTTGGCCTCCTACCCCTACAGGTAGAGCACGCCACGGGCCTCCGGCCCCGGAGGAGCGGCGGCCGGGCTTCACTCACCCCTCGGCCCGGGAGGCGGCGGCTCCTTGGGCTGTGCCTCCGCCCGCCCGGCCACCGCCGTCGCCGCCGCTCGGCTTCTGGCCTGCTCCAGGCCGACCCCGGACCGGCTCCGCTTCACCTCGACCCCCTCTCCGGCCGCCAGAGCCCAGTGTCCTGCATTGACCCGGAAGCAGCTTTCGGGGACCCCCACAACAACACGTGACCCCGCCGCACGTGTCACGTCCGCTGCGTGATTGGGAGGGGCCGGAGGAGACGAGCCTCTTAGAGCTGCAGTTGCCATAGCAACTGGGAATGGTGGTGTCTGCCTGCTTGCTTTTCTTACCAGTGCACCAGGGGAGCAACCCCAGGTCCAAAGACCCCGATCACTTACAAGAGAAGCGTCCTTGGAGAGGTGGAGAAAGAAACCCTGGACTGGACGAACCAGGCCAAACACGCCTGCAGTCTTGGCCTGACTCAGTGTGACCCTACTTGTAACACTACCTGTTCTTGACTTCACAGGCCTCATCTATAAAATGTCCTGTAAGATCTCTATACTTTATATACATCTAGGTGTGGGGGGACAGTTTTTTCTTTGTTCTGTGTCCCCTCCAGTCCCAAGGCACCGAAAGCTCCCAAAACTAGCAATTTTCAGCTTTCACCTAGTGGGTATGCTTTACAGCCACAGTCATTAAATACACAAGATTAAAAAAATAAATGAATAAATAAATGATCCACAAACCTCCTAAAGGACATATTTTGCATATTTTGTAGAATTGAAAATTGAAGTTGGGAAGTCAAATGATAAGCTCACGACCTCCTACTTAGTCAAAATGACCAGGCTGAGACTTGAAACCAGATCAAGCAGGCTCCAAAGAAAATATGCTTTACCCCAGGCCACACATAGCCCCGGCTCCGAAGCCTCACTTCTTGCTGTTGGTTTGTCTGATCCTGAGGAGGAACCAGCCTTGCACAGAAATGTGAGTGGAAAGTCTACGAGTTGAGGAGAGTTCTACGTACAATGTCAATGTTCTTTGGCATAGTGTGTGTCCAGGAGGATGTGGGGGGGATGTCATGAATATGCACAAGTATAAACTGGTTCCTAGAGAGAGGCAAACCAAATTTCTTTGGGTGAGTATAGCTTACCATCCTCAGTCCCTGGGGACTTAAATTGATTCTTTTATTTTGTCTTATCCCATAGGTGTCCCGCTTTAGGCTGGAGAGAGACCTGAGAAGGACCTGGTTAAGAAACACGTTCTGAGGACAATGAGTCAGGCTTAGAGTACTCTTAGGTGGTTGCCTCCTGCCCAGGAAGGCACTTTGCTGACACCTTAGGAAGTAAGGACATTGAGGGACTAGAGTTATTGGCAGGACCACAGCTAAAAGCAGCCTCAGTGGGGAGGGTCATTGCCAGGAGTAGTAATTCATTACTACTAACAAATATTCTTGCTATGGATAGAAACACATACATAGACATTGAATGTAAGGGTCCCCTTAGGAAGCAAACTTAGAGATTAACATTTCAACCCATCTCTTGTCGATCTCCCGTGGCAGCTAGAGTCCTCTTTCTAAAACTTGAATCAGACTGTATCACTCCCTGGGGCTTAAAAGCCCTCCTGACTCCAAGGGGCTCTTCTTCCCCTCAGGATGACCCTGCAGTCCACAGCGTGCTTCCTGGAGCTCCCTTCCGTGGGCCGACTTTCCCAGCCTCATCTCTTACCTGTCTCCTGTTATTCTACAGCTGCACCATTTAGTCTGCTAGCTGCTAGCTATGCCTTGCTATTTAATTTTGTTCTCAATGAAATCAGGGAGTTGGAGGTGTATCTAGGCTGTTAGAATGCTTGGCCCGCATGCAGCAGCAAGCAATGGGCTCAACCACCACACCTGGGTTATGCGGTGTTGCACAGTTGACTCACCAGCAACGGAGAGATTGTAGCAGGAGCAGCAGGCGCGTGAGGCTTCCCAGCGCGAGTCTGAGGCCAGCATGGGTGGCGTGACATATTGTCTCAAGAAAAAAAAATACAAATGAAATGAAGGGCTAAGGATGTGGATCCTTCGTAAACCCTTTTCCATGTTGTCCGAGGCTCTGGTAGATTCTCAGGCAGATAGATAGACAGACAGACAGACAGACTCCACAACTTAAGTCAAACTAAGGTTTCTTCAGTCACGTGATACTGGTATCACTTGGAGTATTATCTCTTACGGCTACTGGCTGCTACATGGAAGAGTTCACATCTGGGAACTCTCGATACCACAGAACTTCCTAGTGGGCAGGACTCACTAGCAAATCTTTGTAGCAGCTCCTCTGATAAGCCATTTGGCTGAAACATTTCTATTTCTGTGAGATGGGAAACTGCTCATGATTGCCTGTTCCACGAACGAGAGCATTGGTGGTGGAATTAGGAGCCGGGTCAATGCTAGTCTGTGGAGGGCAGACTCAGACTTGTGGTTTTCATCATCAGTTTCCCATCATTCCTAAAGGGTCATCATCTAGGAAAAAGTAGGTCAAGTAGGAAAACTGGGCCAAGATGGGACGAGGCAACAAAAGGACAAGTATCCGGTCATTTTTATTAGAAAGTGTAGATACTTTGATCATTTTGATTCATAAAATAGCTATTTTATGAGGTTCAACCTAATGATAAGGACGAGTTTAGGCTGGGTATGTGGTACAGACCTGAAATCCTAGTGTTCAGGAGGCCAAAGAGAGGATTATCATGAATTTGAGACTAGCCTGGGCTATAGAGTGACACCAGAAGGAAGGACGGAGGAAGGGAGAAAAGGAGGGAGAGAGGGAGGGAGAGAGGGAGGGAGGGACAGAGGGAGGGAGGGACAGAGGGAGAGAGAGAAGGAGGGAGAGAGGGAGGGAAGGACCGAGGGAGGGAGGGAGAGAGAGAAGAAGGGAGGGAGGGAGGGAAGGACCGAGGGAGGGAGGGAGAGAGAGAAGGAGGGAGGGAGGAAGGGAGGGAGGGACGGAGGGACGGAGGAATGGAGGAATGGAGGGAGGGAAAGAAAAGAGAAGGCTTGGAGGAATTAAAGCTGCTTTAGTCAGTTCTCATGAACTCCTTGTGGTTAAAATGGGTTAAACAAAATCAGAATCTGTTCTAACAGTGTATAGCAATTCCTGGAGGCGTTGGTCTGGTTGACCAGTTGATTCTATGATTCTTCATCAAAGTGGTTCTCTGATTCAGGATTTGCCATGCCCTAAGAGCTATCTTAACCGCTCTCTGTGTTCTCATTGTGCCAGATGCTGCTGGAGGTATTTTATATCGATTATTCCTTTTAATCCTCACAGGGATCTTCTGCAGTACATCTGGTACTATCAGATCTATTAAGAGAGACTCGGCTTAGGCAAGGCATCCAGCAACCTACAGATAGTAAATGGGGGAATGCCAAATCCATATTGAGGTCAGTCTGACACAGGAGCCTGAGTTCGTAATAGCCCTGTAATGAGGGGATATCAATGGAGTGTGAAGTCTCAGCCAGATGTTTGCATATCCTTTGGATTCAGCAAATGCTTATTTCATAATCATTATGTATCTGTATGTCTTAGACTTAGCAAGGTGGCTTGAGGCAAACAAATATGGATCTGACAGGGATGCTACAGTATGGTTAGAAAGATAACATGCATACCCCCAAGATTGATGGAGCTCAATACTGGAATGAAGGTACTTTTATTTGCTTTCCTTTATGGCTGTTTGTTTTGTGTTTTATCTTATTGAGGCATGGTCATGTTCTGTGAACCAGGCTGGCTTCAACCTCATAATCCTCCTATGTCAGTCAACTTCCAATATAGTGAGTGGGATTACAGGCATGTGGCACTACCCCTGTCAAGGATGTCAGATCTAAAGGGAATAAGGGTGCCACACTTTCAGCTGAAGCCTTTTTCCATGTGTGCAGTGGTATAATGCAGGGCAATGCAATGTATCAGTGAGGAGGCAGGGATGTGGAGGGAAGAAAGCAGCTACTTGACTTGAAATAATAAGAAGTAGTTATAAAAAATAGTTTTTAATATCTGCCCTGTTTTTTCCACTAGACAGGTATGACTCTTAAACTCTTGGCCTTAGACTATTAACCACTCAATAACTTGAGTCAGATAAACCAGCATAAAACACCCAAAATGATGTGTAATAGATTATCTAGGTTACATTGTATACATTATACATATATGTTTCTAAAATTCATAAATCCCATCAAAGTCCCATAAATTCTGATTCATGGTTGGCACATGTCTCTTTAAAATTTTCAATTCTTGGGTTCTAAGATTTATTTTTAAAAACATAACTGATATGAGGGCAGGTGCCACTCAGGAAATCGAAGCAAGAAGATCGCAAGTTCAAGGTGAGCCTAAGCAACCAAGTAAGGCTATGTCTAAAAAGCAGGGAGCCGGGAGGACTGAGGCTGTAGCTCAGTGGTAGCTTTAGCTTAGGATGCTTGGGACTCTAGGTTCAAACAAAGAAAAAAAGATGGCTGATACGTTTCAGAATGTAGCCTGTAGTGCCAAGTTTCATGAGCAAACAGAGATTGAGAAATTCTTAAGCTAGAGAGCAAGACCTAGAACTGATTGGGAAATATCAGTATTTTCTTACTGGGCAGGGGATGCGCTTTTTAAAAAAAAAAAAAAAAAAAAAAACCACTTGACTTGCTTTCTTGCAGTTTCCATAGATAGATCAGGCAGAAGAAACTTAATTACCAGGAAGGTCTCCACTTACTAAAACCATTTGCAATAAATTGCTTGATGCCTCACTAATCCCTCTTAATTTTTATTGGAAAGAAAGGGATACAGGAAGGCAAACATACTTTATATAGTGTGTCTCAGTGAAGGAACTTCTCTGTCCTTGTCGCAGGACATTATGAATTCTCCAAAGCCTCTCAGCCCAGTCCGCGCATGCTTCATTCTCCTCGAATTAAACTATTATTCTGATTTCTAACGTTGTAGTTCATGTCTTCCTGCTGTTTAAAAATCTGTATAAATGGGATCAAAAGAGATAAATCCTTTGATAATGCCATAGGGTCGTCTGTGTTGTTGCCTGGAGCTGTGGCTTATTTGCCTTTGTTGTTAAACAGTATTTCATGTTAACCACTAGAGCTGATTTTTCTGTTTCCTGTTGGTGGACATTTGAAATGCGGTCAGTCTGAGGCTTTTAGGTGGGATGATCTTGTGCTTGCCACTCAATGTATATACATTTATAGCTATTGCTTTAGGAAACAAGCTTAAAACAAACCAAGTAGATCCTAGCTTATTGAAATCAGCATGATTGAATATAAATGTAAGTCAAGTCATATATGTAATTTAAATTTTTAATGACCATATCAGAGAAGTTTTAAAAGGTACATTTGATGTTAAACATTCATTTTATATATATATATATATTATATATAATGTTATATATATATTTATATATATAACATTCATTTTTTATATATATATCCATGATATTTCATTTAAACATATTATTAATATGGAAACGACTCATTTAAAGTATTTTAAGTCTTCAAAGTACTATGTGCACTTTATGCTTTGGGCACTTCAGGCCACATTTCAAGTGCTCAGAAAAAGATGAGTCTGTGGGTACAGTAATCGCTAGGCAAGCACGAGAATCTGAGTTCAGACCTCCAGCACACATACAAAAGCCACATAAAAGTGGTATATGCCTGTTAGCCTAGTGTTGTGATGGGGAGTGGAAGGTATCCAGAGACAGGACAATCCCAAAGATTCTTGCACTGTCCAGTCAGCTTCAGATCCAATGAGAGATCCTGTTTCAAAAGTAAGGTGGAAAAAAATAAAGAAGAACATCCAAAGTCAACTTCTGATCTCCATATGCATGTGCACGTGAACACACATATATACATCACACCACCCCACAAGTGTTTTCTAACCAACATAATAGAGGTACGTGTCTTAGTTACATTTTTAGTCTCAGGACAGAACACTGTGACCAAGGCATTTTTAAAAATTATTTTTAAAAATCATTTAACCTGGAGCTTGCAGTACCCAAGGAGAGCAGAGTCCGTGTTCATCATGGCGGGGAACGCGGCAGCAAGTGGGCAAACACAGTGTTGGAGCAGTAGCTGAGAGCTTAGGTGTCGGGACAGTGACTGTGAGGCAGAGAGGAAGGGTAACTAGAAATGATGTGGGCTTTTGAAATGTCAAAGCCCATCCCCAGTGTTAGAGTTTGGTCTGTTCTACCTCCCAACCTCATGTTCCTAGAAGTAAGACTCAGACTCAAAATATATTTACAAATACCTTAGCCACATAGCTAGGCTAACAACTGGTCACATCTCCCTGGGCTAATTTCCCGCCTGGCTCTCTCCCAGAATTCTTTCTCCTCTCAAATGTCCCACCTTCTCTTTGACCCTTTCCTATAGGCCACAAGTTTTTTTTTAATTGACAGGTGATGCATCCATACAACACACAAGATATTCTCTCTTCACACCTCCTCCAATAAGACCATACTTCCTAATCCTTCCCAAACAGTTCCACCAAATATGGACCTAGATTCAAATTTATGCACCTATGAGGGCCATTCTCATTCAAACCATCACAATATAACTACAAACAAAATTCCCAGTCCCTACTGTGGAATGTAGTATCAATGTCCATCACTAAAACCAGCCTTCTCCCATCATTTCTACGTTGAGGACTGCCAGACTTTAATTTTAACCCTCTGTCTTAGTTAGGGTTTTACTGCTGTGAAGGGACACCATGACCAAAGCAATTCTTATAAGGGCAACATTTAATTGGGGCTGGCTTATAGGTTCAGAGGTTCAGTCCATTATCCTCAAGGCTGGAGCACAGCAACGTCCAGGCTGGACGATGATGCTGGAGGAGAGTTCTACATCTTCATCTGAAGGCTGCTAGGAGAAGACTGGCTCCCACATGGTTAGGAGGAGAGTCACATTGCCCGCCCCCACAGTGACACACTTCCTCCAACAAGGCCATACCTTGGTTATTGGAGATAGGTTCCCACCAATGTATCTGAAAGAGAGTAGCCTCAAGCTCTGAGTCCTCCTGTCTCAAGTCTCAAGTAACTGTACTTACAGTTCTGTTCTTGTCCTAGTTTCCTACAAAGAAGTTTAGCTGACTGACTCCCCGTCTGGTCTTCTTTTTATGCAGTCAATGCTAAAATTTCTCCTATAGTAGCACTGCTTTTGCTGTGTCCCACACATTTTGATGGTTTTGTTTTTGTGTTTGGCTCAACCTATCTTTGACTGTGATTTAGTCTTTGACCCCGGGGTTATTTAGAAGAGTGGTAAGATCTGATAATTTGATATTACCTTAAAATTTGTTCAAGGTACAAACTTAACAAGTTTTCTCACGCCACAAGCAAAGCTTAGTCACCTTTGCTGTACCACCTAGCCTTCACACCCTGGGTTCTTAGGATGGTCAATTCAGTCATCTGTCTTTACAGCCCCCTTCTACTACCTGAAAATGCAGCTTACTGGACCTGCTGCTCCCCAAAGCAAACAGACAAGCATCAGCGACACCCTTTTCAGTCATGTTGGTCTCCCCTAAAAAGAAAAAAAACCCTCCTGAGTGTTAAACAATTAAAACTCCCCATAGGAAGTCTGCTTGGGTAACATCCTGGACTCCAAGAAAGACTTGGACTCTCTCACAAGTTCCTGCATCCTGCTACAAGTGAATTCTGGGCTCTATCTTAAGCTTCTTCCTCCAAGGCAGGATGACCCCTTCTTTCTGAGGTCTGTAAGTAATATGCCACTTCTGTTATTCCACATTTTGCCATATTGCCTCTTCCATGTCTGTACATCTGAACTAACCTCCCTCGCTCAGGGACACCCTAGAGCATGTCTATCTTGGTAGAAAGAAGCTAGATGCAAGTCAGGCAAGATGCACCAGGGCATTTACCAATATAAATATGTTTGTCATGAGATCACCTGGTCACAAATTAGCCAAGACAAGTCATCATGACAGAGACATGTCTTGTGGGCTCTTCATAGGATGGCTCAGCAGATAAAAGTGCTATGGCACAAGCCTGGCAGCCTGGGTTTGGAGTTCAGAAAGCACATTTAAAAAGCCAGATGTGGTGATACACATCTAAAATCCCAGTACTCATAGCAGGATGGGAGATGGAGACAGGAGAATCAGCTGCTTGTATACACAACATGGCAGCAGAAACAAAGACTCAGCCTAAAAAGAAAAAAGAAAAGATTCCCAAAGGTTGCCCTTTGACGTTCACACCTGACCCTTGGCACACATGAGCCTTTGAACCACATACAACTTTTTAAAAGTATCTTATTAAAACATTGCTGTAAATACCCATGGTGGAATCCCCTGGAACCCTTTCAGGACATGGCTGAAATCTACACTCACTGCCCAGTTAAAGACCTCAGGACCAAACTGGAGAAGGTCTGAGAAGTATATATACATTTAACTTTTAAATATAAAGAAATCCTTTTTTTTTAAGATTTTAAAATTTATGTATGAGTGTCTCCCTGAATGTATTTGTGTATGCTACATGCTTTCCTGGTGCCTGCAGAGGCCTGAAAAGTGTGTCAGGTCCTGAAACTGTATCTATGAATGGTTGTGAAACTTATTGTGGATACTGGAAACTGAACTCTGATCCTCTGCAAAGGCAGCAAGAGCTTACCCACCAAGCCACCTCTCTGGCCCCCAGTGTGTGGCAGTCTTAAAGTGATTTTTAAAATTAAGTTCCAGTGTCTTGTTTTTTTTTTTTTTTTTTGCTTTTTGTTTGTTTGTTTTTATTTTTTCAGCGCATAGGAATCAAGCCAGGGCCTCAACCACACAAGGTAAGTGCTCTACTGTTGAACTACATATTCCATCCCATAATTCTTTTTTTTTATTTCTTTTTTTATTTTCTAAGTTTTTTTATTTACATTCCAAATCATTTCCCCTTTCCTGTTTCCTCCCTCCACGAAAGTCCCATAAGCCCCCTTCCCTCCCTCTTTTCCCCATTCAACCCCCTCTCGCTTCTCTGTCCTGGCATTACCCTACATTCAGTCCTTCCAGGACCAGGGCCTCTCTTTCCATCTTCTTGGAAATCTATTGATATGCAAATTGCTTCTAGGGTATTCCGAGATTCTGGGTTAATATCCCCTTATCAGTGACTGCACACCATGTGTGTTCTTTTGTGATTGGGTTACCTCACTAAGGATGATATTTTCAAGTTCTGACCATTTGCCTAGGAATTTCATGAGTTCATTGTTTTTAATTGCAGAGTAGTATTCCATTGTGTAAATATACCACATCTTCTGAATCCATTCCTCCGTTGAGGGACATCTGGGTTCTTTCCAGCTTCTGGCTATTATAAATAAGGCTGCTATGACCATAGTGGAGCATGTGTCCTTATTGCATGCAGGTAAAGCCTCTGGGTATATGCCCAGGAGTGGTATAGCCAGATCCTCCGGGAGTGTCATGCCCAGTTTTCTGAGGAACCACCAGACTGCTTTCCAGAGTGGTTGTACCAGGTTGCAATTCCACCAGCAGTGGAGGAGTGTTCCTATTTCTCCACATCCTCGCCAACAACTGCTGTCTCCTGTGTTTTTGATTTTAGCCATTCTGACTGGTGTGAGATGGAATCTCAGGGTTGTTTTGATTTGCATTTCCCTAATGACTAAGGATGATGAACATCTCTTTAGGTGCTTCTCAGCCATTAGATATTCTTCAGGTGAAAACTCTTTGTTTAGCTCTGTAACCATTTTTTAATAGGGTTGCTTGCCTCTCTGGAGTTTAACTTCTTGAGTTCTTTGTATATATTGCATATTAGCCCTCTGTCGGATGTAAGGTTGGTAAAGATCATTTCCCAGTTAGTTGGTTGCCGCTTTGTCTTTTTGACAGTGTCTTTTGCCTTGCAAAAACTTTGTAATTTAATGAGGTCCCATTTGTCTATTCTTGATCTTAGAGCATAAGCTATTGGAGTTCTGTTCAGGAAATTCTCCCCTGTGCCCATATGTTCAAGGTTCTTCCCTAGTTTCCTTTCTATTAGTTTCAGTGTGTCTGGTTTTATGTGGAGGTCCTTGATCCACTTGGAATTGAGCTTAGTGCAAGGAGATAAGAATGGGTCAATTTGCATTCTTCTGCATGTTGATCTCCAGTTGCGCCAGCACCATTTGTTGAAAAGGCTATCTTTTTTCCACTGGATGGTTTTAGCTCCTTTGTCAAAGATCAAGTGAACATAGGAGTGTGGATTCATTTCTGGGTCTTCAATTCTGTTCCATTGATCTACATGCCTGTCACTGTACCAATACCATGCAGTTCTTAACACTATTACTCTGTAGTACAGCTTGAGGTCCAGGATATTGATTCCCCCAGAAGTCTTTTTACTCTTGAGAATAGTTTTAGCTATTCTGGGTTTTCTGTTATTCCAGATGAATTTTTGAATTGCTCTTTCTAACTCTATGAAGAATTGAGTTGGGATTTTGATGGGGATTGCATTGAATCTCTATACTGCTTTTGGCAAGAAGTTCATTTTTACTATATTAATCCTGCCAATCCATGAGCATGGCAGATTTTTCCATCTTCTGAGGTCTTCTTCAATTTCTTTCTTCAGAGACTTGAAGTTCTTGTCATACAGATCTTTCACTTGTTTGGTTAGAGTCACACCAAGATACTTTATATTGTTTGTGGCTATCGTGAAGGGTATCATTTCTCTTACTTCTTTCTCAGCCTGCTTAGCCTTTGAGTATAGGAAGGCTACTGACTTGCTTGAGTTAATTTTATATCCAGCCACTTTGCTGAAGTTGTTTATCAGCTGTAGGAGTTCTCTGGTGGAGTTCTTTGGGTCGCTTAAGTATACTATCATATCGTCTGCAAATAGTGATAGTTTGACTTCTTCCTTTCCAATTTGTATTCCTTTGACCTCCTTTTGTTGTCTAATTGCTCTAGATAGAACTTCAAGTACTATATTGAAAAGATATGGAGAGAGAGAGCAGCCTTGTCTAGTCCCTGATTTTAGTGGGATTGCTTCAAGTTTCTCTCCATTTAGATTGATGTTGGCTACCGGTTTGCTGTAAATTGCTTTTACTATGTTTAGATATGGGCCTCGAATTGCTGATCTTTCCAAGACCTTTAACATGAAAGGATGCTGAATTTTGTCAAATGCTTTCTCAGCATCTAATGAGATGACCATGTGGTTTTTTTCTTTAAGATTGTTTATGTAGGGCGGTGGTGGTGGCGCACGCCTTTAATCCCAGCACTTGGGAGGCAGAGGCAGGCGGATTTCTGAGTTCAAGGCCAGCCTGGTCTACAAGACAGCCAGGGCTACACAGAGAAACCCTGTCTCGAAAAACCAAAAAAAAAAAAAAAAAAAGAAAAGATTGTTTATGTAGTGGATTACATTGATGGACTTCCTTATATTGAACCATCCCTGCATCCCTGGGATGAAGCCTACTTGATAGTGGTGAATGATCATTTTGATGTGTTCTTGGATTCGGTTGGCAAGGATTTTATTGAGTATTTTTGCATCGATATTCATAAGAGAGATTGGCCTGAGATTCTCTTTCTTTATCAGATCTTTGTGTGATTTTGGTATTAGCGTAATTGTGGCTTCATAGAACGAGTTGGGTAGTGTTCCTTCTGTTTCTATTTTGTGGAATAGTTTGAAGAGTATTGGTGTTAGGTCTTCATTGAAGGTCTGATAGAATTCTGCCCTAAAACCATCTGGACCTGTGCTTTTTTTGGTTGGAAGACTTCCAATGACGACTTCTATTTCTTCAGGGGTTATAGGACGATTTAGATGGTCTATTTGATCCTGATTTAACTTTGGTATTTGGTATCTGTCTAGGAAATTGTCCATTTCCTCCAGATTTTCTAGTTGTGTTGAATACAAGCTTTTGTAGTAGGATCTGATGATTTTTTTTTGAATTTCCTCAGTTTCTTTTGTTATCTCTCCCTTTTCCTTTCTGATTTTGTTAATTTGGATACTGTCTCTGTGCTCTCTGGCTAGTCTGGCTAAGAGCTTATCTATCTTGTTGATTTTCTCAAAGAACCAACTCCTAGTTTTGTTGATTCTTTGTATGGTTTGTTTCTACTTGATTGATTTCAGCCCTGAGTTTGATGATTTCCTGCCTTCTACTCCTCTTGGGTGTATTTGCTTCTTTCTGTTCCAGGGCTTTCAGGTGTGCCATTAAGCTGCTAGTGTATGCTGTCTCCTGGTTTTTTTTTTGGTGGCACTCAGGGCTATGAAATTTCCTCTTAGCACCGCTTTCATTGTGTCCCATAAATTAGGGTATGTTGTGCCTTCATTTTCATTAAATTTTAAAAAGTCTTTGATTTCTTTCTTTATTTCCTCCTTGACCAAGTTATCATTGAGTAGAGCATTGTTCAACCTCCATGTGTATGAGGGTTTTCTGCTGTTGTTGTTGCCATTGAAGACCACCCTTATTCCATAGTGATCTGATAGGAGACATGGGATTAGTTCGATCTTCTTATATCTGTTGAGGTCTGATTTGTGACCAATTATATGGTCGATTTTGGAGAAGGTACCATGAGGTGCTGAGAAGAAGGTGTATTCTTTTGCTCTAGGATGAAATGTTCTATATATATCTGTTAGTTCCATTTGGTCCAAGGCTTCAATTAGATTCACTGTGTCCCTGTTTAGTTTCTGCTTTCCTGAACGATCCATTTCAGAGAGCGGGGTGTTGAAGTCACCCACTATTATTATGTGAGGTGCGATGTGTCCTTTGAGCTTTAGTAAAGTTACTTTTATGAATGAGGGTGCCCTTGCATTTGGAGCATAGATATTCAGAATTGAGAGTTCTTCTTGGTGGATTTTTCCTTTGATCAGTATGTAGTGTCCTTCTGTGTCTTTTTTGATGACTTTAGGTTGAAAGTCAATTTTATCTGATATAAGACTGGCTACTCCGACTCATTTCCTGGGACCATTTACTTGTAAAATTGTTTTCCAGCCTTTTACTCTGAGGTAGTGTTTGTCTTTGACACTGAGGTGCATTTCCTGCACACAGCAAAATGCTGGGTCCTGTTTACGTATCCAGTTTGTTAGTCTATGTCTTTTTATTGGGGAATTGAGACCACTGATATTAAGAGAGATTAAGGAATAGTGATTATTGCCACCTGCTATTCTTGACGATATCTTTATGTTTGAGTGGTTATCTACTTTTGGGTTTGATGCAAGAAGGTTACTATCTCGATTTTTCCAGGGAGTTGTTTCTCTCCCTGTATTGGCGGTTTCCACCTATTATCCTTTGCAGGGTTGGGTTTGTGGAAAGATATTGTGAAAATTTGGTTTTATCATGGAATATCTTGGTCTCTCCATCTATGGTGATTGAGAGTTTTGCTGGGTATAGTAGTCTAGGCTGGCATTTGTGTTCTCTTAGTGTCTGCATGAGATCTGCCCAGGATCTTCTGGCTTTCATAGTCTCTGGTGAGAAGTCTGATGTGATTCGGATAGGTCTTCCTTTATATGTTACTTGACCTTTTTCTCTTAGTGCTTTTAATATTCTTTCTTTGTTTAGTACATTTGGTGTTTTGATTATTATGTGACGGGAGGTATTTCTGTTCTGGTCCAGTCTGTTTGGAGTTCTGTAGGCTTCTTGTGCATTCAGCGGCATCTCTCTCTTTAGGTTAGGGAAGTTTTCCTCCATAATTTTGTTGAAGATATTTACTGGCCCTTTAAGTTGCAAATCTTCACTCTCATCTATACCTATAATCCTTAGGATTGGTCTACTCATTGTGTCTTGTATTTCCTGGATGTTTTGGGTTCCACGTTTTTTGCATTTTGCATTTTCTTTGACTGTTGAGTCGATGCTTTCTATGGTATCTTCAGCACCTGAGATTCTTTCTTCCATCTCTTGTATTCTATTGTTGATGTTTGCATCTATGACTCCTGATTTCTTCCCACGGTTTTCTATCTCCAAAGTTGTCTCCCTTTCTGATTTCTTAGTTGTTTCTACTTCCTTTTTTAGATCTTGGATGGATTTGCTGAGATCCTTCACTTGTTTGTTTGTATTTTCCTGTATTTCTTAAAGATGTATATCTTTTTTGCATTTCCTCTTTCAGGATTTCTGCCTGTTGACCCAAGTTCTCCTGTATTTCTCTAAGCGATTTTTGTGTTTCCTCCTCATGGGCTTCCCTCTGTTGATCCATAGTCTCCTGCATTTCTTTAAGCAATTCTCGTGTTTCCTTTGTAAGGGCATCTACCCGTTGATTCATTTCTTTAAGCGATTTTTGTGTTGTCTCCCTATGGGCCTCCATCTGTTGACCCATATTCTTCTGCATTTCTTTAAGCGATTTTTGTGTTGCATCATTATGGGTCTCCATCTGTTGACCCATGTTCTCCTGCATTTCTCTAAGCAATTTTTGTGTTTCCTTTGTAAGGGCTTCTAACCATTCATTCATGTTCTCCTGTAATTCTTTATGAGATTTATTTGTGTCCTTCTTGAAATCCTCTTTAAATCCAGATCTTGTCTTTCGGGTGTGATGGGGTATCCAGGACTTGCTGCTGTTGGAAAGTTGGGTTCGGATGGTGCCATATTACTTTGATTTCTGTTAGTAACGTTCCTACATTTGCCTTTTGTCATCTGGTTACCTCTGGTGTTAGTTGGTCCTGCTGTCACTGGCTATTGGTTGGACCTCCTGTGAGCCTGCAAGGCTATTTCTGACCCCCCTGGATTACCGGGATTCCCCTGGCACCGATTTCTGGGGCCTGCCCTGCTCCTGAGTGACTTTGGAGCCCTGATGTGCCTTGCCCCAAGTGATGTTATATTGGGGAATCCCTGCACATCCAAAGGCTCAGCGTAGTGGATTCCTGGAGCAGAAATCGCCAAGGGGAGGCTGGTATGCTCCCGCCCTCTGCGGGTGCGCTCTCTCCCAGGGCAGGGGGCCCTCTGCAGGGCAGATGTCCCACAGCAGAGCTGGTAGTTAGGTGACTGCAGAACTGCCCAGCTCTTGGGAGCAGGGAGCACACAAGCTGGCTGAGACCCAAGCGATATTATGCTTGATTGTCTCTGTGTCTGGAGGTTCGAGTTGCCCTGTTGCTGGAGCAAAGATGGCGGAGTGCAGTCTGCACTCTCTCAGTACGTCCGCAGAGCTGCTGCTCTTGGGAACAGATGGAAGTCCAACAGGCTGTGTCCCAAGCAATGTTATATTGGGGGGACCCTGGGTACCTGTATCCTCAGTGCAGTCGATCCCCGGAACAGAGGTCGCCAAAGGGAGGCTGGTAGGCTCCCGCCCTGTGCCCATCCCATAATTCTTATGTTCTTTAAAATGTGATCAAAAAATATGATTCAATAGGATTCCAGTTCTTTGGATACTGAATTTTTGCTTTATTCCATGGTTAACATGGAAGTAATTCTTTGTGAATAATGAACAAAGCATTTCCTCTCCATCATTGTTGAGTCCAGGGTTTTATATGAGGGATTCAATTGAATTCCATAATTGTGTGGTTCAATTGCCTACATTCTTATTCATTTTGACTACAAAGTGGTTTCATAGTAACTGGTACAAACAGGTTGACTAATTGTTTTATTTGTTCCTAGGAACTGTAGGTTGAAAATCTTTGCTGTAACTATGGGGGGAAAAATCTATTTTTTTCTTATAATTCTGACCAATTTTGATTCATGTCTTTGGAGCTATAATTTGCATAGTAGAACTTGTATGGAAAATTTTAAATTCTCTTTTGGATAGATTAAAGTTGTCATTGAGACATAGCCTGCATATCTCAGTTAATACTGTCTGTATAGCCTTGAGGACTGTCTTGTCAGATATTAATAACTTCTTTTTGTGAAGCTACTATCGCTGTGTCTTAGCTGTGTCTCTAATAAAAAGGCACAGGTGACACTCATCTTTTAATTGGAGAAATTTATCCTCATATATTTAATGTACATATGTGTTTGGGTTTAAGTCTGTAATTTCACCACTCTACCTATGTTTGTCCATTTCCCCTTCCTTCTGCGTAATCTATGTACTCCATCCCCCTCACCAATGCCCTAAAAATTATATCCACTTTCACTCTTAGTGTTTAACAGCAATTGTAATATGCATTCTAGACATAATGAGCTCTAATGTTGCTTAATATTATTGCCGTTTCCTCTGGCGATGCAAAGATTTTTTCACCCCACTCATCTCCACCTGTGTTGTTTGCTAATGCTGTCATGTGTTGTAACAGAATTGTTCAAAGGCCATAAGAAAGTGTTAATATTCCTTTAATGGTCAGTATTCATTTAAATAGACCCGTGGAGTTATCAACTTAATTGTTTTTTCTTCTTTTTTTACTGTGGTAAAGCACATAAAACATAAAATTTACCATTCAGCCACTTAAAGTGTGCAATTATATGCCATTCTGCACTCTTACTATACTGTGCGCCCACCTCCACACTCCGTTTCCAGGACTTCTCATTATTCCAAATGGAAACTTGATACCAGTTAAACCACAGCTGCCCACCACCCTGCCTCCATTTCTGGTAACCCCTGTTACACTTCTGACCCTACGCCTTTGTCTAGGTTTCTATATCTTATATCTATATCGTATATATCGAAGATAGTCTATCTTCATCGTTTTGTGCCTTGTTCATATCGCCTAAGATAATGTTTTCAAAGTTAAAAGAATGACTTAAAGTTCCATTCACTTTTCAAGCAGAATAACATCCCAGATGAGATATTCAGGGGTCCCTTGGCATGTTTAAGGAATGGTTCCAGAACCCTCTTCAGATATACAAGTGACTCCCATAAAATAGGATCACATTTGGATATAAATATGTATATACATATGCATATATTTGTCTTTATCTCACATTTTTATGTCATCTACAGGTTACTTACAATACCTAACACAATGTAAATATTTTTAAAGAGTTATTGTATTGTACTGTTGAGGGACTATTACGAAAAAAATGTCTGACATGCTCAGTATAGATGTGTTCGCTTTGCACATATTTTCAATCCTTGGTTGAGTCCTTGTGGAACCCGGGTTTGCGGGAGCTGAGAGGGTGTGATCAGTCAACGGTCTGTTTCATAACCTATTTCAACTCTTGTCCTGGGAATATGACTCATTGTGGAGTCCTTGTTTACTCCGTTTGGTTTATTTCTACATTTAAACTCTTGTGAAGGACACTGTGGAGAGCAGCCAACAAGTGCCTGAGTTCCTTTTTAATTCTTCTTCCTTAGATTGAATGCTTGTGTCTCTCCAGAACTCATATAGTGAAATAACCCTCAAGGTGAGTATATTAGGAGATGGGGAAGCTATTCAGTTAACTAAAGCCAAAAGGTGGGACTCCGAGTGATCATGTTAGTGTCCTTACTAAAAAGATGCCAGAGGTTGGTTTAAGCTCCCTGACTCACTCTGCAGAAAGACTTTAGGAAGAAAGTTCTGTTGTTTGTTTGAGAGAGGGTCTTGTTAAGTATGCATCACTGTCTGGTCTGGTCCTCACTGAGTAGCCAAAGCCATCCTCAAACTCACAGTAATGCTCCTGTCTCAGCTGTCTGTGATGAAGCACAGGTATGTGCCAGCACTCCTGGCTTGGTTTTGTTTTTAAGTTTTAAGCCATACGGTCCCTGATAGTTGCTTATGGCCGTTTCTCATGACTGATACTTACCTAGAGTAGGAATTACTGGACCAAGTGGATCATGCCTCCCACAGAGAGCACAGCTTTGCTCATTCCCCATGTTTGCATTTTCATTCTTCTGACAGTGACTTTGGTGTACCAAGTTTTGTTTTGTTTTGTTTTGGTCTATTTTGCCATCATTACCTGTGTCTGTAGTGTCAGTTTCAAAAGGGTCATTTCCAAACTGAACTTCATGAACTCTCCCCCTGTGTTATTCTCCTAATGATTTCCTTCTAAGAAGTTTTCCTTCATGTTCAGATCTGATTCACTTAAAATAAGTTTTGTGCTTGGTGTGGAGAGATGTTTGGCTTGACTCTTCCCCATGTGACTCTCCAGTTCTTCTGGCACTGCTGATTGGAAAGACAATCCTCTCCCCATTGCATGGATTTGCCCTTGCTGAAAATCAGTAGAAGCTCTGGAGTTCATCATCTGGGGTCTAGCACCATATTCTTTATTGCCGTAGCATCGTACTGATGCTTTAAAGCAGACAGTGTGATAACACCAACATTGCTCTCTTTCTAGATTGCTTTGGCTATAGAGGCTCCCTTGAGATTCAGTGTGAGTTTTAGGATGGATTTATCTGGTTCTACAGAGTTATCATTGGGATGCTAATGAATTTTTATATCACTTTGAGTAGTATTGGCATCTCAACAATATTAAGTTTTACAATCCAATAACATAAGATAGTTTCCCATTTGTGTCTCCTTTTCAGCTCTGTTGTAGTTTTCAGCATATAAATTCTTTGCCTCCTAGGTAAGTTTATTCCTAAGTATTTTATCCTTCTCGATACAATTGTAGTGGAGATTGCTTTCTTCATTTCATTTTCTGCTATTCATTCTTACAATATAGCAAAATGACCAATTTTTCCATATTGCTGTTGTATCCTGTAATTTACTAAGCTCGTTTATTAGTTCCAATAATTCAAATGGAAAATAACTAGGGATCTATAAGTTTGGGATCTTGTCACCCAGAAACATTGTCCTTTACAATGCAGATCCCTCTTCTTCCTCTCTTCTACCTAGTTGTTCTGTTCAGTACTTCCAATACTAGATAGATTAGAATGCACACAACTTCTTCTCCTCCTCCTCCTCCTCTTCCTCCTCCTCCTCTTCCTCCTCCTCCTCTTCCTCCTCCTCCTCTTCCTCCTCCTCTTCTTCCTCCTCCTCCTCTTCCTCCTCCTTCTTCTCTTCCTCCTCCTTCTTTTCCTCCTCCTCTTCTTCCTCCTCCTCCTCTTCTTCCTCCTCTTACTCCTTCTTCTCTTCCTCCTCCTCCTCTTCCTCCTCCTCCTCTTCCTCCTCCTCCTCTTCCTCCTCCTTCTTCTCTTCCTCCTCCTCCTCTTCCTCCTCCTCCTCCTCTTCCTCCTCCTCATCTTCCTCCTCCTCCTTCTTCTCTTCCTCCTCCTCCCCCTCCTCTTCCTCCTCCTCCTCCTCTTCCTCCTCCCCCTCCTCTTCCTCTTAGTCCCTGATTTTAGAGAGAACCACCTTCAGCCCTTCCCCACAGGGTGTACCGCTACCTATTTGGTAGCTTCCTTCACATCCCATTTGTTTGAATGTTGAGGAATCATGGAAGAACACTTAATTTTGCCATATTCTTTATATATCAATTGACAATCATGTGCTTTTTCACTTCATTCTGTTAATGTAGTGTAATTTTGTTGATTGATCTTCATATCTTAAAACATCCCTGCCTCCTGAGAAAAATTCCATCTGATCCTGTTGTGTAAGTTGGTAAGATTCTGGTGAGTTAGGTTGCCGGTATCCTGCTGAGAAGTCTTGCATCAGTATCCATAGGGGTAATTGTTTGGAGAGATGTGGGGGTTGGTAGACTCTTTGGCTCTGGTGTCGGTTTAATGCTGATCTCATAGAATGAGTTAGGAAATGTGCCCTTATCTTCAACGTTTTGGAAGAGTTTCAAAAGGACTGATAGCAAGCCATGCATTACTTAAGGATGAGGAAATGTTTAGAAGATGTGCTTTGGGATGATTTTGTCCTTGTGCAAACATCACGAGTTGTGCATATACAGACCCGAATGACATTGGCCAATCACTTGATGTGGCCTCTTGATGTAATAAAGAGGTGATATAAGCATGAGACGCAGGGGGATGCTGCCAGGGCCACACAGTCTGTTCTACAGTGAGCTTGTTTTCACCCATGGAGGAAATATACTCCAAATAATGGTTAATACGCAGGGCAAAGAAATAAACAGTCCCATTATTCATGGTCATCTTCAAGATTATGGTCTGTAGATATTTGTGTATGTTTTGGCATATGTGCCCATGCTCAGGTGTGTGCACATGTGGGTGTGGGTATGTGCATACATGTGAAGGCCAGAAGAAGGCAACCTTTAGATATTCTTCAGGAGCCATCTGCTTCAGCCCTTTTGAGACTAAGTTACTTATTGTACTGGAACTTGCTAATTAGACTGGACTAGGCTGGTCCTGAGCCCCAGGAATGTACTTGTCTCTACCTCCCTTTCCAGCACTGGAACCACAGGACACCACACCACACCCAACTTTTCTATGTGGTTAGGGAGCTCAGGTCTGATGCTTTCATAGAAAACACTTTACTCACTAAACTACCCACCCCCAGTTCCTATGCACATTACTTTATACACCTGGTACCACAGTAGGTGTGTTAGAACCATCATGACTGTGAACCAGGCTACAGTGTCATTAAATGATAGAAACCTTCAACGGCCGTATGTTGTGGGACCACCACTGTATAAGCAATCCGTCATTAATCAAGGTGATGTTACAAGGTATACAACTATATTCTGTCATTCTGCAGCATTGTCTTCCAATCCCTATGATGCTATCAAGGAACACTCAGCTTCTAAGCTCCCTAGTCTTCTCTCCCAGTTTAGCTGCCACTGAGGGAAAATGTCAGCATGTGCCTGTCTGGTTTTCCATCTTCCCATGAATACTGCTGCTTTTCACTGCTTTGTAATTGTCTGTTACTCACACACAGATTGCTTTTTAAGTGAGAAGCATTTTTGTTTCATTTCTGTAGAGAGCATGCCCATCAGGGTGGGTAAAGGATGGTAGAGTTCAAGACAATGGGAACACATACCTGAAGCTCATCACCTCTCAACAGCCCAGAAGGCAGAAAAAAACAGCAAGTGAGACTGGGCTATTAAACCTCAGCAACCCTTGCCCAGTACGCACTTCTGTGAGGCTCTACCTCCTGAAGGTTTTGCCACATCTAAGGGTGAGGCATTCATACAAATGAATGTATAGGGGCATCTCACATCAAACCACAGACAGCATGCTGCTCCTAGCCCCTGTAGGCTCACGATCGTCTCATAATGCAAAATATACTTAGTCCAACTTCAAAAGTCCCTACAGTCTTGACAGGGTCAACATGTTGAAAGGCCCAAAGTCTCCTTTAAGATTCAAGGCAACCTCTTAGTTGTTTTCCCATGGAAACCCAAAACCCAAAGGTCCATCTTCTGATACAATAGCACAGAGTAACACATTCTCATTCCAAAAGGGAGGGATGGACGGGGGCATAGAAAGAAGGTTGGATGAAGTCAAGACAAAAGGATGGTAGGATAAATACCAAAACTTGCTGTTCCACATCCAGCATCTTGGGCTTAAAATGGCATCATTTGGGCTCCCACAAGCTTGGTAATTGGCCCTGACTCCTGAACTCTATGGTCTCTCTCTCTCTCTCTCTCTCTCTCTCTCTCTCTCTCTCTCTCTCTCTCTCTCTCTCTCTCTCTCTTTCTCTCCTCTCTCTCTCCCCATCTTCATTGGCGGTAGCTTTTATGGCAATATGCCCCAAGTTTCAGCATCTTGAGATCTCTCTTAAAACTAGGCTTCACTTCCATAACTTTATACACAGGCCACTTAAGAACTCTATGTAGGAAACCTGACCTTCATACACATTGCCTGGTCTCAGCAATTTCCTGGAGCCTGGCGCCTTGACATAAGCCTCTCTAAGCACCCCCACTTTTGCAATTTGCACCTTTGCAAAACTAGCACCAGTCATCTCACTCCATATTATAGAGCTAGCTCAAACTGTAGGCTGGTCACTGTGGACCACGGTTCTAGAGGCCTCTGCATACCTTCATGCTAAACGTTAGGGAAACACTTTCCTAGGAGGTCATTTTCCAAGAAGGGGACTATGAAGACTCAATCTTTTCCAGCATCCTCCTTTCAAATGAAAGGTTTTCATCTGAGTTTGCACTGTTTCACCCAACTTCCGATGAGTGAGTTCTTATTCTCAAGCTACTTTTCCTAGTGTCTCAGTGAAAAATCAAGGCAGAGGTTTCTCCTGAATGGTGCTAATTTCTTTCATAATTATAACCATTTTGTCTATACCTACCCTGTTCTCTTTTACATAAGCTCAAACTCTTTGGCTATTTCTGCATTTATGTCTTCAAGTTGAACTTCACACATGATTGTTTCCTTACCAAACTTCATATTTTCCTATCTTTCTTCTATCACCACAAATCTAGGCAAATGCAGTGGGCAGCAATCCCACAGCCTGAACATTAGTCTGTCTCTTAACTTTTTCTTTGGCAAACAAGTTAGCTCATTGCTTTTGAATATCAGCTCCCTCAAGGTTGCAGGTTCTGAGCAGAGTGCACAAGAGTCTCTGCTATTAGAATGTAACACAAATAACCTCTGTTTTAGTTCTTAAGATGATCTCCGTCTTTGAAATCTCACCAGCCCAGTCTTTACTGTCCACAAACCTATCTTGGACTTCTGAGTTCTCACCAGAATGCCCTGCTAAGAGCTCACAGCACTCTGGGGATTCTCCAACCTGCAGTCCAAACTCTACCACATCCCTCTCACAAACCAATGTCATGGGCCTACACACCACATGGTCAGGTTTATGGCCGCAGCAACTCTATTTCTCCATATCAGATTTCCATATCAGTCATTTCTCTTGCCATCAACCAGAAAGCAACTTAAATTCGGAGATGTTTGTAGATAGTCCCTTCATGGAGGTGTAGACATGGCAGAGATTGTTATAGTAGGTTAAGAGTCCTAACAGCTCAGTAGATGAGAAAGCCTTACAAATTAAAAACAATCTATTTCAGTTACCCTCAACTCTTTAGAAGTGACAATTGTCAATCTATTTAATGACTGACCTCTCTTTCTTTTCTAGTATTTTTTTTAATCTCTGACTACACTAGGAAATATCACGAGAACTCAAGAGCGTTTTAGGGAGTAGCTAAGTGTATATTGTTTTAGTTTTTCATGTACTCATGTAGCTTTTAAGATTTTTTATCATAACATATTTTAAGAACTCAAATTGCTTATCTTCAGGAGTTAATTGTTCAAACACAAATCTTTTTAAAAATTATACACTTCTAGGACAGAAGCATAACTCAGCGGCAGAACACGTGTCTATCACACACAATTCCCAGCACTGCCAAAACAAAGCAAAAATACTTCTAGACCTGCAGGCTGATGATAACATTCCACGTGTAGCTCATGGTATTTCGAGGACGTGGTATTGGGTTTGAAATAATGAAGCATAAATGAATGAAAGGGGAATACTGGAATACAGTCAAACCAAGGATTGCATATTTAAGGCAGTTTTGAGAACTGTTTACAGGCCCCAATTGAGGGTGCACAGAAACACCTATTCTGGTGCACACCAATGGGTTCTGAGTGACTCAGTGTTCAGGTCACCTGCCACCACCCTGCATTCACTGCAAACTTTTAGCTCAGTAAAATAGCATCACAGTAAACATGACTTCCAAGCCAGGAATGCGTCACAGGTAAGCCTGCCATGCCATTAAGATGAAATATTGCACACAGCTAGCCATCTGTCTCTGAACGTTTAGCTGTTCATCTACCTCAGGAGGCTTCACTGAACTCTGTGAATATGTCACTTTAAAAGATGGTACCAATTTAAAAATAACACCGGGAACAATTAAAGACTTTGTATGTGCTGTTCACTTAAAGGATCCAGACAACCACTGAGAGCTAAGAAGACAGTCCTCTCTGATGTAACATTGTCCAGTTATGCATTATTTTATTACTTGTAGGAATCTTAAAGGTAGTTTTCATTTTCCATGCATTCTCATCTGGCTCCCTTAAACTTGGCTCTCAATATGGTTATAAATGAGGTAAATAAGACAAACTATTGAAAGGGAGGGAAAAATGAGGCAAAGAGAGGCCAGACGGGGTCTTACAGGAGCAAAGAGTACTAGTCTGCACATTCACATGCAGAGTAGAGAGCACGGACGTTACCCATTACCGCTGTGCCGGCAGATGAGCTTTCTATTACGGTAACTATCCTCCCTGAGTTAATGACGTAGTTCACCCCCTCACTTCTTTTGGGATGTTCATTCATTGACCTGGCGGTGGCTTTTAGAAAATGTTCATGAATTGCTTGGTACTTTCTCCCACAACTGGTGGAGACGTTTGTGTGCTCTCTACTTGAACCTGGATAACCTGTGACTAACAGCCTCTGTCAGTAAAATGTCATGTATAGCAAACAGCTTTTGTTTTTTTCTCTTGGAGCACCTGTGCTTAGGACTTAGTCACCCATTTGCCTAAGAATTTCATGAATTCCTTGATTTTAATAGCTGAGTAGTACTCCATCGTGTAAATGTACCACAATTTCTATATCCATTCATCTGTTGAAGGACATCTGGGTTCTTTCCAGCTTCTGGCTATTATAAATAAGGCTGCTATGAACATAATGGAACATGTGGCCTTATTATATATTGGAGCATCTTCTGGGTATATGCCTAGGAGTGGTATAGCTGGGTCCTCAGGGAGTACTATGTCCAATTTTCAGAGGAACCTCCAGACTGATTTCCAGAGTGGTTGTGCCAGCTTGCAATTCCACCAGCAATAGAGGAGTGTTCCTCTTTCTTCACAACTTCACCAGCACCTGCTGTCACATGAGTTTTTGATCTTAGCCATTCTGACGCGTGTGAGGTACAATTTCAGGATTGTTTTGATTTGCATTTCTCTGATGACTAAGGATGTTGAACATTTCTTTAGGTGCTTCTCAGCCCTTCGAGTTTCCTCAGTTGAGAATTCTCTGTTTAGCTCTCTGTTCCCCACTTTTTTTTAATAGGGTTATTTGGTTCTCTGGAGTCTAACTTCTTGAGTTTTTTGTATATATTGGATATTAGGCCTCCATCAGATGTAGGATTGATAAAGAACCTTTCCCAGTCTGTTGGTTGCCATTTTGTCCTATTGCCTTACAGAAGCTTTGCAATTTTATGAAGTCCCATTTGTCAATTCTTGATCTTAGAGCATAAGCCATTGGTGTTCTGTTCAGGAACTTTCCCCCTGTGCCCATGTGTTTGAGATTTTCCCCACTTTCTCTTCTTTTAGATTCAGTGTATCTGGTTTTATGTGGAGGTTCTTGATTCTCTTGGACTTGAGCTTTGTAAAGGGAGATAAGAATGGATCAATGTACATTCTTCTACAAGTTGACCTCCAGCTGAACCAGCACCATTTGTTGAAAATGCTGTCTTTTTTCCACTGGCTGGTTTTAGCTCTTTTGTCAAAGATCAAGTGACCTATCATCCTGAGCGTGGTAACACAATCACAAAAGAACACAAATTGTATGCACTCACTGATAAGTGGATATTAGCCCAAAAGCTCCGAATACCCAAGATACAGTTCACACATGAAGCTCAAGAAGAAGGAAGACCAAAGTGTGGGTGCTTCAGTCCTTCTTAGAAAGGGGAACAAAATACTCACTGGAGCAAATATGGAGACAAGTGCATAGCAGAGGCTGAAGGAAAGGCCATCCAGAGACTCTCTCACCTGGGGATTCATTCCAGATACAGTCACCAAACTCTGACACTATTGTGGATGCTAAGAAAGGTTTGCTGAAAAGAGCCTGATATAGCTGTCTTCTGAGAGGCCCTGCCAGAGCCTTACAACCAGAGCAGCCAACCATTGCACTGAATATGAGAACCCCAATGGAGGAGTTATTGAAGGGACTGAAGGAGCTAAAGGGGTTTGCAACCCCATAGGAAGAACAACAATATCAGCCAACCAGACACCCCCAGAGCTCTCAGGGACTAAGCCACCAACCAAGGAGTACACATGGCTCCAGCTGCATATGTAGCAGAGGACAGCCATGTGAGACATCAATAGGAGTCCTTGGGGGTCCCTTGGTCCTATGAAGGTCTGATAGATGCCCCAGTGTAGAGGAATCGAGGGTGGGGAGGTGGGAGTAGGTGGGTGGGTGGAGGAACACCCTCATAGAAGCAGGGGAAGGGGGATAGGAGAGGGGCTTTCTGGGAGAGGGGGAAACCAGGTAAAGGGGTAACACTTGAAATGTAAATAAATTAAAATTTAAGAAAAGGGGGGGGAAGAACTTAATCACCATAATGCATAGAAGCCCAGAGTGCCCCAGAGAGTAGTCATGTGATGTTACAGCAGCCAAGACCAACATCGCAGGCTAAATTCATGGCCAATTTACTGAGTTACTAATTTACAGGTTAACATTACTATGTTAACAACCTGACCTATGGGCAAAAGGCCCCTTATATATTTCCAACCTTCAGAACTTGGTCATCCCTGAGTCTTTGAGCACTCCCAGCTGAGGCCACAAATTGTAAGGAGCAGAGACAAACCATCCCTGCAGCTCTTCTCTGAATCCCTAACCCGCCCAGTCTATGAGCATAATTAAATGGCTGTTTCAGGCAACCCAAGTTTGAAGTGGTTTGTTGCACAGCAACCAAAAACTGAGCCCACTCATAGTTGGAGCTCGGATTGGTGCAGTCTGTTTCCTGGCTCAGCCTGTGTTCTTCTTCCTATGCTTGTCCCTGCCATCCGCCTCTGTTCTGCGTGCCCCACACCACCCACTACAGTTGCTCTTCTTACGTGTTTATCTCTTCATCCTCACATTCCCCGACTCTCTGATGATGCTATCTCCTCTCCCTGGATATCAGCATCAGAAGACCCGGGGTTTAACACCTTAGAGGCCACCCAGTAGCAGAGTAACCAATCTCTCCAACACAGAAAAGAAAGATACAAATCTGTCCTATTCTAGGCTGGAGATATAGCTTGGTAGCAGAGGGTAGGGTTTTTTCTTGTTTGTTTTTGTTTTTGTTTTTCGAGACAGGGTTTCACTGCATAGCTCTGGCTGTCCTGGAACTTACTCTGTAGACCAGGCTGTCCTCAACCTCAAAGATGTACCTACCTCTGCTTCCCATGTGCTGGGATCAAAGTCTTGTGCCACCACTGCCTGGCACAGAGAGTAGTTTCTAATGAGACCTTGGGTTTGTCAAGGAAAAAAAGGTAGAACCTATTCACAAGTTACATGACTAAAGTGTTTAAAATACTTAGTGCCTGGCACATAGTAAACATTCCATAAATATTAGCTATTATTACAAGTCCTTTCAATTCTCATGTCTATTGAGCATTAAAATTTAAGTAGATCCTTTTACTTGAATTTATATGTCAACATCTCCATGAAGATATCCCCGACCTGCCAGACAAAATTAAATTGTTCCTTTGTTATGAACCTGTGTGGGTTAGTTTTTGTTAACGAGACACAAACGAACGATGCTTAGAAAGAGGGAACTTCAACCAAGGCATTGCTTCCATCAAATGGCCTGGTGACATATTGTGGGGAATGGGGAGGGGCTCAGTGTCCTGTGGGCTGGGCTGCCCTAGGCAGGTGGTCCTGGGTTGTATGAGAAAGTAGGCTGAGTGTGAACGGAGGATGTGAGCGGCGTCCTCCATGGTTCCTGCCTCTGCTCCTGTTTGCATTCCTGCCTTGACTCACTTCAGTGATGGCCTGTGATCAGAATGTGTAGCCAAGTCAGTTGTTACCACAGCAACAGAAAGCAAATAAAACAGTAGCCAGATATTCCTGTATTATAGCTTTGTTGTTTCCTCCTTTGTCTTCCAACTTCTTCTTCCTCCTCCTCTTCCTCTTCTTCTTCTTCCTCTTCTTCCTCCTCCTCCTCCTCCTCCCCCCTTCTCCTTCCTCTCCTTTTGTCTCATTGTTATCCTGGCTATCCTGGAACTCATTTTATAGACCAGGTTGACCTCAAACTCACAGAAATCTGCCTGCCTTTGTCTCCAAGTACAAGGATTAGAGATGTGTTTTACCCCAAGATGGGTACTATTATAATTTTTGTCATTTATTGTATAGGTAGCACACACTAGAAACCGCATTCCTAAAGGAAAGAGTTTAAGACAACAGCCTCACAGAACTAACAAATGTCCTTGTTTTCTGTCTGTCTGTGTGTGCGTGTGTGTGTGTGTGTGTGTGTGTGTTTATGTGTACAATAAATATCACAATGGAGGAAATGATGTGAAAATTTGGTTATATAATTATGATAGGGCAAGACTAAGAATTTGCAGAATTCTTTTTCTAAGCACTTATTCTCCTCATAAGATTCCTGCTTAACAACATAGCTGATGTTCTATCAATGAACAATGGAAATCATGTAGGGATCAAATATAGCATTCATTAGTTCTTTATTAATACCTTTGTACCAGCTACCACCCTAAACCTCATTCATTTGAAAATACTTTCAACCCCAGGGCCCTTTCCTTACTGTTCATCTTGCAGAGAATGCAACCTTAGGATAGAGCAGGCTGGGCTAGCAGCAGCACTGCTGGGGAGGGTCAGAGCTAGTAGGCTAACCTCTAACTCCACCTCTGATTACAATGGTGCCCCTATACCCTTCATCTTCCTTCTGAGCTGACCTCAGACATCATTGGAAAACGCAGACGCTGCCAGTGTGGGTTGGCTCATGTCCCGTCTCTCCTTCAAGTTTCCTGTCTTTTCATGCTTCACCAATGTCTCCCTCTCTGCCAGGTCACTCTGGTCAAACAGTAAACCCACACTGCTGTTCCCTTCTTGACTTCACATTTGGTCCTTTGTCACACTGCTCTCCTTTCTCAACAAGCTTCCCTACAGTCCCCACCACAAGGCCACTTCTGTGTCTTCCCTACTGTCATCTCTTCCTTGCTGTATTCTCAATTCTTCTTTCTTGTGCAGATCACCAAGGGAGACATCTGCATTTTCACTCTATGCTCACTTTCCCTTCTCCCTTGCTCTGCCTGGGTCTTAACCTCCACCATGTGTAAAGTCTCTAGACTGGTGCTAGTGGGAGGAAGTAACACTTTAAAAAGGAAAGCTTAGGGCAAGATCTCTGGGTCATTGTGGCCCATTCAAGGGGTCAGTAGGACCCTGGTCTCCTCTTTGTTTGTTTACCCCCCATTTTCTGTGACATTGTTTTACTCCGCTGCACATTCCCACTGTAATATGCTGCCTCACCACAAGTCTAGGAGCATCAAGGCTCAAAGACCACAAGCCAAAATCAACCTTTAGTCTTTTAACGTTATCTACCCCAGGTATTCGTTATAGTGATAGAAATCTGGGTAACCAAGCCCTGCCTTCTCTCAGGTCCCCATGAGTCACCTGCCTCCGTTTTTCTTTCATGCTGACTGCTCCTCCTTAGCTAGTGTAACCAAGCTCATCCTAGCTTATCCTCTACCTCTTCCAAATAGTATAGCTGCTTAGTAGTCCCATTTTTTTTAAAGATTCATTTTATTTTTATTTATGTGTGTGCATGCACATGCATGTGCAAAGAGTCCAGAAGACAACCAAAGGTCTCCTGGAGCTGGAGTCACAGGCAGCAGTGAGCTGTCTGACATGGGTGCTGGGAACCAATTCTGGTCCTCTGCAAGATCTGTCTCTCCAGGCCCAGCATTCAGTTCTTATTGCCTCTTTTCTCATTTATTTCTCTAACCCCTTCCAAGTTTAAGTCATATATTGCTGCGGGTTGATACCATCTTCATGCCTGTGAATGCTCAATTGTCTGGGTCCCTAGAGTTGCATACACAATTGACTCAATACTCCCATTCAGCCAATGCAGAGACATCTCAGGTTTATTGTGCTCCAAACTTTGCTTTTAGTCCCTCCTTCAAACCCCTCCCAATCTGTCCTCTTCATTTTCGTGAACGCCATCACTTCCCACCCCGATTTCTAAAGGTAGTAACACAGAATTCATTCTTAACTGTACCAAATGTTGTCTACCTCCAGAATATGCCTAATTTCTGTCTCCACAGATACTCGGCTCAGATTTGCCCTCTTTAAACAAATGTTTAACAAACAAATAGGAAACACATTACCATGTTTGCCTACTTGAGAAACTCTGGGACAGGTTGCTGAGAGCTTTAGGATCTGAGAAGTTAATGTACTGCCAGTAGGATTATAAAACACTAGAACTGAAGCAATGCTAAAAATGAGTGGTGAGAAACTTTTCTCAGCTCTTGGGATAGATGGGGAATTTACCTGGGGACAGATAAGAACCAAAAGTCCTAAATCCTGTTAAGTCTCTGTATTTAGTTGAGTGGAAATAACTGGTCTCATAGGACAGGGGTCAGGTCCTCTAGGCTCTCTTCTGGACCTGGAAATAATTACTTTTCTCATTACTGTTGCAAAATATCTGGAGAAGCAACTTAAAGGATTATCCTGTCTCACTGTGTCACACTTTAGCTCCTGCTTGCTTGGCCCCATGCTTAGGCAGAACATCATGGCAGCAGAGCCTGTAGTGGGAGAGGGGTCTGGTGGTGAGAATGGGGAAGGAAGGATGTCTTAGTTGCTGTGATAAAGACACTGTATTATCTAGGGTGGTGATTTCTATAATGAAACACCATGACCAAAGCAACTTGGGAAGGAAAATACGCTTCTACATTACTATTCAACACTGAAAGAAGCCGGAACAGGAACCCAAACAGGGCCAGAACCTATTGGCAAGGGCTAATGCTAAGGCCGTGGAGGAGTCCGCCTTACTGGCTTGCTCCTCATGGCTTCCTAAGCCAGCTTTCTTCTAGAATACAAGACCACCAGCCCAGGAGGTGACACCATATACAGTAGACTTGACCATTCCCATCAATTACTAATTTTTAAAAATGCCCCATGGGTCTGCTGAGAGCCAGATCTGACAAGGCCATTTTCTCTTTTGAGGTTCCCTCTTCTCAGATGACTATGGCTTGTGTCAAGTTGACATAAAACTAGCCAGCAGAGACAACTTGTAAAAGAAAGTGTTTATTCAGGCTTATAGTTTCAGATGGTTAGAGTCTGTGACTGCCATTCATGGTGGGGAGCATGGTAGCAAGCAAGCAGGCATGGTGCTGGAGCAGTGGCTGAAAGCTCACATCTTACCCAATCAACAGGAAGGGAAGAGAGAGCTGGGAATTGGGGTGAGTCTTTTGAAACCCCAGGGCTAATCCCCAGTGACATACCTTCTCCAACATGGTCATACTTTCTAATCCTTCCCAAACAGTTCCACCAACTGGGGACTAAGGATTAAAATACATGAACCTATGGGGCCCATCCTCATTCAAACCACCACAAAAGGGTAGAGAGAAGATAATTCATTCCAGTAACCTACATCCTCTAGTTCCTTAAGTTCCCAGGATTCCCCAAAGATGGCACTGCAAGCTAGGTTCCTAACACATAGGTCTAAATACAGTTCTTCGCATCCAGACTATAACAAGAACATCATGTAACTTTCTTCACAGAGTGTAAGAGCAGAATGTGGCACCACTCTGGGGAGTGTATTAAGAGAAGCATAGCATGTAGAGAAGGAAGGCAACGTGGGGACAACTAGGAGAGGGTGGGGTGGAAAACCACAGGCATTAATCTGTTCAGAGGCTTCAGAAGATATCAACATGGCTGAAAAGGAGGATCCCATGTGAGTAACTCCCCAGGATCACAGAGTCTGGGTCCGTGTCTAAGAAAACACCACATCTCTGAAATCCTCTATGTGTTTATGGAATGGTGGTTTAGTGGCTTGGCTTGTATTAGATATCTCTCCGTTACTGAAACAAAACACAGGACAAAATCAACTTATAAAGAGGAAAAGGTTTACTTTGGCCTAGCTGTGAGGGATTCAGCCCTTGAACATTCCGCCTCATTTCTCTGGAGTTGTGGTGGCACAGTACACCACACAGTGTCTGGGGGCAAGAAACCAGTTTACTTGATTGCTCAGTGTGAAAACAGAAGGGAAAAGACGAGGGTCTGACAACCCCAGCAAGAGTACACTTCTAATCACCTAGGCCCTTCCATTAGGCTCCACCCACGAATGTCTCCATCATTTTTCAGTAGTGTCACGGATGAAGGCAAAGCCTCCAATATGTGGACCACTCAGGAAAGTTCTAGATCCAAACTAGGAATTTGAAAGGAATCTATGACAAAAACACTTGGAACATGTATGAAATAAAGCCAAACTTATGTCTCTTCTGCAGAACTTCATGGACTGTATATAATGCAAATATGTACCCTGACTCTCCAAATGGGTAAGATAATAGGGCATTTCCCAGACATCTTTGATAAAATCGTGTGTGTGTGTGTGTGTGTGTGTGTGTGTGTGTGTGTGTGTGTGTGAGTGAGTGTATTTGTACATGAATGTGTGGTTCTATGGGCTTCTGTGTGAGTGGAGGCCAGAAGAGTATCAGATGCTCTTGTCTCTCACTCTTCCACCATTCCCTTGAGGCAAGGTCTCTCCCTAAACCTGAGGCCCCTACTTGCTGGCACCAGCAAAGCTCTGGTAAGCACCTGTCTCCACCAACCTGATAGCTGGACTTATAGAAGTCAGTGGGGCTGCCAGCTTTATGACATGCTGGGATCTAAATTCCAGTCATACTGACTTCAGAGCAAGTACCCTTAATCCACTAAGTGTCCATTTCTTATTCCTAAAAGTATAGCGGAACTCTACTAGGTGGGGCTTTGAAAATAACTTTCGATTAGAAAATGGGCTTCCTGATAAAAATGAAATTTTGCAGATTGGCCATCCTTGAAATGATTTTTACCTAGTAGATCATGATGACTGATACATTTTGGAGTTTAATGTGTTCAGACAATGGACTAAGTGCTTTAGAGAGGTTGCCTCATTCTGTCCCTGTAGTCACTTTACGAAACAGGTGCTGTTATTATCATGATACTCCACAGTTGACAGAGATGAGGCAAGGTGACATAAGTAGAACAATTTGTCAAAAGCACACAACAGAAAGAAGTGGAAGACAGATGGAAGACTGGTGTGACGGCTCGCAGGTTACGGGCCTTTGCTGCCAAGTTTGATTCCAGGGACCCACAAAATGGAAGTAGAGAACTGACTCCCGCAAGTTATTCTATGACCCCCATATGTCATGCGTGTACATTGAGTGCATGCACACATATAAATGAATCAGCAAACAAATAAGTCAGAAACCCCGTGAGCTATCCAGAGAGCTTTTAGAATTTTTACTAGCAGAGAGGACTGTCTCAGCCAGAGAGTTCTTAGAATAGCAAGAACAAGCTGTCTAGAGCAGAGCAGAACACACACACACACACACACACACACACACACACACACACACACACACACACGGGAGAGAGAGAGAGAGAGAGAGAGAGAGAGAGAGAGAGAGCAGTTTGGAAAGCCATCTTAGCAGAACCTAGGCTACCAGCTGAGACCCACGATTTCACTTCGAGTCATTTGTTTCTGTGGCTCCCAGATACCCCTTTCCTCAGGAACCCTGACCTAGCTGAGGCTGGTCCTTGGCAAATTGGGTCCGGGTGGCTGACTCTAGTACCCTTGCCTTGACGATGCAGCACCTGACCATCACCAGAGCAAGCCTACTGAGAGACACAAACTACATGTCTGATGCCTTCAGGAAAGCCGAAGACTTCTGTACCTTGTCTGATAGAAACCAGCTCATCCATCTTATCCCTGTGTTCCTGGAGACTTCCGTTGGTCTCTCCTTTAGAAGCCCCAAATCTCTACTTTTCTTCACAGTTGTTTAAGTGAACAGTAATGGACACCACAGCCATTTTAAGCAGAGTGGAGGTAAAAATAATGAACCTTGTCTGACCGTGCCTTTCTTTTAGGCTAAAAAAGAACCACCTTTTCTGATCAAACCAAATGGACCCTGGAAGGCTCTCACTGGGATCTGAGCAAATTGCCAAAGCAGTCTTGAAGCCAAACAGCCAAGGGGACATCTATCTTTTATCTCCAGTAGGCTACTTGTATTTGTCTTTTAGTTCCATGTTAACCATTAGCTGGAATAGAACATCTAATTTTTAAATAGCTATGACTAGGGCTGGTGAGGTGTCTCAGTAGGTAAAAGTGCTTGCTATACAAAGCTGTCAACCTGAGTCTGATCCCCGAGTCCCATACATGTGCCCCAACTCCCCCACTGCCCTGCCCCTACCTCCCCACACATTAATAAATAATGCCTATACTTGAACATGAGTAGAGTCCTTTTCTGTGAGTCTTCTTTATACTGTAGCAACTATCTGCAGTTGTCTGTGTTATAAGCAGTCCTTATAAGTATATGCTATTTAAAGTGCTTTGGAGCTCACAATAGGTTGTTTATAAATATTACATCATTTCATACATTCCATTTGAAAGACTTGAGCATCATATCCTTAGGAGTTGTGGACTTGATCATCTATGGATGCTGAAGACCACTTCATACATGATTGCAGACTAAGGCAGTTACCCCTATCTTGGTTATGATGCGAATTACATTCTCTCTTCCCAGGGACTTGCATGTACTAAGATGTAATATATATATATATATATATATATATATATATATATATATATATATATATATTCATTCTTCAAGAAGAAAAAAAAAAGCAGAGCCAAAGTGAAGCTCCCATGACCCCCCTCCACAAAGTCTACTTGTGACACTTCATGCATAAAGATGACAATGATTGAAAAGTGTTGGTCCTTGACTTTCTGCCCCATAAATTATCTGCGGAGTGCTACGGAGAGGGGCTCAGCGTGGCGTTGCTTTCATCTTTCAGTGCACTGAAGAGATTTTTGCTTACACACAAACAGTGCTGCCTCATCCCGGAGTCTCCCACCAGGAAAATGGGGCAGAAAATTGCTTCCCTGCACTGTTCTTCTGTTAGCTCTGCCAGCATGTCCCAAGCAGCACTTTCAGACCTCAGACTCTGAGGTTCGGCACTGCAATAAATGGTGTGGATGCGTGGAGGGATGCTTATCTGGATGTAGATGGGAGCTAACAACTTGACTGCCTTTTAAAGGGCTGCATTTAAAAATAAAGTTTCCACGAAAAAAAAAAACTTTACACTACCCACTCTTTATTGAGTTAACCCAGAACGCCTAAGGTGACAGCCCTTTAAAGCGTAATTCTCCCACATTAGTCTAGCGTGCTGTGTTACGCATATAGGCTTAAGCATCTACAGATGTGTGCTTTTATGTCTTAGAGGGGTAGAAGGAGAAGGGGAGAAGCAAGAGCTGGAGCATCAATGGTTCCAGAGTGAAACATACCTCCGGGGATGTTGTTAATATTTTGCACATGGACCACAAACTTAGCTCTCTATAGCAAAAAGGAAAATAACTTTGTCATTTACAGAATCTGCAGGATAAAATCAAGCGCTCAAGGGACATTAAGCTTTTTTTTTTTGTCACAAGATCAGATCAGGCTTCCCCCTGGAGGTCCAACTGTGGTATCTTGTGCTGTGAACTCCCTGCTCAATTTTTTTCTTTACAGGAGAGCCAGCGAGTTTTGCTGGTGTCTATGTCAGCCAGCATCTCCTCCTTCCAGAAGAATCACTGCAGGGGTCTGGGATAGCATAGCTCCTTGTGCATCAGCCAGATACAATCAATCTAACTGAAGCCAGAATATATTATATCAATAAAATGGTCTGGGTCATTATGATCTATGTGGACAGAGTTACATGTTGCCACTGGGTGTGTCACAGGTGGCTTTTGGTCATCTGGCAAAGTTCTTGCTTCCTCTTTGGCTGTCATCATAGCTATTGGAAGGAAGATAGAATGGAAAGTGGAGTGGGAGAGAGAGGTGGGAGAAATCCTGGGGACGGAGTGAGGAAGAAATCCCCTCACTCTGGAATCTGGTTGAAGCTTTTGACAGCATCAGAATGAGAATTCCAGCACTATAAACAACCTGAGGCCATTCTCCTTCCCCACAAGCCTGCAACTTTATAAGATACTAATCAGAAACCAAATTTACAGAGAAAGACATGCACTATACCCTTTGCAACCCTAGTGACCCTGGTTTCACCTATTGCATTAAAATTATGACCTAAGTACTCTGGAACTGTCTTAAGGATCCTGCTTATCAAAGGAGACAAAAGAATAAACTGCTTCTTAGCAACCTTTCAGGGTCAAACTTGAGAACCAGTAAAAGTATCTATATGGGCAACACCAAGACATGTAACTTACGCTTATTCTTTCTTGGAGAAGCTAAGGTGTGTCTTGGGTGTGTCTGACGTTTTTCTACTCTTCCTTGGAAGCTCACTCCCCCCATTTGGGCATGCTGTACTTTCTAAGTACCTCCCTTTCTCTTACCCTTGTGCAGAACTTATATCAAAATATATTTAATAAGACTTCCAACTCTGCTTGAAAGTCAACCCTATCAGCTAACTCTGAAATTCCTCTCAGCATTGAAGCTAAGAATCCTGGTTTAGCCTGGATTAAGGTCCCTAGAGTCTAAGGGAGCTCCCCAGGCTGTTAAGTGTGGCCATGTGGATTGATCTTTGTCCCCATCACCCATGGATGGCAATAACAGTAGGGGAAGGGACAAGAGATAAAGACCAGAGCCATAGCATGAATATCTCACAGCATTGCGGCTCGTACGTGGTAAGCCTGCATTTGACTCAGTTCTGACCTTGTACAATGCATCTTGGTATTCCTACAATTTAATTATGATGGGTTTTCCCCTGGCTTCTGGAAGTCGCTTTCCATTTTGCATTACTTCCTTCCAAATGCCACACAGGACTAAAAATCATTTGGAAAAACAAATCAGTCTGTTGATCCTTTGAGTAGATTTAATACTCAAGTTGAGAACAAGAGCCAAACAGGTCTCAATCCTTTTACGCTGTTGGTAGCAACAGTGTAATCTGAGTTTCTGAAGAGCCCGGTGTAGATTTCTGTTGTCTAACACATTCTCATTAAAAACCACTTATCTGCATTCCTTTAAACAGGATCCTGCTCCTTTTATGCTTTGGGGTTTTCTTTCCTGTGTGCATCTACTGGAGTCCACGGGTACACTCCAACTACACTATCTATGGTTCGGGCACCCCATATCTCAGCCATTATAGATGAACCCAGACTGTGAGAATCTCCCTCAGGAGGAGCCTTTTTGCTGGCATAAGACCAATATAGTTCAGCCTGTGCCAATAACTAACTGAGGCTTGTCCGTATAATTAAGAACACTCGAGTGACAGCATAGTTCCCAGCACAGAGCGGCTGGGGTTTCACTCAGTCTTATCCACATGGAAATATGAAAAGCTGTTCCACTCTTCACTGTGAATAATTGGGTAGCACTATTTAAACCAAGGTGGTGGCACATAGCTAAACCCCAGCACTCAGGAGATGGAGACAGGAGGATCAGAAGTTCAAATCCACTCTCAGCTACACATTAAGTTCCAGGCCACCTGTCTTACATGACACTCTGTATGTATGCATCTGTGTCTCTGTGTCTGTGTCAGAGTCTGTGTCTGTCTGTCTCTTTCTCTCTCTCTCTCAAAATAATATCCATTTATTTCTTTCTGTGACTGTGAATAGATATTAGCAATAGGAAAGCCTTTGTCTATCATTAGTGGCAGGGTGGTGGTGAGGGGAGTAGGTTCAATCACCAACATTAAACAAAACAAAACAAAACAAATTCTCTGTGTAGTTGCTATGTCTGTAATTAGTTTCTAGGGATTGCTTGCTTTGCTCTGACAAAAGTCTGCAATGAATGTTCTTGTTCATACTTTCTTGTGAGCATTTACAAGCTTTCCGGAGTATACACTACGGCAGTGCATTGAGAATTCATGGAGTATTGTTCCCTACGGCCCGTGGTACAGATTATCTAATTCTTTTCCAGTTTACACTCTTCCTCACAGTTGTGTATGTATTAGAGTGGCCTGTATCCCACATCCTTGTCAGTACGTGGTTCTACACAGCTATTTATTTACTCTCCCTGCTGTGTGTGAAGTATTTCTTCATTGTGGTTTCAAATGTCTTCTGATGTTAGAAAGCCAGTTGGCAACCCACTGAAAACATAGCTTCTGTTGTAAACAATGGGAACAATGGAGAAGAATGGGCTCAGTGAGGCCTATTGACCACGGTGCAGAAAACTGGTTATTATGACCAGGGCTTTTACCACTGTGCTTACAAAAAGATTGATTTCTATTAGTGTTTTGACAGCTCCTGTAAAAAAAAAAATTCCCCTCATTCTATAGTTCTCACCTCCCATTATTCATGTTTATGAATTTGGGACTACCCCTGAGCATATGTCAAGACAAACCTCTTCTTGAATGGGAAGGCATCTGCTGAGAAATGTGAAGGCTGGCTTTAGACAATGAACACCCTCAAAGATGTTTCTAGACACTAAGGCAGGGTAGTGTGAGACTCAAGATTTGGTCCGTGTGTAGCTGAACCTAGAAGATAGGTAGGATAGCTGGCAAAGAGGCCCTATGAGGATGAACCCTGCCCTTAAGTGCAACCACATCTCCTGAGAGCCCAGCTAATTAGTTAGACTTTAATCTGTGTTGATTTTCCCTTTGTTACCTCTGAGCTTGTTAACTAAGCCTCTCACTAATTTGGCTGTGTTTCCCCTCTACTATAGGAAATGGAGAGGCTTGCTCTAAGTTCACTCCACAAAAAAAGACAAAGGAGCAGAAGGTATCCCAGAAACAAAGACTGACAGCAGCTATGATTTGTGCCAGGATTCTAAGAAGATGGCTCTGGAGTGGACCAAAATCTGGTTGTCAAATCCAGCCTGACACTCTCATGTAGAGACTTACACCCAGTGTCAGCCAGCTTCCTTTGACCGCAACGAACATCTGAGATTTAAGAAGAGGAACTGGGAGATGGCTGGGTTGGTAAAGTGCTTGCTGTGCAAGAATGAGGGACTGAGTTCAGGTCCCTAGCACCAGGGTAAAAAGCTGGATTCAGTGATGTAGTTCCAGATCTGGGAAGGAGGAGACCAGGTGATGCATGGTACTTCCTGATTAAGTAAGCTTCATGTTCAGTGAGAGACTTTGTCTTGAAAAATAAATTGGAAAAGGAGTGAGTTGCTTTTCTCACTGCCATGAAAAAAATATCCAGCAAGAAGCCACTTTAAGGAGGAAGGGTTTATTTGGGCTCACTGTTTGAAGAAATACAGTCCACAAGGGCAGAGAAGGCATGGCTGCCAGAGTAGAAGACAGCTGGCCACATTGTATCAGCATTCAGGAAGTATACAGAAGTGGATTGTTACATTCAGTTCTCTCTCTCCCTTTTATTATGTCTGTGACCTTGGCCTAGTAGATAATGCGGCCAAGGTTTAGGGTGAGCCTTCCTGTCACAAGTGTGTATTCTAGACACACCTAGAGATTTGTCTCCTACTTCATTCCAGATCCTTTAAAATTGATGATATTAAACACAGCAGAATGAAAGAGGAAGATACCTAATATCCTGGTCAATCTCTCTCTCTCTCTTTCTCTCTCTCTCTCTCTCTCTCTCTCTCTCTCTCTCTCTCACACACACACACACACACACACACACACACATACACACACACACATATGCATACACCCCCACAGATGAACAGGTGTGCATGAATACAACATGTATACAAATAGCAAAGGAAGAAGAATGTTTAATTTAGGCTTACAATAATGGAGTCTGTGGAGAAGTGTCCCGGTTGCTCTTACATCCGTGGTAAGGCCACACGCCTCAGTAAGTACTTTGTTTTAGAGTAAAGCCATTCATCGTTAGACAGTAAAGCACAGGATGACCCTGAAGTGAAAGCGGAGATGGGAAGGAATGCATTCCCATTATCCTTCTAGCTTCCACCCGCCGTTGTGGTGCTAAGCAGAGGACCAAACCTTTGGGGAACATTCTAGAATGCTAATTGCCATTTTAATTTTGCAAGCTTTTATTAAGAGATTTTATTGGGGCTTATTATATAGTCTTCCTTACATAGGCTGATATAGTCAGCTAAGCTCTGGCTCACACAACTGTGAATAATCCCTTTATTCTATTATTTCCACTGCAAAAGGCATGATGACACAGATGGAGAAGGATCTTTAAAGTCTGGGAAAGATGAGCTCAAGTTTGGAGAAGCTTGTGACCTTGGACAAATTCCTTAACCCTCCAGTTCTTCAACTACATAACAAGGGTAATGAGGCTGCCTTACAGTTAATTGAATTATGTAGGAAAAATTACACAAAAGCTCTTAGTATATGCCTGGAACACAAAACCATGAAACAGACACCAGCTCCTTTCCTTCCCATCCCCTGTGCTCCACAGCCAGCTTTCCCACAGCTCCAAGTACTTCTGTGACTCCCAGCTGGCCCAGAAGCCCCTAGGGTAGGTCTCTGGGCAACAGAACCTGTGTGACTCCATCAAAGCTGACCTTTTCCTTGTCAAGTTTCCGTCCTTATCTCTACTATTGGGTAACCACTGATTTATAATGATTAACTTACTATTTTCTTTTTTTTTTTTTTACCCAAAGAAACACTTGCTGCTGGTGTATTTTAAGTACCAACCCATGTCCCCAGAATGAAATATCTGGAGACAGTGGCAAACTTGGGTGCTCAGTTTAATTGATGTCCTCATCTATTCTTAGGGTAACCGCCTCTCCTTATAACCAGATGACGCTTAGGACCTAGCAATAGAATTATGAATATTCTTGACCCTCAGTGGCTCCTGTAGCTGGTCACTAGCGCATCCCTCAGTTACCATTTCAAATTTTCCCCAAGGGCAGTTTCTCTTCCATAAAGAAAAATGCAGCCTCTGATGAGGAGTGTGGATGAAGTCTCAGTTCCTTCCCTTATACATGGACACTCAGCAAACTGAAAACTTTCTTCCCTCAGGCAGGACCAGCTCAAGGGGAAAGAGGAGATCAAACATGTTTAATCTCTCACTTGGCCTTCTGTCTTCAGGGCAGCAGGATCTGAGATAAGTCCTGTTTGCTCACTTCCTAGTGTTCTTTTGCCATAGGTGGCTGTTGGCCACTTAGGGCTATGACTCTGACACATTTCTCTAGTTCCGCATAAAGACTAAAGGACCATTTAAATCTTTTCCCAACATTCTTCAAACCATGTGAATATTACCAAGCATGAAATTATCAACGAAAAACTCAATTTTGAGGAGCTGATTCTTTGGGAAAAATAAGAAAGAACATGTCTCCCTGTTAGTGCAGAGATTGGTTTTTTTTTTTTAATTTTCCTCAATAATTTAGTTATTGTATGCTTCTTAATCTTTGGAGATTAAACTGAGTTTTTCACCTAGACTCCAATTTTCTCATAAATCTCTTCATTTGGCTTAATTTAAATGTTTTGGCCAACTTCATGGTTTAATAATGAGAAGTAAAATTGGAGCCTTAATGACTCCTGAGGAAGGAATTTTCATTTCGTCTGGAATTAAAAGAGCTGTTAAAGAGGGCGGACATCCCGTCAGACAAGTTGCTACCTCTGCTAGCGTGTGCCAAGTGCAGCTAGATATTATATGTTCCTTTACACCCAGGGTAATTCTCCAATCTGATTACTTGAAAATCCTTTTGAATCCATCCCTGCCTCCAGTCCCCTGCTTACTGTGCCCTATTGATCAGCTATGAACTCGGAATTGAATGCAGGCCACCTGAGAAGTGCCCAGCTCCCCAATGTGCCCCTCACGTGCTGGCCATCAGAGCCAAGGCAAGTAACCCAGCTTCAGCACAGGCTGTATAATGGGGGCCCTGAGCCTTCAATTATCAGATAACTGGGTAGCAGAGAGTACTATTTCAACACTTCAACTAGAGCAGGCTTCATTTAAGAGAACTCTGAAAAGTTTTTAAAGCCCCCTTTTAGTAAGTTTACCACTGGAGAGAGATATCCACATCATGGCTACGTGGCTTCAGATTCCCTCTTATCCCAGGGCTGAGAGGAAACACTAGCTGGGCAGTTCCCCTCGTGAAGAAGGAGGCGCCCTGGATTCTTTGACTTGTATAGAATATAGTGGGTCCTCTGAGACGGTTCATGGGAGACCGCCCGGCACCAGGCAGAAGAATGGGAACTGGGCTTGCATAGAGTGGTCCATTCTGCTATGAATTCACTGGATGGGTAGGAAAAAGAATCTCACATTCTTCAAGTATGCTTTTCAGTTGTATTCCAAGTCAACTTCTGTACCACATGCCCTTCTAAGAAAGGACTGTCCTGGGATTACCCACACCTTGTCCTGGACTTCTCTTTCCTCATTGATTGTACATGTCTCAGGAACAAGAAGCTTGCTTTATAGTGTGTGTAAGTGTGTGTGTGTGTGTGTGTGTGTGTGTGTGTGCATGTATGTGTGTTTACTCATGTATTGATTGGTGATTGAGTCAGAAAGTCATTCCTCATTCCAACATTTCTACAAGCAGAAGAGTCTTGTTTCTTGGCGTCCTGGGGCTCCAGAGAAATGTACCCTTCCTTTAGATGACAACCATGCTGGGTAAGTCTTAAGTGTATGAATTTACTCCAAGTAAGGATGTGCTGACTCAAAAACACTAATAAAATTACCATAGGACAAAAATCACAATGATAATCATCTTCAGATACTGACATCTGGGTTTGTTTTTCTTTTTTGGTTTTTCTTTTTTTTTTTTTTTGTATTTTCTCTTTTATATCTGTTGAATATGTATGTTACTTAACTGGTCGGTTTTGTTTGTTTAAAGAACTTAAGATATGGCTTAACTGGTACAATAATGGAAGTTTCATGAAGCCAAATTAAGATTCAGAGTCAAACACGTGACATGGTAAAGGAGTTCCTCATTGTTGACCGCTGCGCTTTCTGTACTTGGTATCTGGGGCAGAAGCATGCGCACAGAGGTCCTCTGAGGCCCATGTTTGACTACAGAACATGCTCTTATTATCAAGTTTATTAGTAGACAGCATACCTCCTGCTATTGCGCCTTTTGCAGTCCCGACTTTTGTTACATCTTCTATGATGCTGGAACTGTGTGTTTCATATTTATTCAGCAAGAGAGTATATCATGTGTCGTATTACTTAACTGCATCATCGTTTGTACATAGATGGACTCCATATCTGATCCCATAGGGATCCAAGAGCAGGAGCCCAAAGTTGGACTTAAAGGACATTTATGAAAAATAGCAATGGCTTCATTTTGTTTGGCTTGATTTTGTGAGACCAGGCTTTCCCTGTAGCTCAGACTTCACACTCTCTGACCTCCTATGCGCATGCTCTTCTCGGATGCTGGATAGAAGCTAGAGAGCGCCTTTGCCTGTCACTCTTTAGGTTCTTTACCTCATTTTGGTCTTTGTTTCCGTTTTGAGGCAGGGTCCCTCACTAGCCTGGAATCCACCAAGTAGGCTAGGCTAGCCTGCTGGCCAGTGAGCCACAGAGATAGACTTGCTTCCATCTCCCCATCGCTGGCATTCCACACATTCAGGAAGCACCAGACTTAGGATTTTTCTTAGGAAAAATTACTTAGGATCAAACTCAGGCCCTTGTTTTTGAGTCAGTACTGTGCTGAGTCAGCTCCCCAGACCTGCAGCTACTATTACTGCCATAATTCTCTTTATAGGATCATCATCGCCATCCTATCAATTAACTTCCAATAAAACTGACTTCCAACCAAATATAAGAATCATCTATGAAATGGGTGACACCTTGTGAAGTTGTTGGCCAAATGGGTCCCGTAAAACCTCCCAAACATCACAGACTATTGTTAAGTCAGTTAGCTACTCCCAGAATCTGATGTTAAGTCTCTATTGCAGAATACATAACTCATGTCACTGAATATGGAGAAATCAAGCCGGGGCCCAACCAGAAGTTCCCCCCCCCCCCCCGCTGACTAGCACTCATGGTGCTGGAAGGTACCACGCATGCCACCAGAGAGAAAAGTTTAACCCAGCTACTGATCCTGAAACCCACAACAGAGACCTGTCTGCAAGATACCTGGTTCAGTAGTGGCACAAAAGTAAACAACCACTTTCTTAAAAAAAAATTGGATTTAAGTCTCAGAAGGGGGAACAAAATATCCATGGGAGGAGATACAGAGACAAAGTGTGGAGCAGAGACTGAAGGAAAGACCATCCAGAGACTGCCCCACCTAGGGATTCATTCCATATACAGTCATCAAACCCAGACACTATTGTGGATGCCAACAAGTGCTTGCTGACAGAAGCCTAATATAGCTGTCTCCTGAGAGGCTCTGCCAGTGCCTGACAAATACAGAGTGGGATGCTCTCAGCCAACCATTGAACTGAGCACAGGGTCCTTAATGGAGGAGGTAGAGAAAGGACCCAAGATGCTGAAGGGGTTTGCAGCCCCATAGGAGGAACAACAATATGAACCAACCAGTACCTCCAAAGCTCCCAGGGACTAAACCACCAACCAAAGAGTACAGAAGGACCCATGTCTCCAGCTGCATATGTAGTAGAGGGTTGCCTGGTCGGGCATCTATAGGAGGAGAGGCCCTTGGTCCTGAGAAGGCTTGATGCCCCAGTATAGGGGAAGCAGGAGTGGGTGGGTTGGTGAGCAGGGGGAGGGGAGATGGAATAAGGGGTTTTTGGAGAGGAAACCATGAAAGGGGATAATATTCGAAATGTAAATAAAGAAAATATTTAATAAAAGTAAAGAAATACCAAAAAAAAAGAATTAAATAGAAAAAATTAGATTTAAGGTCCACTCCGTGAGATGGAACTCATACTCAACACTGCTAAAGTGGCCAAGAAGCTGAGACCGGATCAGTCCCAGGTCCTAGAAAAAAACCCATGACTACTATTCAGCTAAATGAACATAGCAATAAAGTGACTCCTGCTGGAAGTGTTATACCCACAGATCAAAGTGTCACCCAGCGCTCATTACCGAAGCTTCTTCTTACAGTAGTTGGTAATTAGCATAGACTCACAATAGGACTGTGTGTAGACAGAGAGGAACTGTGGAACACTCAGTCTCAAATGGGATGTTTTCTGCAAAGGCTCAGGGGTCAATGTGGAAGAGAGGGCAGAGAGACTGTGAGAGCCCAAGGTGATGGATGACTCCAAGGAGACAGAATCTTCTCGACACAGCCAGACTGATTTTGTGCTTGTGGCAGCAAGTATAAGACCTGTATGAATTCAACTCAGACGCAATGCCAGCACTGAGATAGAGACCCAAAGTCCCACCCTGACCAAGAAGCTATTTCAATGGATACTTGCTGAGGAAGGGAAAATCAATTTTCTCCAATGCGGCAATATCACTGGGTATATTAACCACAGGCTAAGGGCAGGACCTATGTCCAGGAGTAGTTGGTCAACCCAAAATGGACACCATCATTTTTTTTGTGTGCTTTTTGTTTTATTTTGATAGTTTTGTCTAGTTGGGTTTTTGTTTTTTAGTTTACTTATCTGCCTTGATTTTCATTTTTAAATTTTTCCTCTTTTTTTAAAAGAGAGAACTAGTGTGAAATTAGATGGGTAGAGAGTTGGGTAAGATCTGGGAGGAGCTGAGGGAAGAAACAATATGATCAAAATATATTGTATATAAAGTATTTAAAATAAAAAAAGAGAAAAGAAAAAGAATCGCCTATCTTATAGTCTTTATCTGATTATATTAACTCACATATTCTAGTGACAGGTGAGCTCACTGCTTTGTATCCATGATCTTCCTTGTCACCCCTGAGCAAAATGGATTGCCAGTTCTAAACAACTGTACCAGATAAAGTCACCCACCTTTCCTGACTGACCTGACGCATTTTCTTATCTCTTGGCTATACGCACAGGTGTCCCCCTCCCCTATTAATATAAGCTTAGCATTCAGTAAAGGTCTATAATTTCAAGTTTACAGAGCTGCATTTTTAACCACAATGGCCAGAGTGTGGTCCTTAATGGTCAAGAATGAAGCAACCAATTACTGGAGCTTCTTCCAGATACTTAAGTCAGATGGCAAATTTAGAGCTATAAAGGCCATACACAGTTGTCCTTGGATTTATTTTTCTCTGATCAATGAACCTGACTTTCCTACACTAGGGGGTAGGGTGGGGCTGGGAGGGTGTATCGGAGCCACTGACTGTCACTTCAACTAAAGAACTGCCTTGGCTGAGTTGACATAGCTGTACTCAAACCACAAACCTTCATTGTTATTAATAGTAAAAACCATTGTGAGAGACCTTAAGAAAATGGCACTTCTAATCCAATACCATCTCTTATGAGATATGTATTTGTGAACATCACAGAAGAAAATTGCATCAAAAAAAAAAAACAAATTGCAGAAATATCAGGGACAAGCAGGATTGCAGAGTCAGAGAGATTTATCACCAGCAAAGAGCAGAAGTCCTAGCTGGTGAAAAATAGAGCTAATGTGGCCCCTTGCCAAGGCTCTGCCCTTCCTGGAACAATCCACCCAGGTGATCTCAGATGAAGTGAGGCTGGGTTACTGATCCCGGTGGGGGGAAGAGCGAGGACGTTGCCCTTGACCCTTGACCCTTGACCTGGAGTCTGCAGAAGTCTGGGTGTGGCATTTCACTTTTAAAGGCTTTTGTTCCTCAGCCTCGAAATAATAAGATTTAACTCGCAGGGAGGAGAGGGAGATGCTACATGGAGAATTACAGGCAAGAACAAATGCCTTTGCCACGTAGACCATGGTGGGTGGGGTGGGGGTTCTTTGCTGGCCATTCTTTTCTTCCATCTGAACACCAACACTTAATAAGAAAAGGGCAGCATTTTTCTGAACTTGTCAAAATGGGCCAGACCTCCCCTTACAAATACTTGACATGCTAGGACTATAATTTGCTGTCCCAAGGTTTGACCATTTCATCTGGGATTCTTTTGGGGGAGAGGGATCATGAAGGGAGACAGGAACAAGCTGGCTGATATTCTCGGAACAGGCTTACGAGTCAGAAGACTGGATTCTTGTAGCCTGTGTGGAAGATGAGCAGACACCAGTAAGTAAACATCCCCTCTTACCCTTCAGGTAGGCCCCTAGCCACCTACAGGTATTATCATCTTGCTCTCCCCACAGGCCTCATGACCAGGAAAAAGAATGAAGTCACACTTTGGCTTGTTATACATTATTAAGCTGCTCTTGGCTTGGTCGCTTTGAATCCAGGGTGCATTAGCATATCCCTGCCACTCACTCTCATACTTGTTACATTTTTATGTGTATTTGCTCTCTGTCAGCTTTGCCTCATTCATTCATGCATTCATTCATAGGAAGCAAGCATGCACCAGGAATCCTGTCCCCGGCAAAGGAACAGAAGGCACTTTTCTCCGCACTCCCAAAGGCCTTGCTAGGGAAGGCAGGAGGAAGGGGGACAACACATATCCTGCAGAAGAGAAGCAGGAAGCTGTAGGAGTCATACAGGGAGGCCCAGGGAGGTCAGGAAGAAAGAGATGGTTCTCTCTACCTTAGATGCTCTCATTGAGGAAAGAGCATTTAAGTCAGGGCTTAAATATGGGCAAACGTTGGCAATGCAAAGATGGTCCCACCAGCAGGTAGAAACTACCGGAACAAAGGCAGGAGGAATAGCTTGACATCAAAAGATAAATGCAGGACGATCTTTGGGTAGAGGGGAAGGGAAGTGAGAAGCTGTCTGAAGACTGAAATCAACAAGAGCCTTGGGGTCTCTTCAAACAACAGCAGCTCCAGCAACTCCGCTGCTCCATCACATTAAACAAAAGACAGATTATCTGAATTTAAATGTCTCTCAATTCTGGAACTTTGTACCCAATCAGAACACTCAGGCTTTAACAATCCATTGCTGGGTTGGTTTGAAGATGGTCTTCTGTGTGGAATGAGTGAACACAGTCCGGGGTGGAGAGCAGTGCCCCCCCCCCCCACACACACACTCACACACTGGTTGCTCAGTCACATCACTGCAGAACATTCTGCAAGTTTGCTCACTCAAGCTGGAGGAACGGTGGGTGAGCTTCATCTGGTGAGGCTGGCAAGCAGTAGGTTTTAAGAAGACAGCTCAGACACAGCATCACTCAACTGAGACTAGGGAAAAATTACGTCCTGCCGCATGCGTCTGCATGTAAGTCCAGCTTAGAAATAAATGACACCGGAAGCTATTAAGTAAGAACTGAGCTTTGAAAGTCAGAAGTTAGCCCAACTCTGTATCCCAGAAGCACAGGGCAAAGACTCAAGTGCTAAGAGGTTATCTTCCACCATTTATGAACTAGCATGGTTGTGCTACCCTGCCACATACACTCACGTACAAACACTGCCCTCCAACTTTCTGACATAGTGACACCCTGGCAAGAACTTGTTTAATTGGTGCTAGATTACCACACACACTGCACACTCACATACCACATACACACCAAATGCTCTCACGCCATCCACATATACACTAAACGCTCAAATCACACCACATTCCTTACAAACCATATACATTACATGGACACCACACACATACATGCACACACATCAAGTGTGCACACACATTACACACTCAAGTTAAACTCACTGACAAGAACCTATTCATCTAAGCTAAACCTCTATCCACACACATCACACTCACACCTCACCCATCTCATATACATGTTGACACGAAACTGCATGTACTTGCTAACACATACACAACACTGTTACACACTTCATAGTCACCCATACCTTACAGACAGGCACAATGACAAAACCTTGATGATTCTGATAAACTTCTCTACATGCCACTCTTAGTGCAATCATGCTTGCATGTGTGCATACACACATCAGATTTTAGTTTATAGAAAATGAAGGAAATCTGCAAAGAAATGCAGCTTTGTCTCCTGCAGAACTATTTTTATCTGATGCTTTTTAAGCTAGTTTGAAAGTCCTGTCACATGAGAGCTGGTGGGTACACACAGTCTCTGGGTAATGCTGGCCTGAGCCATTCATCTGTCTGTGACTTTGCTGCTTTGGTATTCACATTTCAGCAAGTTTCCACGATTTAAAACACTTCTCAGTCTACTTGGTACTCTAGGATTACAGATGATGCGGAAACGGAAGTTACTTGTACCTTTAATGGAAAAGCCACTAAGAATCTAATCAGAACAATCCAAGTAGAATAACTTTCCAGGCAGATTCCGTGCACTACGGATAACAGGATGGTTTAATGGGCTGAAAGGCAGCACCGTTCAATGTCCCTGCGTGTTAGAAATGTGAGGATTTTGTACCACATTAGTTTCCCATCGGCTCCACACTTTCAGTTCTGTATTCTTACCCCTGCCTGTCCTGCAATTTTAAACAGATTCTCTTCATAAACAGCTCAGAGTCTGCTCCAGACGGCTGCTGAGTGTAGCAGCCTTGCACAGGGCGAGGCTGATGCTTCCACAGCTAATCCCACTAATACAATTTAAAGAAGCCTGGGAGGGAGATTGTGGTGAGCATCTCCAAGTAACGGTGGTGGACAGCCGTACTGAGCATCATGGGAGAGCCAGATCTCCTCCAAAAGCAATGCTGTGGGTGGGAACAAAGACAAGGCAACCACGGCAACCACAAGCCATCTTTTTGTTCACCAGTTTGAATTAACCGTGCTTTCCTCCAAGGTCCGTTAGGCAAAGCCTTAATTTTCCAGCTTTAGTATGAGTGTGGAGGTCAGAGAATCACCTCAGGTGGTGTTCCTTGTGTGCTGTTCAATTAAAAAAAATCTATTTAGACGGGGTCTCTCATTGCTCTCCAGCTTACTAAGTAGGCTAGGCTGTGGTCCTCTCCCAAGTGCTGCTAGAGGTGCCCAAGGTCTTTGTTATGTGTTTGAGTGTTTGGCTTGCATGCATGTCTGTGCACCACATGTGTGCAGGTACCTGTGGAGGCCAGCAGAGGGCAAAGGATCCCTTAGAGCTGGAGTTAGAGGCGGTTGTGGGGGCTGAGAATCAAGCCCCAATCCTTTGGGACAGAAAAAAGTGCTTTAAACTGCTGAGCAATCTCTGCAGCACCCCAGCTTTTCAGTAGGGCTTTGGATGCTCAAACTCAAGTGCTCATGCTTGAAAGGCAGGCACGTCCCGTCCCAACTGAGCCATCTCCCCAGTCCCCACCATTTTCTCTCACAGGTAAATTTTGTCCTCTTGGGGTACTGGGTCTCTGGCTCTTGTTTCTTTGGTTCCCCCACCCCCGCCAGAGTCTAAGGTGGTGTTGTGAAATAAGAATGACCTAACCACTTGCCAATCCATGGGGAAACATTTTACCTCAAGATCTCTGTTACCCTCTGACTTCTCTGACATAGCCAGGAGTCAAAGCTAGATTGGGTTCGAGGAATAGCACAGGATAGGTGGAATCCTTTAGCTTGTCTTCCAGCAGGAGAAACACAACTCTCTATATGATGTGAACCACACACAGTCCAACCTCCACCCTGTACGTCACCACTTCAGCCACTGCGCTTGTGCACTGAGTCCCTTGAACGTCTCACCTAAGGGAACATTTGCATGCACACAGTTCATCTATAGCCATATTAGGTGCCCAGCTTCCTTATGCCCTTCCTTGGGTCCTGTCCTGCCATCCCTGGTCAGAGGCTGTTTCCTCTTGTACAGCTTTCATAGCCTTCCTTCTTTCCTCTCCTAGCACAAATTCTGTGGTCTGCCTCATGGCGATGCCGGGCTATCTCACCCATTCTTTGGATTTGGAGACTCCAGTGAAATGTGACTAATCATGTTCTAACAATAATGCCAGCGTATCTCTCCCCTTGTTCTTAAATGCTAGTGAAGTTGTTGACCACCCAGTTCTAAGACTTGAAAGGCAACCTTCACTCCTCTGGAATTTCTCCCTCTGTGGGACAGGTCTTTTGGAAGCATGCCATCATTAATCTTTGAGGGACACCAGAGGACCCCCAAGTTGCCTGCCCCTGAGGATGGTCTCAGTTTGGTGCTGGCAGGGTCTCTCTCTCTCTCTCTCTCTCTCTGTGTGTGTGTGTGTGTGTGTGTGTGTGTGTGTGTGTGTGTGTGTGTGTGTGGAGAGAGAGAGAGAGAGAGAGAGAGAGAGAGAGAGAGAGAGAGAGAGAGAGAGAGACTTTTCCTGAAAGGCAGAAGTCTTGAAAGCTGAAAGCTACTTAAGATTTTGGTTTTCTCACGAGCAGGCCTCGTAGGAAGCCCCAGCATTCAGACACATCTTTCTGAAATCTTTTGTGCATTCTCCAAACAAGCCTCATTGTTATAATCCGAGAGCTGACAGCCAGCCAGGGAGTCAGACCTTTCTTATCATTCCCAGACTACTTTGCCTTGTGAAAACCAAGGAGATGGGTGGGCCACACACTTTCTCTCTCTCTCTCTCTCTCTCTCTCTCTCTCTCTCTCTCTCTCTCTCTCTCTCTCTCCCTCCACCCATAGCTCCATCCTGGCCCTGTATACCAATGGGAAGTCCTCTTTGGAATCTGAAAGAAAATTAAACTCCTTGGAATCCCAAACTAATGAACTTTCACAGAGCAATCCCAGATGGACTGGCTAGCATGATATTTCGGTCTCACCTAACCAATAAGAGGGTGGCTTGGCAAGTTCCCAGCATGGATATTCTCATATGAGCATTGGAGTAGAGGAAGCCAAAAGATTTTCCAACCTCTGCATGCTCAGCTTACACCCCACCTGGGTTCTGAAGTAGAGATCTTGTGACGGTAGGGGCCCTGTAGAGCAATTAAAAGAAATAAAGCAAAGTATTATATTTTAATTGATGTAATCTTCGGGCTCCCAGTGGAATCTGGGGTGATATCTGGCTAGAGTTACCCCGGGTATCAGTAGATGACTATTCTGCGAAAGTGCATTTAGGAAGACAAAAAACCCCCTCAAACCTGAGCTCCATTGACATGCATATCCGTTTTGAAGGGTGTATGTGTGGAGGGGGGAGGAATTGGCTTAGACTCCTAGACCTGAAAGCTGAAAGAAGCCACCTAGACTTCGCTGGGATCTGAACAAAGGGTGAAGGGGGTGGGAAGTGAAGAGGGAAGTAGAAGAGGAGGGGAGAGGAGGAGAGGAGGGCATCGAAGAAAGGAGGAGAGAGAGAGGCAGAGGTGGGCGGGATAGATGGAAGGTAAGATAGAAAGTGGGCTCCTAGTTTTAGTCTCTTTTGGAGTTTTATACTTGGGCACGGACATCCCACTTTCAAACTCAAACACCTCGTACCCGTCACACTAACATTTCAGAGTTTGTTTTATTGTAAATATTCCAGTTGAAGAAAGATAAACAGACAAGAAAAAACTGCTTTATATAGTACACAGAGTCAGATAGAAAACAGAGGATGGGAAGGAAGGCCAACGACCCATGAATCAAACGTGGAGACAAACCAAGGACCAGAGACAGCTGGCAGCAGATTCACATAGCAACTGGAGGAAGGCGAGAGATGGTCCCAGGAGTTAGGGAAAGCTGCCTGGTGCTGTCAGTCTCCTCGTTACTCCACACAGGGAAGGAAACAGACATCACAAATGATGCGTGGGAACATTTACTTCACTAATCCATTAAAAAAAGTTTCTATTGATCAAGATTTCCTGCTCATAAAAACGAGTTTAAAAAACCAAACTTCCTGTCCAAGATGTGATCTGGCAGGAGGGATCCTGGAGTCAGAAGCATGAGAAAGGACTGGGGATGGCATCAGTTGTGACAACATGGGGGGGGGGGTTGAGGTGGGAGGGGGAACTGCTGGCAGCCAGCTTTCAAATGTCCTTCCCACCAAATCTGTATTTCTCCACAAGGAATGGCAAAGAACAAAAACAAAAAGAAAACCTTAAATGTCCCACAAAACTTGCTGCCACTGGACAGTTAAACAGAAAAATGAAAACGGATTCAGAGTTGCCAGCAAGGGGCCAGCTTAGGACCAGCAGGGCATCTCTCACATGAATGGAGAAGAATCAGGGTTACAACTTGGCCCCAGCATGGCAGCTCTAACAAACTATCCCAGCATAGAGAGGATGCCAACCTACACAAAAGGTGGAACCAGGGAATTTAGCTCATCCTCTTCAAAAAATGTCTTTATTTTAGTACATTCTGAACAGGAGCCACGTGAAATCAGCTCAAGGTGGTGGTGCAGGAGGTGGGAGTTGGTGGCAGCTGCTTTTCTCTCTCTCTCTCTCTCTCTCTCTCTCTCTCTCTCAGAAATTGCATAGAATTTGTTTTCCATCTGAAAATGACAACTCATCATGGAATTCTGGAGTGGCGAGACCAAACGAAAGCCAAGTAACTCCTTGGGAGCTTTGGCCCTCACATTAAGAGGGCACTCCCATCAGACCTTGCAAACCTCCTACTGGTAGAGCGGTCCCTCGGATACCTAGGAAAGTATTGCTGACTCAGTCTGCAGCAGAGAGGTCAGACAGTCCATCCTGAGTCACACAAGGAAAGCTACACAGAGATCTGAACTCACAGTTCGTTTCCTAGTTCCTCAGCCAGTGATGGGCTAAAAACCTCCATTCTCTCCCAGGAACTAGGCACATTGTTGGCTACTTAAGGTCTGCTTCATAAACACATGCAGATATGCTTGGGTACTCACACGTATGGGAGCATGAACACACACACACACACACACACACGCACGCACGCACGCACGCACGCACAGTTGCACCCAGGTTTCATGTCTAATACTAAAAAGTCACCCAATCCTTAAGAGCCTTGTGGGTAGGGCTTCAGAGGCAGCTTCCAACTTCAGCTAAAAACAGATGCAGTTGAAGAGTCTATTTTACCCTTCGGGTACCCTATCCTCTCTCTTCTCATTGTAGTACCTTGCAGTGGGATCCAGGACCCCACGGTGTGGGAAAATCACACACGCGCACACACACCTCCTTCTCCTTATACAGTACTCAGCATGCTTTACAGATTCAGTCTTCCTTCTGTTTTTCAGAAATGAAAAGGGTAAAGAAAAAGAAAAGCCAGATTAACCCTTAGAGCCAAGGCATTTCAAGGGATCTCTGGGTAGATTACAGACTGGTTTGTTTGCTTGTTTGTTTGTTGCATTTAAAAAGTTTGTTTGATGGACTTTCACCCAAGGCTCTCTATGCAGAGGGAGACCACCAAACACCACATTGGGTGTGTGTGGGGGGGGGCAGAGTCAGCACCTGAAACCCAGTGTACTTGCAACTCCAAAACCTAAAATTTAAAAGGAAAGAAAGAAAGAAAGAAAGAAAGAAGGGAGGGAGGGAGGGAGGGAGGGAGGGAGGGAGGGAGGAAGGAAGGAAGGAAGGAAGGAAGGAAGGAAGGAAGGAAGGAAGGAAGGAAGGAAAAGAAGGAAGGGAGGAAGAAAGAAAGAAAGAAAGAAAGAAAGAAAGAAAGAAAGAAAGAAAGAAAGAAAGAAAGAAAGAAAGAGGTGTCAGACTTTCATCCCTAACCCACACTCTTCCTCCAGAAACACAAGACCAGCCAACCTTAGAACAGAAACCAGAAGAGACAGAAAATAAGACCATGAGAGGAAAAGAAAAAGGACATTAACAAAAATATACAAATTCAGAAAAGAAAAACTTCCCTGTTGAGTTTAATTTTTTTTCCTGTAAGAACTAGACCCAGGGTACAATGGCCCCTTCCCAGGGGGTAATTCAACTGATGACACCATCAATTTTTTGTACTGCTCTCTCTCAGCAGGGCCCCACTACCCAGAATTCACACTATTTGAGTGTGAGGGAAAGGCCCTCTGGGAGGAGATGAGTCCTTGTGCCCACGAGGGCCAGCGTCTCTGCCACGTGGGTGCACGTCTCAGATAGACCCGCTCTGCCATAGGGCGGGATTCGCCTCCTGCTGGGGGCATCAGGCTCTGATCACTTTGTAAAGTCATTTTGTCTTGAATCCGGAGAGAAGGAAATTGTAACGTTAGCCCTCCCACCTCCCCGCCTGGCTGCAGGGTCCTTGGCCGCCACTACTCTGGCTCGCTGCTGTTGGTGGTCTTGTCCCACTCCAGACTCTCCTCGCTGCGCGCCGGCGACGGTCGCGCCCGCAGGCCCTGGAAGCGGCGGCACTCCGGGCACACGCGGATGTGCGTGCAGCCTCGAGCTACTAGGGCGGCCTCCTGTGCCAGTCTCTGCGCCAGCTGGTCTGGCTCTCCGGCGCCACATAGCTTGCCATTGCTGAGTGTCGCTGTGCCTCTGGGCCGGCGCTCCTCCAGGACCGGGGGCTGGGGTGGCAGGCCTCCAGAGCGCCGCCGCCTGGGGTGGATATTGTCCTGGCACAGGATGATACTGCGCAGCTCCGTCACCATCTCCTGACACACAGACACCTGGGGGAGACAGCGGTGGTCACAGATAGCCACTCAGAACCGGCCTCAGGAGTCTCCTTGTGTTTGTAGGCTTGGAGTGATGATGGGAGGGCCTCTCATCTCAGGTGAAAAGGTTGAATGAAGGCTTCACTCCCACCCCTGCTTAAGGCTCAAAAGCCCCCCCAGCAGCCTTCATTTAACAACTCCACCAGATGATGCCCTAACTCTGGCCACCTTCAAAAAGCAGTATCAGCATCTTGGGAAAGACAGGATTTTGGCACATTCCCACTAACACTGCGTCCTCCTACTCAGCTTACCTTCTTCTACCACTCAGAATTTCATCTGTTGACTTCAGGTAAATTTAGATCTTGAAACCTACTTAAAAACAAACACTCTCTCCAACATCAGTCTGTCTGGTATTTGAAAACATCATCATTTGTTCATTTTGTCTTTGCTCCAAAGATTCTTGTGCCTTACCCACCATGCCTGACTGAGTTGTCTGAGCTAGAAGGGAACATTCTGGAAACACAGTGGGAGGAAGCACCCTCCTTTTCTTTCCTATTCTTTTTCATCTCCACCAACATGACAGTTCTACTATGGTCAAAAGCCACCACAAGCCTTGACTTCCTTATAACTGTCCTGAAGGGTGGTGCCAACTGTTGGAGACGATGTACCCTGAAAACCACTGGAATAAATACTTGTATATCTGAAGGTCCAAAGTGCCCTAATAGAAAATGTTTGGCTTCAGCTGTTCTCAAAATGCAGAATATTCCAGATTTTAGTAAAGGCATTACAATGCACACATACTACATTAAGTTTAACACCCTGTGGGTCTAGGACAAACTCCATATTTGATCACATTGCTATTTCTATAGCAAAATGGTTGTGTGTTCACAATGAATGCAACAAAGATGGTGCACATTAATTAGGCTTGTAGAAGAAAGCATTTGCATCAAACTTACAAAGGGCTTGAACCATTCTAGCTTTTGGGGTCTGACAACTAACAGATAAAGAATTATAAACATGTGTTACTGTTGCTACTGTTACTAATATTATAAAAATATTATAATATTCACTTTGAAGATATGTAGGTAGGAACTCAGGAAACATTATCTATTTTGTAAATAACCGGGTAACTAGTTCTTTACCTTAACTTAAACCTGTCTAACCTTGAAGCCCAAGTATGCTTGGCTGAGTTCTCATCTCTGAGATCACAGTGGCACTCCAGCACTACGATGGCAGAAACCTCTTTCTTGTGTTGTCTGTGGGACAAATATTGTATCATAGCCACACAGCCAATATAGCCTCCTCTTCATTTTAGCTATCAGAGCAGTCTGGGAGTCATTGAATTTCAGTGTAAGTCCCGACCCTGCCTAAGCTCTGTGGAGAAACAGCCCATGCGAAGCAGCTGCGGATATCAGCTCATAGAATATGGCTGAACAAGCTCTCAGCCCTGATTCTAGACCCATCACTGTCACTAAGAGACTCTTGGCAAATCACTAAACCCCTGTGCTTCTAATAATTACTATGGTAACAACCCCCTTGCCACCTCCTTGATCCATTACACGTGACAAGAATATAACACCATTCATTTACCGTCTACAGTGGGTCAAACACTGTGATTTGCCATGGAAATACAGGGAAAACAAGCAGTCCTTACATCCAAGTACCTCCAAGTCTAGAGTCCTTGTGGCATGGCATGGTAGCACTGTGTGCCAAGGTTGCATTGATACTGGGGCGGCTGAAGGATGGTTGGTTCTGCTGGTACAGAGTTAAGGCAGGAGAAGAAATGGGGAAGGTCTCACAGGGAATGAAAGACACACCCAACCAGGCACATATGGAATACATACCCATTAGCAGAATTTAAGAAATAGGCAAAAGGAAAAGGAACTTGAACTGGAAGCAGACATACCAGGGGACCCATCAGCTCTGATGTTGAGCAAGGAAAAGGACAAGAGAATCAGGAATGACATGTTCCCTTGGGTTTGCTCTTTGCTGAAGGGGTCAGACAATGGGGCAAAGGCCCTTCACAGCAGGGGTGGAGAGAAGCCAGGCTGGAATAGGGTCAAGGGTAGAGAGGGGGAGAAGGAAGTGAGAAGCCATCCTGTTATCAAATGTCCTTAGCTCAGGAGAAGGATAGTATAAGGTACGGTGATGGTGACATTGCTACTCTTTAAAAGGAACAACTAGGGCACACTTGTGGATTTTGGAGAGAGGATCACCAGTCTTAGAGACGAGGAGTGGTAGGATCAGGTTCAGACACTGCAAGTGTAGTGCCCCCAGCTGCAGCAGCATCAGCAGCTGGCCTGATGCATATATTTTTAGGTGAGGGGGATGTTTAGACAGGGGCTGGCTACTCTTCATTTCTTGGGGGAAGTGGGAAGTAAAATCAAGTTCTCTTCATTCAGGAGAAGAGGGCAAATGAACACTCTGAACACAGACAGCCAAGAGACTGGCAGGCAGTGATGTCATGTCCAAGTCTCCCAGGAGGTGGCACCCCACAGGCTTCCAGGGTGTTGTCTTTCTAGTCAGGAGATATTTCTTCAGCAAAGTTAAAGGAGGGGGGCTTAAGGAATATCCAGAGCAGAGCTGGTAGGCTAATGCATTGTTTTTAAAAGAAGTCTCATAATGCACACATTAACACACAAGAATTTGTTCATCTTCTCCAGGGACTGAGGGAGGGAGGGAGGGAGGACCAATGGAAGAAAGCATTGATTCTTCTCACACTTTCCACAAATGCAAAGTGGATATTAACCCAGTCTCTAAGCCTCAGCTAGAGAATTAAATTTATTAAAAATCTCTAAGATAGAAAATGAACCTCTTGTTTCCTCAAGTTGGGCTGTTTCTGAGGAATTTTTTTGCCCGTACGGAAAAAACACAGTCAAAATGGAAGGTCTAAGGACATATTTCACATGGGAAACCTGGTACTTTCACATACACGCCCCACGATATTATACTAAAGCCTGTTGTTCATAAAAAACCTTTTCTCAATATTAACTTGATGGCTGTGTCCAAGGAGAATGTGGAGTCCTTTCTGTGATTACTCAATCAATAAATGACAGTGTGTTTTCAGATCTTTTACTCTGGGGACTAGTATTTTTCCCACTGTACCATCCTGTGTGCCCTCTGGGAGCATCCCACAGGTCCTGTCTGAAATCCTTGCAGATCTCCTGGTGTTTCACACTGCCATGGCCGGTCTGCCATTGAAAGTCTTTGGAAGCTTACCTCTGACGCTTCTGAGTGTCTGAGAGTCCATAAAAACTCCAGCATAGCCATAAAAATGGCCACTATTAAGCCACAAATAAGAACCACAAAGATTCCACCAATATTCTCCATTCCCAGGCCTGGAAGAGAGTGACGAGAAGTGGCAGTTACTTTGAGGGAGGGGAAGATACACCACAGCAATTCGAGGTCACCTAAACAGCCAGAGGGAGCCTTGGAGATGGTCACCCAGACTCATTCCTAGGAGAGATTTCATCCATCCTTTGAAAGAGAGGCAGGATGGCTGCAGTAAATTGGGGTAGGGTGATTTAGCTGTGAATGGAGGGGGTTTAAGAAACCATGAGACAGTACTGGGCTGGGAGCTGGGGATTGTCCTAAGGGGCAGGGAGTGCAGGCCCAATTGGATTTGGCACCAAAATACCTTAAACTCTAAAACTTGTAGCTGATCTTCTTAACAATGTTTTGGGATCTAAGGAGATAAAGAGGATCACAGTCACCAGAGCCAGCATATTATAGGTTGGTCACCCTTGCTCGAAACCTCTAAAACGTGAAGCTTTTGAGCATATGCTTAAATAATTTAAGATTTCAGAGAAGCTTAGAAAGATTTCCAGGTCAGGGGATGCTCAGCCAGTCTTTATTCCAAAATCTCAAATCTCCAAACCCTGAAATAATTCTAGACCTAGACATTTGGGAGATGGGACTAAAATGTTATTAAACTTATTTGGAAGGTAAGACTTTTCACCTTCACTTGGCCCAGGCATTCCAAACTTGGCTGCTATCAGAAACTCCTAGAAAACTTAAAGTAGAGACCTCTAGTCTTTCCCAAGACCTACTGAATCAGTACTTCAGAGGATGGATTCTGTATTTTATTATCATTTCTTACATCTGTTTCTTCGAATGTCAGTATGTGCACTTATACATTCACACATAGATCCCACACATATGGAGGTTAGAGGACAACCTTCAGCAGTAGGCCCCCTCCCTCTATCATGTATGCTCTGGGAATCAAATACAGGTCATCACGTTTGGCAATAGGTACCCTCACCTATTGAGCCATCTCACTGGCTCCAGAATTCTGTATTTGAAATAAGCTTTTCAAGTGATTTTTCAAGTGATCCCCAGCTAGGCAAGCCTACAACTAGTTTCAAATTGTTATTTTGGGGAGTGTGGTGGTTTGAATGTGCTTGGCCCATGGTAAGTGGCACTATTAGGAGGTTGGAATAGGTGTGACCTGGTTGGAGGAAGTGTGTCACTGTGTAGGTGGGCTTTGAGGTCTCCTAGTACCCAAGCTCCATCCTGTGAGGAAGATAGTCTACTCCTGGCTGCTTTTGGATCAAGGTCTAGAAATCTTGGTTCCTCCAGCACCAACTCTGCCTACATGATGCCATGTTTCCCATCCTGATGATAATGGACTGAACCTCTGAAACTGTAATCCAGCCCCAATAAAATGTTTTTCTTTATAAAAGTTGCCTTAGTCATGGTGTCTCTTCATAGCAATGAAACCCTAACTAAGCATTTATGCATTTTTAAGTTCTCAAAAGTTGGGTCATAACCTCACTGCTTAGCAAGACATCTAAAGATATCTTGATACATATTTGTAGAATGATTATGGCCATTTTATTTGCAGCTTGGCAAGTTTAGCCAACTTGATGCTTTCTTTGGCTATGGAGAAACCAGACTTAGAGAAGCATCAGAAACACCTGGATTGAATGGAGACTACAATAGATCAAAAGCTTCTTCCATCTAAGAAATTGGTGACTGGAAGGCTTAAGTCCTATTCTCTTCAGAATTATTTCATGTCTGATCTCTAGTTAAGTTGTCATGGGGCATGGGACTATGCTGTAGTTGGGAAGAGCCAGTTTTGTACCACACAAGATGCTCCACAGAAAGGAACAGAAATTGGATGCCACTTGGCCATTTCAAGATCCCTTGGGTTTCTCATTACACAGAACCTGATGGATATCTGTTCTTTTCTTTCTTTAAACAACACAGTATACTGGCATTCTCTGCCCCGATGACGGTCTGCTTCCAGTGGACCTGAGGCTTCACACAGCTATAGTTTTAGCAGATCATGCACTCTGGTATGCAAATTCATGAGTCAGCTTTTCCAGCTCTGCACCAATTGATGAAGGGGCCTCCATCCCGATTAATCCATGGCAGGGATCTTAAAAATGGGGGAGGAAACTAGCTTGGGTTCATTTAAATACCAACCTCTCTCTGAATCCATATGGATTGGGAGATGAGACATATGGGGTCTCTTAGAAAGAAAAAGTATGCCCAAGGGTCTGCCTAGGGTTGGAAGGCTGGTGCCCCAGCCTATGGATAAGGAGCGGTGAGACGGGGTCATTGCTACATCCCATGACTCTAGCCAGTCCAGCCAAGGGAAGTGACTTTGGTGATGGTAAGGATGGCCACCTGCCCAGGTAAAGTAAGTCCTTGGGTCATGTTGGGACACTCCAAGATAACCCCAGCACTTGATGATAAATCTATCTGAGATGGAGAAGACTAGGGCATTTGAGAAGAGCTCTTCCCTCCTGTTTCTGGAAGGGTGTTACTTCTCCTCTCTGGGACTGTCACCTGTGCCCTGCCTGCATTCTCCATTTCCCCAGCTGTTACCTCCTGAACCTCCCCATCTTCCCCTCTCCACTGGCTCTCTCCAGTTCATGTTTTTCCCTTCTCAGACCCTTGACTATTCCAATTCCGTCCACTCAATGCCCCTCCTCCCTCTTCTCTACAGTGTGAACCTTCAAACAGCTGTCAACATCAGCATCATTTGAAGACACTCTAAAACACATACGTTTGAGAACTCCATCCCACATAAAAGCAGGTAGAAGAAAATGCACCCAACATCTTACAGCCAAATGCATCTAAAATTTCTTTGCTTCTGGTTTTACAGAGCAGAAAGAAATAGTTAATTGACAATTGGCTGTGATTTCTCAGCCTTCACTGCATAGAAGGGAATGTTTGTAAAATGAGAAAAATCTAACCCCAAAATTGCGTCTAAATGAGATGCAGTTTTATGAATATTAAATTTAAAAATTAATGAAGTTGGAACAATGTTCCATTTTGGAGATATTTAATTAAACATGTCTTAATTTAATTTTGCAAGTTTTCTTTGTGCATTGGGAAGCTGATATTTTTCTTTTCAGACCTTAAACATAATTTTGAACACCTGAGAAGCTTTTAGGCCCTGAAGGAGAAAATGAATTTCCTAATCTGGATTTACTTCTGCGAGTCCTAGTTAGCCCTGACATGCTGGTATCACCTGCTGCCCTTGCATGTGACAGTGGCTTGCTCCTCTGATATCACTGCCAATATTTTGTTTTTCAGCTCAGGGACATTTCCCAGTCTTGATCTTACATAGCCTCTCTTAGCACTGGACGCCGTCAATCATCTTAGCACTGAATGCTGTCAATCACACACCCCTTCCTGACTCTTTATAAAACCACTGCTTGATGCACTCTTCCAACCTCACCAGTCATCCACACTCTTGGTCTCTTGCCTCTCCTCCAAGCACTGCTTATTACCAAGTCCTGCTGGCTTTATCTTGATCTCCCTCTCTTTATCCATCCCATCTCCTTCCTGTTTCAGGTCTTCCCCAATGTTTTCCTGGACTACTGCATCTACTTCAAAATGATATTTTTGCATGTAGCCATTTTCTGTTCACCTTCACCCTCCATAAAACTGATCTTTTCAAAATGTAAAACCTGTGACATCATCGATAGTGGCACAAAACTGTTTGCATTTCCCAGCATGCCCTGGTGTGCCTGTCTGTGCACTTTGACTCCTTTCAAGCACTTCTGTGGCTTTGCGTCTGAAATATTACCCACAGGCTCATGCGTTGGGGACTTGGTCCCCAGCTGGTGGCATCATTTGTAAAAGGTTGTGGAACCTTTGGGATGCGGGGCTCAGCTGGCAGAAATGGGTCACTGGCAGGCTAGGCCCCCTCTGGTTCTGACTGGCTTCTTGATGCTTCCTGGTTGGCCGCCATGTGAATGTGTGCCTCTTCAAATAGCTTAAAGCTGCAGCTCTGAACCTGTGAATTATGACCCCACTGATCTCCAAAAATATTGACATTACAATTCATAACAGAAACAAAATTAGTTATGAAGTAGATATGAGAATAATTTCATGGTTGGGGGTCACCACAGCATGAGGAACTGTGTTAGAGGGTCACAGTGTTAGGAAGGCTGAGAATCGCTGCTTTAAAGCTTCAGTGGCCTGAAATATACCTTTCCCTTCCCTCCACAGGGAGTTGAAATTTCTTGAAAACTGAAAATCAAATTAAATTCCTCCTTCCCACAGATGCGTCTGTCAGGTTATCTGCTAATAGATAGCTCAAAAATAACTAGTCCAGCATTTCTTCAAGCACACACACGCGCAGACACACACACACACACACACACACACACACACACACACACACACACCTGGCTAACCGCATCCATTATCACTGAATTCTGGGCCACCTTATCTTGGTGGCTTCCCGGATCAAACACGACTCGGTCAGCTCTGCTGCTTTTGTACCTCACTAATAACACATTGTGCATCATTCTAACTGTGCACACACAACAATCACGGTACTTAACACATTGTACATCATTCTAACTGTGTGCACACAACAATCACGGTACTTAATACATTGTGCATCATTCTAACCATGCATACACAACAATCACGGTACTTAACACATTGTGCATCATTCTAACTGTGCGCACACAACAATCACGGTACTTAACACATTGTGCATCATTCTAACTGTGCACACACAACAATCACAGTACTTAACACATTGTGCATCATTCTAACTGTGCTCACACAACAATCACGGTACTTAACACATTGTGCATCATTCTAACTGTGCACACACAACAATCACAGTACTTAACACATTGTGCATCATTCTAACTGTGCACACACAACAATCACAGTACTTAACACATTGTGCATCATTCTAACTGTGCTCACACAACAATCACGGTACTTAACACATTGTACATCATTCTAACTGTGCATACACAACAATCACAGTACTTAACACATTGTGCATCATTCTAACTGTGCGCACAACAATCACTGTACTTTAACACATTGTGCATCATTCTAACTGTGCATACACAACAATCACAGTACTTAACACATTGTGCATCATTCTAACTGTGCATACACAACAATCACAGTACTTAACACATTGTGCATCATTCTAACTGTGCATACACAACAATCACGGTACTTAACACATTGTGCATCATTCTAACTGTGCATACACAACAATCACGGTACTTATGTTTATGAATCTAGACTTCCCATTAGACTAAATACATTGGGGAGAACCAGACCTTATGTAACTCTCTACCCCACAAGCATAGGACATGGCCCATAACAGGTGCTCTGGGGGGCTGGGGGAGGGGTGAGACCAGAAGATACTGGAGAGGAGGCTGAGCAGTTAAAGCAGGGAGGCCTGAGTCCAGGTACCAAGAATCCTACATCATTGTCCTATGAATGTGGTTGCTTCCCTATAATTCCAGCCTTGGAAAGAACAAACTGCCTAGCCATAGTAGCAGTACCAGTAAGCTTTGGGTTTGGTTGAGAGATATAACCTTAAGAAGAAAAGGTAGGAAATGATCAAGGAAGATTCTAGACCAGCCTTGGGGACTCCACATTAAAAAAAAAAATCCAGGAACTCATGCACCTGTACTCCTGAGAACACACACACACACACACACACACACACACACACATATATATATATATACAAACCACATATACCTACACAAAAAAATGAAGAAAAAATAAATAATCAGAAACAAAAAGAGATAGACAGCCCAGATGTAAAGGCCTACAGTACACAAGACTGGATCCGCACTGTGACCTCATCAAATGTGTGTGTGGTAACTGTAAAGCGTGGCCACTCTCAGGGAGGGTTCCAACCAGATGGTCCAGATCTTCTGAAGGCAGCAGAACACTGACGTGGCTAATCCATGACATAGATCCCCATGTTAGATGAATTGGGAGAGGGGAGAAGAGTAGGGACCATGTGCTCTGTGCTAAGATTACTCTGACTCTGATTTGATCTAGACATGCGTTCAGAGGGAGCTGAGGCTTTAACTAGATGCTGGTAGAGGCTAGGGGCCACCAGTCCAGTCTTTCTTTCCCAGCTTCTCGATTTTCATGGCCAACCTGAGTGGCCTCTTCTTCCTCTTCAGAGTGAGGCTTGTATACCAGCCATGCCTTAGGAAGAAGTTATTGGAAAGTAGAAGCAAGAATAGATTGCTGGCAGAGTGAGAGCTGAGAAACAGATGGAGGGGGGAGGGGCACATTCAGAGAGCTAGGCCATTCTGCTTAACACTGTCATCAGTCATCCCTCTAGAAGTCTAATGCCTTCCATACCACACAGCCATTCATCAGCTGGGGCTTGGGAGGGTTTTGCTCCAGCCTGCAAGATCCTGGATGCCCTTACAGATGCCTTAGCACCTGCAAGAGGGACTAGGAAATCATCTAGTCACTGCTTCCGCCCCCTCCAGTACACAGGACAGTATATAAGCCACCTAGACAGATGGCTTTAAAACTGGGGTTTCCTCCTGACACCCGGAGCCTGAGCCTCAGCTGTGCTTCGGCAATCAGCACACATTAGCTGAAATAGACTCAGACTCTCCTCGCAAATCCCCAGTTGGTGAAATACTAGCTCTGGTGTCACTCACAGATTGCCCACAAATACAAATACTAGCTCCCAAATGAAAACATATTATTTTCTTTGTCTCTGGAATGTGATTGGGGAACAGACATCATCGGGAGATACTGCAGTGAAGAGACTCGGATCACCCACCTGCCCCTTCTTCCTTTCTGCCTAGCTAAGAATCGTTTCTGAGATTCCGGTAGATGTAACTCCTATCCCTTAACTGAGTTCCAAGTAATGGTGCATCTCTCTGTACCTGAGACATAGTGCATGCTGTTCTCTTTTGGGACAATGCTTTGTAGGTGGGTGAGGGGCAGCTACACCACACAGATATAGAGAAAGGACAGACAAGAGTCATGATCTTCACAAATGACATCATATGTTCTCTTTGATGCTGACGAACAAATCTTTGTGGTGCATTTTCCATGATCCAGGCACTGTACTAGGCACTAGGCTCTGAGCAGTGTCAGACTCTCCAAGAGTCTCTGATGAAAACATGGATTCTTTGATCTGTGTGGCTCTCAATCATTTTAGAGTCACATGCCCCTATAGCCATGTGGACATATCAGACAGGGCCATCTCCGTGGGACTCTTGGTTGTAAACAGCAGCTCTTCCTTTAGCGTATATAGAGTGACCTACACGGCCTTCCCAGTAACCATCATATTTGCATTGCTTGGCACTCTAAAGAAGAAAGCTTGCCATCTCTGCTTGCCCTCACCGTGACATCTTTCACTTAGACCTGGCAGATTCGGGAAAGGACAGTTGGAGAAAAGTAAGGAAGAAGGACACAAGCTGAGAGACGCATTTGAAAAATCTTGCAATTACGGGAGAGGCACTTCATCATGGTCTGTAATACAAGCTCAAGCATCCCACTTTCCAAACCATTCACAATCTCCTCCAATTATTAGACAGGCTAGAAAAGAGACCCACTGTTCCTACTACATAAAAACATTAAAAAGACAGAGAACTTGGGCTGTCCAACTTTTCATAGCTAATGGGTAATTTCTAAATAAATCTGATGGCAACGTTATGCGCTCTAAAAATATGAAGGCTCCCTTTAGGAGTGTTTACTATGAGCAAGGTTCCATGCTGACGATTTTAACTCTGCCCTTGAAAACTCTTTTAACTTTGACCTTGTAGTTGCCCTTGACAACTTGTGGCCCCATTTTCCTAGCAAGGGAACAAAAGTACAGAATTTAAATTCATTGCCAAGGTTCTACACCCAAATCTAGATTAAAAGCAGAGCCCTCAGCCTTCACACCACCCCAGTTCTCCGGTCACTCTGTGATCCCTCCACTATAGTAGATGCTCATAGAACTTAACTGGCATCCTGAAACCTGGCTTTATTGTCCATAACCTCCAAGGTGGCAGGGGTGAGGGATCCTACATACAAGCTCACTTCAGGAACCCCTTCTCTCTTGCAGAACATGACGTCAGATGTCTGAAGCAATGACGTGTCAGCTTAACTTGGATCAGTTTCCAGACAGAGGGGAGAATGGTCTTCAGAATGGTTGTATTCCTTGATTGCAGACTGGCCATGTCACCATTTATCTCTGTTTCTGGTCCTGTTGTGTTTTCTGACAATCCTCTGGAGTTTCCCTGCCACCCAGTATTCACTGTGACTTGATTGGGGTGGGGGTGAGGTGCTTTCTGGAAGTATCTCTCTGAGTTGCTATCAAACTCCCAGCTTCAGAGCTTTCCAAAGAAACCAGAGAAAGAGGAGAGCCTCCTGGGCTCTCTGAGAAGAGAAGGAGGGAAGCATCCCCAGAGTCCCCCCTCCCCACTACCCACCCCCAACTCTCCCTAAGCTGTCTCATGCTTTCATTCCCACTGTGCTAGACAGCAAGCTTCCTGTTATCCAAGGGTTCCAAAAGTCAACAACACCGCCTGTTTGCCATTCTTGAAAGGGGACCCTGATTTTCATAGCATGACGAAGTATTGGTCTTCCTTTGAAGCCCTGATTATGAGCTCCTGCTTTTCAAGATAAAGGTATTTAATTTCCTTGGGGTTCACCCACCACCTTTTGTTCAGGTAATTGTTCTGCGAAGTCTTTGGTAATCCAATCCCCTTGCATGGGAATGCTGGCATCTGAGAATGGCTAGCAAGATTTCCTTTTATAGGAGCAGGGTGAGAAAATAAACAAATAAAATACAGAGAGAGAGAGAGAGAGAGAGAGAGAGAGAGAGAGAGAGAGAACCGAGCACAATGAAAACAGCTTGGAGTGGAGCCTGGTCTTTTTTGCTATTTCCAGTCTTCCACAGGATCTGCCATCCTATTTCTCAGTGTTTGCAGGAAGGTAGCTAGTTGCCAAGCTTCAGGAGGGGACAGAGGAAAGAGGTTATGATGAGAAGGGGGAAGGTTGTTGCATTTACAAGATCCGAATAAGTCCCCTGCTAAGAAGGCTCGAGATAGGAGGCATTACCTTGGTGTTTGGATTCTTCTTGGCCTTGGTGTCTGAGCTGTAATGCTGGATTAAAAGCAGGGTGAGCATCACTTCCCTTTCTTTGAAATTTTGTGCATTTTAAGAGGATAACAAAGCAGAAAGGGATTACATTAGGCTCTCGCGTGTTGTCTGGTACATATTAATTGAGACCAACGTGCTGGCAGTTGCTGGCAGTTTCAGAGGTCTCTGGGAAAAAAAGACACCCCCCCTTTCCCATTTCCCTCCACCTCCATCTTTCTGCTATTCCACACTCCTCTCCATTTCTTTAGACTCACGTGAAAGCCAACCAGTACAAACTATAAAAAGAAAGATGACACAAGAGCTGGTGGGAAAAGCAAATTAAAACTCCTGCCATTTGAGACACAAGGGGAAAAGCTCCCATGGCTCAACTCTTGGTGGCCATTTAAGACGTCAAGGAGGAGATCTTTTGTGTCACGCTGCTCCCCCATGTCTGAGTCGTTTGTGCCTTGAGTTAGAGGCAAAGATAAATACAATGGGTAATTAGCCAGAGGAAAAACTGAGGCTGAGGCACACCCCATATCTTGGGCCAGCGCTTCCAGCATGGCCTGGAAGAAGTCAGGAGAGGATTTTGCTTGGCCAAGGAGGCTCGAACATCTCTGAACAATTTGTCTGGATTTCAGCCATGGCAGCCGACATTGTGGCTCTCATGGAAATGTGCTCAGCGCCCTCCTGACAGCCTTGCTCCTGCACCTTGGCTCTTACTACAGTGTCCACTCTTGTGTTCCAAAGGGCACTGCAAATGCAAGTTAGTGTTGGCAGGCTGGGAGGACCCAGGTGTCTCCGGAGACACAGTGACCTGGGCAGGGTCACTCCACTGATGGCCTCTCTTTCACCTGTCAGTTCTTCCCTCCATGCCAGAGAACACTTGTTCCCCACATACACCACAGAGAGGTCTCCTGTTCACACCATTTTATCTTTCTCAGGGGTCCTGACTCCCATCTGTCTCCCTCTTCCCTCCACCTCCACCTCCGCTTGTCTAATTAGTCTCTGTAAACCTCTGTGGAATGGGGAAGGATTTCCAAAGCCAACAGCTGCAGGGAATACTTTTACTTTCCTGTGAATAAACTTAACTTCTACCTCAAACTTCAATTTTGGTTTTTTTTTGTTTTTGGTTTTTCGAGGCAGGGTTTCTCTGTATAGCCCTGGCTGTCCTGGAACTCACTTTGTAGACCAGGCTGGCCTCGAACTCAGAAATCCGCCTGCCTCTGCCTCCCAAGTGCCGGGATTAAAGGCGTGCGCCACCACTGCCCGTAAACTTCAATTTTCATTCCAGTGCCAACCACACAGACCTCTCAGTAGTTTTTTGGTTTAAATTTGGATAAAATTCAGGGTCTCCTCTATGTCTTTTTCCTCTTCACTTGGTGTACTTTTGGCCATAGGGTGAAAGGGACCACGATGTTTCATAGAAAGTGGGTGGGTATCTTCTCTTCTACTCATTACACCCAGATTTTCAATACTCTTGTCTGGGATCTTGGGAAACTTCAGTCCTTCCACTTTCTCTGCCCTTTGTCCCTACATGCCTCTTCCCATGCTGCTACCCTGTTGTGGTATGTCATTTAATTCTGAGATTTTCCAAACTCTAACAGTGACAAAAAGTAGCTCTTGCAGTCTTCAGCTCATTCTTGGAGTAGCACCAGCAGTAGATGTCAGCATGGAGCAGTCTCCTGGGCAGGGATAGACCACATCCTGACATGCCCTGATTAGGCCATCCTTTTATTCTTTTTTCAGACTCGGTGGCTTTGAGTCTTTGTTTTGTTTACTTGTTAACTTCTGCCATCAACATTACCATTTTCCTTCAGCATGCAACAAGAAAATGTCTGCCTTCCAAATTGCTTCTCTAGCAAACCCAGAGTCTGACCCTTCAACAGCATCATGTCTGCCATGAGTTTGAATTGTTTAGACAGTGCATTTCCCAAGGCAATAGCTGTCTTTTGGGATCAGAGATATGCTCCAAATAATTTCTGACACCATGTACAGGAGCGGCTTTTGCAGTTCCACAGTAGTTTGCTCTAGAACTCCGACATCTACAGGCAGCTTCCTCAAACTGGCCCATGTATTAAGTCAAGGCTCAACAGCCCATATAGCTCCTGTGCATTGCCCTTCTCAGCTTCCCTATCCTCCCTTCTGCTGCCTCTCTGTCTGCAATGCCCTCTTCACACTGTCCTTACCTGCTCAGGATCTGGGCATTTTCAAAATCTACTTTGTTATATCCAATCTGTAAGCATGTCCTGATATTTTGCTCTGTATCTCTCTTATTATTTCTTCTGGGAATAAAATGTAACAAAGTCTCCTCTACACTCAACCTAATCTTTCCCTGTAGTCTGGCCAGTATTGAGGCTGTTTGATAATCTTTTCTGAAACTTCAAGATCTTTAATGATAAGTCTGTATGACTTGCTTTTTCTCAGGAACAACGTATCTCATCATACCTCAATATCTCCTGTTGTTGGATGACTGATTGGCTGGCTGACAGTTGGAAATGAGGCCTTTGTAGACATATAACAGAACAGACCATCCTGGGATTCTCAGAGTAGCATGGTCTATGTACCAGAGCAGAGTGATAATAGTTGGGATACTCTGGTCCCTTCCTATGAACAGAACCTAGTACTCTCCAGCCTCTGATTCACCTTCCCAGCAAGTCTACAGCATGCTGATTTCTATAGTCATCACAAACACAGACGTGAGCTCAGCCACATTAAATAGATGCCTACATTTATAGACGAGCAATGGGTGGAGCTGGGATTCAAATGAGATCTGCCGATGCCCCCTGTGTCCACTCAAGGCCATCCAATGGGTGTCTCTGGCCTTTGGGAAGGGAGCATCCCAAGAAGTATGTGGCTTTGTGATTTCCTAAGAAGGCAAAATTTCTTTTACATTATTTATAACAAGCCTCCTAGAGTCATATCCCTAAGACCTGGCCTTGCCAGATGGACACCTACATATAAACACTTAGAAACACAGTAGCTCTCAACGTCTTGTGGGGATAATCATTCATGCCAAACAGAAAGACAAGTGCTTGCTCTCCTTCAGCCTATTCCTTCTGAAGGGAGAGCAGGTAAATCTGCTGCATATTTTAGCGAGGCTGCAAGTAGACTGCGAGGGTGACCAGATGATTTATTGTCCAAGTCAGGATACGTTAAGAATATGAGCTATCCAAAAATAACGAGCAGGCATAAGTGAGTCTGTGCTAGGTGTAATCAGAACTCGCCTGTGTCTCCTGGGTGCTCAGGGACACTCTGTACTCCTTACTGCACATACAGTCTGTGGCTGCTTAGCATTCAACCCAATGTAGTGTTCATTCTTTTATTTACCGTCCATCCATTTGTCCATCTGTCCATCTGTTCACCCATCCCCCCAACCACCCATCCCCCCAACCATCTTTTCTTTGTTTCTTTCATTTGAGAAAATATCTGATACTGGCCTTGGGAAGGCAAACCCCACCCTTATAAAATCTTCACTCTAATAAAAGTAGAAAGTGAGCAAATAAAGAAGTAGGAGAATACAGTACGGTTGTAGTACAGCCTTGAAAGAAAAAGGTTTGGGTAGGAGGGGCAGGAGTCCTTTCTGAGGGAGGCTGAGGGATGAACTGGTGCTCTGGCTCCAGGGTAGATGCAGGATGGGGGGAGGGAGGTTTGGGGAGTTTCAGAAATAAGAGAGAGTGTTGGGGATGGGAGTGGGATAGATCACATTGGACCATGAGGCCCCAGGGAACCTGAAACTTATTCTGAGTGAGACAGAAGTCGCTGAAAGGCTCCTGCTGAAGTATACTGTGATCTAATTTGCATCTTAAAAATGAATCACTCTGGTCACTGTCAAGACACATAAATGGGAAAAGGAGATCAAGCTATTGCAACCAACCACACAGGAGGGAAGGAAGGAGGACAGATGTGTGGGCTTGAATGAGAATGTCCTCATAGCATTTGGATACTTGATCTCCTGTTGGTGGTATTGATGCCTATAGTAGAAATGACTCGGGGATAGATCTGGTCCCTAGCAGTCCAATCTAGGCTTTGGTGTCAAAGTACCCTTCCTACAAGTGATTGCTTGGACTTTGGGCTAGAGAACAAGGCCATGTTGGTTCTGTCAAGTAAGAGGAAGAGCCAAGGGTGCTTATCTTTGGCTCTGTGGTCCTCCTTACCTTTGGCTCTGTGGTCCTCCTCCTTGGGACATTTTCCTCCTTCCCACCACTTCCGCTTCAGAATTTCCAGGCGGTTGTTCTCCTGCAGCTGGAGAATGGCCAGGTCAAACTCATCCCGGAACACTGAGCCTATGGAGTCAAAGGAAAACCCAGGGCATGATGTCGCTGTTCTAGACACAAGGTGCTCCCCTCCCCAGCATCCTTCCTGGCCACTCTGCCAACCTGAATCTTGGGAGGGGCAGACACAGCAGGTAGCACCTGTTTCCAAGACCACTCTGCTCTAGCTCCATCTTCTCTGCTAAAAGAAGGGCTTTCTGGTTTACACAGCCTACTCTGCTCCTCCACTTCCTTTCTTCCACATGACTAACATGGTCATCTTATGATGAAAGACCCCGGCATGGGTTGAGTAATGGCTTCCCGGACATTTGTGTTACACATCTCCCTGCCTAGCATGCTCACTTTCAAATTTAAATAAAGGACCTATCAGAACTCAACAACTTGCACAATGACACTCAGGAAACTGGATGGAGATCTGCCTGTTAGCCTCTAGGAAACCACCATGTGAATTCATATGACACGAACCTCTCAGTCAAATGCCCAACTTTCTACTTCACATCTATTCATTTCTTGGGCACTTGTGACTATTGTCACCATATACTTTATAATCATTTACCGTAACCAGCCATCAACCACTGAAAGAAGAATTAACCAGAGCATCCTTGCATCCTTCTACATGGAGAAGCCAGTCACCAGATGTCCCCAACTCTCATGACTGAGTTCACCAGAGTCTACAGCCCTGCCAATCCACGTCCCTGTTGCCCTTTCTCCACCAAAGAGAAGGCTTCTTTCTGTTGGTTCTAGGATCCAAGTCTAACCATAAAAAATGGGTTTCAATGGATTCAAGGAAAGCTCAATGTTCTACAACAGGTGAGACCTGTGATCATTAAGAAAAAGCCGTCAAGAGACTTAGAAAACAATTTGGTTGCCCAATTTGCTTTCCCAATGCCTACAAAGATCCTGTGTAGACAGGTCCCTCTGAGAATGCCTATGATCTTGGGCACAAGGAAGAAGCCTGAACACAACAGTGAGGGTTTTTCACATTTAATGTGTGTAGGAATCACCTAGGGATTTTGTTAAATAGAAGGTTCCAATTCAATAGGTTCAGGGCAGGACCCAAAATTCTGCCTTTTGGGTAAATTCCAAGGGAATACCCAAGCTGCTGGGCCATAGCCTGCAGGACTGTACTGTAGAGTCCACCCTTCTTTAGGCACAACTATGCTGAGTGAACCCAAGACAAGCCTGCAGCCTTGAATGTATTTTTTTGTCATGGATGTCCATGCACAGTCATCTGTAGAACAGGCTTGTAATACACACTTGTAGTGAACAAGTACATGAACAAGTTGCCCTGCAGATGTGGACAGATGTTAGGCTAACACTATCTAGATTTAAAGACAATATTCCACTGTTGCAAGGCCCTTCTATCCAAACCCACAGTGGCCCAGGGGCCACCACTGAAGGCAGCTCTGCCTGCTTCCTGGTTGCTTTCTTTGCTCCAGAGCCATCTGACTCAGTTTCTATTTTTTTCCTTATTGGGTTTCTTCTTTTCCCTGGGCCCAACCACGTCACACATTCTGTAGTAACTCTCTTTCCTCCTACTGGAAGAATGGCAGGGAGTATAACCTCGGAGGATCGGAATCTTGCCTCATAATTGGCTGCATAGTGCATTAAGAGTTGCATAATGTTGTTCCCAGCCTCACTTGAGGTGAGATCATGAACCTCCCCACAGTACACCTCCACCCCATCTATCCTGTGCTGGCTAGCTGAGGGACTCATACCTCGATATGGTCTGTTCTGGAAAGTACTGTGTTTGGAGAGCAGCATCCTAGGTTCAAGGCCTTTCTTTCTAGTTTGGGACCTTGGACAATTTCTATTCTCTGCAGAATGGGCATAGCTAAGTCCACCTCTCATGTGGCACAATTAAGTGAGATAATACTCATAAAAAGATATCATGACAGGGTCAAGACAAAGACCCTTCTCTCCATTTTTCCCCCTTGGTTATAAATAAAAATTTCCAGAGCTGGTCTCTTTCATCTCAACTATGTGTGGTCAAGTTCCCCATGAAAGGAAGCACTTGACATTTAGGCTAAATTTATTGAGTCACTAAAGAATTACCAAAGTGCACCCCAAGTTCATTTCATGATCTACCCCACCATCTTGAAAGAAAATGCCAGTCAGTATGTTTCCCAAAGAGGCTCAATATTAATGGGCACTGAAAAAATATGACCAGTAAACAGAGTCTCTGAAGGTTTGCCAGTGCACAGAGAAAAGGTTTTGGTCTACACAGCCTCAGGTGTCAGACCTGACAGTGTTCAGAGAGGACTCATTATCGCCCAGGTTCACTTGATTGCTTTCTAATCAGTGTTCTAAGAAGCAATCTGCTTTTACCAAACAGCATAGAGACTATGGGAAAAATGAGGACTCTAACATTCTCCAATGAAAGCTAACTAGGTATGAGACACCTAGGGAAGGCACATGACCGACTATAGCCCTAATCCACACAGTGACTCTCTGAGTAGGTATGAGTAGGAATCGAGGCTCGGATATGTCAAAGCAGCTCTCTGAGGTGCCACAGTCATGTCACCTTGACTCCAAGACCATGCTCATTATATTCCAAGGTGTGAATGAATTCTGCAATTTATAACACTTCCAGTCAGGGAAAGATCGATCCAAGGATGTAAAATGTGACTACAAGGTCTGCCTGACAAAGATCAGAGCTCTCACATGCTAATGTCCTCACATCTTGATTCTTCTGCCTGCCACCTTCTTCAGGAACAGCCTTATATCAGGAGAGCTTGACACAGCAGTGAAGTCAATGCTCCATATAGAATCACCCAGAGACTATGCTTAGATCCCTCACAATCACAACAGCTGAACAAGTCTCCTGATTTCCTGGTAGTAGAGCTATCGGCAAAGTAAATGCCCTTGAGAAGTCGGGCTGAGGCACCATTCTAGAGGCCAAATGACTTACTAAACCAGATGGCACCCAGTAAATGCATGGTACATTAGTGCCTATTCTCAATGACCCACACCAAGTGGGAGTAGACAGAGCAGTGCAATCTACATAGAATTTGAATGTCATTTCCTGTAATCTTGTTGGTAAACTACAATCAGCAAGGCGCGTCTATCTCAGTGCTTGCAGCGCTTCTTGCTTCCCGCTGTTAGTAGAGACGTTAACCGATAGAGAAATGGCCAACATGCCAAACCAAGAGGCAAAGAGAACAAGGCCTAAAAGCAGACTGGGCATCGATACTCTTCAATAGTTAGAATTATCCCTGAATAGTGAATGAATGAATAAGTAGCCAACTAGTTCTTTGATTACTAATTAGGGAGCTGGAGAGATGGCTGAGTTGGTAAAGCAATTGCTGTGCAAACACAAGGACCTGAATTCAGATCTTCAGCCCCCAAGTGAAAATGGAGGCGTGGTGGTGCACACCTGTAATCCTAGTGATGAGGAGGCAGAAACGGGAAGATCTCAGGGCTTAGTCTAGCCCGAGCAGTGAGAACCAGATTCAATGAGAGACTGTATCTCAAAAGCTAAGCTAGAGAGCAACTGAGAAAGGCATCGAATGTCAACCAATGACTTCCACATGGGTGCATGTGAACATGCACACACACACACACACACACACACACACACACACACACACGTTTCTGCTTAGAGGTACATGTGCAGCCAGATGGTGGTAGCACAGGCCTTTAATCCCAACAACTCAGGAGGCAGAGACAGGCAGATCTCTGAGTTCAAAGTCAATCTGGTCTACAGAGTGAGTTCCAAGACATCTAAGACTATACAGAGAAACCCTGACTGGAAAAACCAAAAAAAAAAAAAAAAAAAAAAAAGGAAAAACAAATACATGTGCTTGCTTGTTTTGTTTTAACCATAAGGAAGCCTATCTAAAGTCATTCTCAAACCTGTTGGTTCTGGAAACAGGCTAATGGATTCTAGACAGCATTCAGTGGCTTTGGCTGCGCTGACCCTGCCTGGAGGAAGCTATACCCAAAGGTCGCCGCTCTCCTGCATACCGACGGGCATGCCAATCCCATAGCCCTTGGTGTCCAGCAGGCCCCCAATCTGAGTGAGGTTGCAGTTACGCTGCCGGTAGTACTCGTTCATGGTGGACTCCAGCAGGAAGGCGTAGTTGGAATTCAACACCCTGGCAATCCCCTCCTCTGTGCTCTTTACAAACACACTCGGCTGCTTGGAGTACATGTAATTCCACATGCGTTGGTAGGTCTGGTAACGGGAATTCTGGGGGAAACATCAGAAGGAGGCAAGGTTGAGAAATAAGAAAGGAAACGTTGGCTTCAAAAAGGAGGGCATCAAAGAATCACGAGGTGGGCCCTTCTGCCGCTGTACCCCACATCATGGCCAAGCACCTCTTCCTTTATATCACCTCGCCCTGAGAGGGTCACTGTCATTGCATAATGGAGGAGAGACCTGTGCCTTTAATGGGAGATGAGGAAGGGACTTGTCCTGTGAGTTCTGCCTACCAGTCGACCACTGGTTCTGTCTCAGCTACCCTCCAGAATTCCTTCAGCACCAACCTCCTCAGACAGGCAAAATTCAAATTCTGGTTATAATCTTTCATCGCCCCTCAGTTTGAGATAGTGCACGCAGGTTCATTCGGGACTAATAAAGAGACAGACCTGAAGTAGTGTGGTTGTCTCCTACCCACCCTAAACCGATGTATCAACTCCACCACCCAAGGCTGGCTTCTGTTTTACCAATAATGACACGACAGAATTCTGGGGGTCCATCCAAACTCTGTTTGTACAAAGCCTTCCCTGTCCCTGCGCCAACAGGCATAGAGATTTCTATGGAAAACAGTCAGCAGGGCTTGGGCCTGTCTCCTGTGAAAACAAGTTTCTTGGATGTTCGTTGGTTAGACTCCGGGAGCCCCCGGGGGAAATCTTCCCTGGCGCTCTCGAAGCACATGAAAACTGCTATTCTGCTCGGCCTGCTTCTGTCAGCCCTGGTGATCAATCAGCTTGGCTGTCACTGAACCCTATACTGTGGCAGGGGCATCTCCTGAGACTTACAAGGTGCTATCCCAAAGAACTCAAATCTGTCTGCTCTGGAGAACCCATCAGTCTAGGAGAGGTGACCAGGCCATATTTATTGAGTATTTCTTAAACGTTGGTCATAGGCACACTATTTTCACTACTGTGCACATGCGCAGGCGCACGTGTTTATATTTATACATAGGTATGCATGTACAGGTGGATTTGGGGTGTCTTACTATTCTCCACCTTGTTTTTTGATGCAGGGGTCTCCTCACTGAGGCTGGGGCCCACTGACTGCTGACGAGTGAGTTCTCGGTACCACTTGTCTGTGTTTCCTCTCTTCCAGCACTGGGTTACCAGTGGCACATGACCACACCCACTTTTTATGAGGGTGGCTAGGGACCCAGACTCAAGTTTTCATGCTTGCACAGTAAGCATTTTACCCACAGAGCCACCTCCGGCCCCGTATTATTCTAATCTTGCTTTGTCTAAGTACTAACTATAAAACCCATCTCGATTTTTAAAATGTAAACGAGAGTATCAGCTCCATCCAATGCAGTGATGTAAACAAGACTGCAAGCCTGATCCACAGCATACAGTGCACATAAAACAAACACAGAGCTATTATAAATTTAGCGGGTTTCATCACATTAGTTCTAAAGCCATCTCAAGCATTACCAGCTGCTCGTGAGAAACAATATAGGATAGGCTGGTATTCGTACAAAATTCCTCCGGAGACCTCATTCTGGGGAAATTTTTTGGAACAAGAGGAAACCCTGCGAAGACCTCTAAGGTAGATGCTCGAAAGAGGGAAGGAGATGGGCAGAGCTGTTTTGATCTTGGATGCACGCGTATGTCTGCTTCCTTCTGCCCTCCCCCATGCTTCTGCCCTCCCCCATGCTTCTGCCCTCCCCCATGCAGGTGAGCAACCAGGTAGTATTTACTTGGAAGAAAGTCATGCTGGAGCCTCCGTGAATCGTGCCGTACTCAATGGCGGTCTGGTCAGCCAGGTCATCCACGGACTCGATGGGCACTTCCATGCGCTGCACAGTCAGGAAGGCTGCCAGGTTGGCCGTGTAGGAAGAGATGATGATCAACGTGAATGCCCACCTATGCAGGAAGACACCAGAGAGGCTTCATTGCCCTGGCATTTCCAGGAGGCTTAGGCTCCTGAGTCCAGTCCTGCTATGATGCGGGAGAGAGCAAGTATCTTTCTTTGAAAAAGAGATCAGTTCAGTGCAGGGAGGGGAAGGATGCAGGATATACAATGTCGAGAGATATGAACTGAATTTGCGAGTGTTACCTGGAAGATAATAATTGGCTGTGGGGTTTTTTTCTTATTTCTGAAATGTGATTACTTGTGTATAGTCCATGCACACAAGGGTCTGGGGACCATTGGAGGTGAGGGCTTTGTGTGGGGCTGCTGCATACTGCCAAGCACTGAACACCTAACATGAGCAACATCCACCACCTCAGCTAATCCTTACAACTCAGGGAGGCGAACGCACTATCCGATCGCTGCAGGAAGCAGAGAGAGGCTCTGGGAAGTACCTTGATAAATACTGATATAGTTGCACACAGCCACTTCTACGACCATTACAGCAGAACATCTTCAATGAAGATGAGCTTGTGAAAAGCATCTTTGGACGGCTGAGAAGTTGAAATTGGAAAACCCTTTGACAATGGACAAGCTGCTTCAGACTTACAAGACTATTTTATGGAGTTGCTAGAATTTCATTTGAAATTTGAATAATTCTGCAGTGCAGGCAGCCTATATGCCAACGGCAGTGTGTTCATTCTGGTAGGTTAAGCAAGCTTTTCCCATCTGCTCGTTAGGCTGGGTCTACATCAGTACCTCCTTGTGTGTTAGGTGGCTCAGACACAGATCTAAGCACCACGGATCGGCTGGAGAATCACCAATTCAGGATCAGTGGCGTCTCTATTCACAAGGGTTTGCCCAGTGTGCAGACACTGCTATGTTAATGCATAGCATTTGCCATGGGACTCAGCAGCTGCCCGGTGGATTTTCAAGACCAAGAAATCCCATTGTCCCCTTTGTGGTTACCAAGAACTCCAGCTGGATGCCTGCCCAGGGAGACACAATAGGGCCATCCACCAACTCTATGGACTCGTATATGCTCAACCACAAGGGAGGTGGAGTATTTTGTTTTGGGGGTTGTTTTTTATTTTGTTGTTGTTCTGGTCATCAATATGATGGCAAGGAAAATCCTTGTTTTTTCGTGGGTTTATTTATCTAATAAATGGGGGTAATGATACCTGCTCTACACATTTCTGGGTCCTAGCAACAGCAAATGAGGTACTGTCATTTGTGATCAGCAATCTAGAATAAGCTAGATGAACACAAGAGCTAGAGAAAGGTGGAGAAGTCTCCAGGCTGGTGAGGGGATAAAAGTCATCTGGCTACCTCCCTGATGCTTTCTCAGGTAGGGACCTCTAAGTGACAGGCTTCCCTCCCTAGTCAGGACACAGTCTCTGCACACACACACACCCTTCAACTCTTTACACTGTGATCATCCCTAGGGCCATGCCTGAGTCCAGCAGCAGCCTGGATACACTGAGGAGAGACAGAATTAATGTACCTTGAATGTAGACATGGCCACAGAGCTGTCTAGGAGCTTCTCTTAGGCTCCTGGCCATACTCTGGTGCTAGGTCTTTCCTGGGTGACTTGTAGGTGTTTAGGGCCATGGTCATAACAACTCAATTGACCCAGTGCAGGCCAAGCTATCCCAAGGAGTTGGTGGGGCTGTGCCCCTGCATCTGAGGATGTTAGCAGCTGTAAAGCTGGCACTCTTCAGAGCAATGTAGCATTTTCTGTCCCTTGCTCTGGCTGGGATGCCAAGGCAGGTCACGGTGGTCCTGTCTTCTGGTCTTCCCCTCTCCCAGGGGACTAACTAAACCTTGACTTTAATAATCTCAGAACTCAGGAGGCAGAAATACATGCTGATAACTGTGGACAGGGGGCTAGTAAAGGTCTCTCGTGGCCACTCTTTGTTGTAGAGTTCCTCTCCCAGCATGCTCTGGAACACAGTGAGTCAGTCATCTGAGGCCTGCTATTTAGAGCAGTACCCCGCAGGATGTGGGCTTCTAAAACTCTCTGGAGGAAGGCTTTCCCTGGGTGCAGTGGGGAGCCTATGGCAGATGCAACAGGCAAAGAATACTGGCCCCAGGCACACCAGTGGCAAAGAGCACCCTTTGGAAGGAAAAACCCAAAGGAACAAAATGAACACCCTTGGATGTTCCTCTTCCAAGGCTTCTGCCTAACTTTCCTAGGCAGAAGAAGGAGTTATGTGACTGTCTCTGCTGAGACAGTGTCCTCTTCTTGGGGACACAAAGCCTAGTTCTATATGTTAATCTACTCAGTAACTTCTCGGTAATGCCTTGGAATAGGCAAAACATCTTGCCCAAGTGGCTTAAATCCTGCCATATTTTGTATTTATGAGAGCAAATGAAAGCTCTAGATAGAAAGGAGTCTCATTGCCCCAGCTACTGAAACAACTCTGGTACCTGCTTCTAGACCAACTATGTGACCTAGGCACTAGCAATCCAGGATGGAAATACCTCATCTCCTCTTCCTTTGGCTTAAACAGGCTGAGAAGGAGGAGGCAGGGGGACTAACGCTGTAATTTCTGTGAGCTACCGCAGTCAAACCTAGATTGCTAAGAGAGGATCCAATACTTGTGTTTTGCAAACTTGTCTCTCTAGGCTGCATATGTTCTTCATTTCCCTAGTTTCTACATAACTTCTGTAAGTTTTCAAAGAACTTTCCTAATGTTGAATCTTTTGCCTGTCAGAGAATCTAAGAGCTTGACCATTCCTGCAGCTCCTGAGATAGACAGGTCAGCCTCGCTGAGCCAGGAGCAGGCGGACAAGGCTTTAGGGGCGATGGTGGAGCCTTGCTGTATGAAGCCTTCAACTGGAAACCAGAGGCTACTGCCCAGGGAGTACTGGCTGACCAGGAAGACAGAGGCTGGGAAAGCTGGGAAGGAAGAGCAGAGGAGCCTTCCCCGGCAGGGACTTTACAGCAGGTTTATTTGCATAAATCTGCATATGCCCTCTCTTGTCCAAGCCACTCAGTCAGTCTTCAGGTCAAGAGATCTTTTTTTTTTTTTTTTTTTTTTGCTATAGAGCATCAAGGCTGTTTCCTTTCCTTCCTCTCTCTCTCTCTTTCTCTTCCTTTCTTCTTTCTTTTCCTTCCTTTCTTCTTTCTTTCCTTTTCCTTCCTTCCTTCTCTTTCTTTTCTTTCTCCCTCCCTTTCTTTCCTTTTCCCTTCCTTGCTTCCTTCCTTTCTCTCTCTCTCTCTCTCTCTCTCTCTCTTTCTTTCTGTCTTTCTCTTCCTTCCTTTCTTCTTTCTTTCTCTCTCTCTCTCTCTCTCTCTCTTTCTTTCTTTCTTTCTTTCTTTCTTTCTTTCTTTCTTTCTTTCTTTCTTTCTATTGTCTTGGTTCTCCTCTGTACCCAGAGACAGGGCTAGGTGCTAGGACAGAGTAAATAGTACTGATCCTTCGTCTCCTCTGACCCCACCTCCCACATTCACATTGCCCATCACTCTCTGAACTTTTAAAACAGCTGGCTCCCTGCCAGGGTCTACCTGGCAAGGCAAATCTTCCTGGTTTCTCTCCTTGCCATCAGAAAGAGCCAGTCCGTTTCTCTGTGTAGTGCTAGCTATCCTGGAACTCCCTCTGTAGGCGAGGCTGGCCTCAAACTCAGAGCTCTGCCTGCCTCTGCCTTCCAAGTGTTAGGACTGAGGGCATGCACTGCCACCACCCAGCCTTGGGTCTCTCTTTAGTCTAATCCTGGTTCTGCTGTTGGGCCTTACCAGACACCACTGACACAGCGGGTGGACAAAGCTCGAGGGGCGATGGTGGACCCTTGCTGCATGAAGCCTCCAACTGGAAACCAGAGGCTGTTGCCCAGGGAGTACTGGTTGACCAGGAGATTACACCGGCCCTGCGCACAAGGATGTGGGCTGTACCACTCATAAGGAGTTAACCTGCAGGAGAGAAGACCACATTCCTGGGGTGAGGAGGGGTAAACATGGGGTGCTGGAGAGCCCCACAACTCATCTTCCTGTCTGTACCTGTGTGATGGGATCCATTACTTCCCTCTGCTATACCTGGATTCTTGGGTTTCTTTTTCCCATGGAGGGGGTGAGGTGCGATGGACTCACCCCCTTCAATAGTTGGAGAAGTTGGTGCTTCTCAAACTATTTTTATTGAATCCTTCAAATAAATACACTTCTCCCTTGAGTAAACTCAGGTGTTCAACTCCAACATTTAAAATGATTAAACGTGACGGCTTTGTCAGAAAGGTGGTGGGCATCAGGGATGGGCAACCTGGAAGAGTCCTTGCTTTTTTTTTTTTCATAGTGAATTCCCAAGGAGACCAGGAAAAGTTTCCAGGGTCCCATAGGGCCCCTGCTTAAAAACTCTCACCCTAGTTCTATAGGTCTCAAACCCCGGCTACATCAGAACAGCCAGGGAGGCTTATTTTAACAAGTCCCTGGGTGACAAGCCTGTGAGTTACATGGGGACTAAAAACCTGTAAGGTCCTGAGTGGCGTGGATGGCCCCAGGTCCATATCCACACTGACAACCACTGCCTCTCTCCTATCAGATGCACTGTCCGGCTCCCAGCCTTAGAGATGCAGAGGTACAAGCATGAGCACTCCCCACTGTGAAGTAACTCTGACAATGAGCTGGCTTAGGATGACTGCCTGGAGTTTAATTTTCCTGCTCTAGAATCTCACCCAGAAGTATAGTATATGAAGATGAAAGTACAACCTGTCTGAAGGAAGAGGCACGGGGGCTCCAGAGTTCTCAGTGCCCACATGTGTCTGAAGGCTCCCAGGAGCCTTTGCACTCCGTGGAACCCATGTGCAAATCGTTGCCTTAGAGCAGAATATCCCAGGCTTGCATAGCATACAAATATACAGTCATATGATTAGCCCTTTAAATGCCTTTTCTATTTTCATTCTTTGAGACAGGGTCTCACTCTAGCCCAGGCTGACCTAGAGCTTACTTCATAGCCCAGGTTAGACTCAAATGTGTGGCAGTCCTTCTGCCTCAGCCTCCTACCACAATAGACTAACACATTTTCTTTTGTTATTATTGTTGTTGTTGTTGTTATCATCATCATCATCATCATGATTATTTGCTAATGCCAGATTTGGGACAGTATGTAGGTGTAGTGGTCACAAAAGAAGGTGCAGAGACCATCAGGGCAACTTAAGGTGAGTCCCTCTTGTGTGTTTATACAGTAACAAAGCCCTAAGACCCTTTGCAGAGCCTTAGAGGTGACTTGAAAGCTGTGCAGACTCCACTAGAACCAACTGTCCACCCAAACAGGCTCAGCCACAGGGGGCCAAAGAGAATCTTGGAGCAGCAGAGCCTGGATCTCACAGACAGCTTCCTAAACACAGCAGCAGACAGCGCTGCGAAGTGGAGAGTAGAAGTGTCAGACGGCATGCAAGCTCCCGCACCTCGCCAGCTGTCACTGACAACAGATACTTGACAGTGGTGGTGCCTATGGGGCCAAGAGGGGTGGGTGGTACACAAGAGCAAACTCCTGCGCCTTTGAAGACTACTAGGTGGCCACAAAGGCCGTTGATTTTGCCTTTGTTCACTACGAGAAGAGGTACACTGGGGACATGTAAGACTCAAAGCATTCCTGTTGCCTTTCTTGAGTGGAAAGAGCACGGGCTCCCCAATCCACAGACAGAACACAACCCCGGGAAGACCCACCTCTGAGAGATGGAGTGGGGGCCAAGGATCATCTGGCCCCAATGGTGTGGTCTGGAGACAAGGAGAAGTCACTTGCCACAGAGCCTTTGTCAGATTTCTAGCTCATTCTAAGCTATTCTCCATTCCCATTCAACAATCCCCTGTGGTAAACTGAGGACTGAGAGGAGGGTGGGGACTTGAATGGGTGGAAGGTGTCTTGTCCTGAAGTTTAGGCTACCTTAGCTCAGGGGCAAACAACTCCCTCTATGTAGTACATTCTCAGGAAGTTCACAGCTCAGGGATACCCTGGAGTGCTTCCATATGACCAGGAATACTTCCTGGCTTCTGGGGACAAAGGAAGGCTAATTTCCCCTGGCCCCTAACCCTGACCATGTCTCGCAACTCAGTTCTGGGCACAGATGTACACTCTTGTCGCCTGCTACCCTCTGTGATTTTTTTTTTTGTTCGCCATGACAGCTGTGTTTTCAGAGGCATAGCCAGCTTCTGCAGAGGAGGCATTCTCCCAGGCCTGTGTCACTGTGGCCTCTGGTCCACCCCCACCCCCACCCCCGCAACTCTCCCCCCACTCTGTCTGGATTTGCAGGCTCCATTTCTTGTCATTTAGGACTTTAGGACAGACCATGGCAGGGTAGCCAAATGCACCATGTTTAATTAGAGCCATCTTCCTGTCATCCCCTCCCTTTCCTCTCTTTCCCAAAGCTCCTGTCCAAGTTGGGGCGGGTGGCAAGGATGCAGGAGGCCAGAATACAAAAGCAAATCCAGACAAGCAAGCCTGTCCACACTGTGCATGGTAGGGAACACATGCACAGACAGATGGATGGGTAGTGTGAGGTTGACAGCTGGGCACAGGACATTTCAGGCCCCCAGTCCCTCTGCCATCTCTATTTGGCACCAAGGTCTTCTAAACCATCCTCTCCTCCTCCCACCCCCGCCCCATGCAGTTCCCAGAGTGGACACGAGGTGGCGGTGTGAGGACAGGGAAGGGAAGGGAAGAGTACCGAGCCACCAGGAAGAGGACACAGCTGACGGCCAGATAAGCTAGAAGCATGAAGAGCCAGACTCCTGGAGAAAAGGGGTCCAGAAAGGAGAAATAGCCCGGTCTGCGTCCCTGAAAATGGAGATGAAAATAAGATTCACTATACATAGTCAAAATGGCTTTGGGCAGAGCAGGGCATGAACATTGGCTTGGACCTTGCATGTTGGGGAGACTCTGGGTGATTCTAACAATGCCAGGGATGATGATAGTGTAGCCAGGGCTGTGCTGAACACCCTGTAAACCCAGACCCACAGACAAAACAAGCAGCAGGGTGGGCTTGTCTCTTCCTGGGATAACGAGGCTTTGTGTTGAGCAAATCTGCCAGCCCTTCTCACCTGTGACGTACTACCCTGAGGTTCAGGAGAACCTGCGAGGTGAGGTTACTGCACCAGGGTCTGATCTCAGCACCTCTCTTTAATGTCTGCATCTTTCTCCTGAGAGTGTTAATATGGCTGGGTTCCTTGGCTTTTTGCTCTGCACAGTGTCCTCAGACAATGGAAACAAAGTCCTGAGGTCCCCTCAGCCGATTATGTTCATTTTCCTAGTGAAGAAACCAAAGCCCAAAAGATGCACCCAAAGTCACACCGTGGCAAATGGACGACTTAGAGACACATCTCCTAACTCAAAGTCACCATCCCGTCCCCTCCTACCATGATGGGCTTGCTACTCTTGAGGTTGGAGCCAGGAAGGGAAAATAAAAACCAAATTCCCACCGTGTCTCACAAGAAAAGCAGAACAGTGTGAAAGACAGTGTCAAAGTTTGCTGCCTTTTTTCAACTGTGTGGTTCTGCGAAGTCCCTGATCCTGTCCAGCCTCAGCTAGAGCTGGGCTAGATCAGACCCACTCTCTGAAAGCCACAGGCTTGCTTCATCACCCTACGGCGTTTCGTTTTTCATTAAAGAGAGCTCACATACACATCTATGTTCCTTTCTTTCTTAAAGGAAACAAACACCGTAGATCAGAATGAACACCTAGTCTTAACCTGTGGGTCACAACCCCTATAGGGAACCAAAAGACCCTTTCTTTCATAGGGGTTGCCTGAGACTATCAGAAAACATAGGTATTTACATTATAATTCATAAAAGTAGCAAAATTACAGCTAAGAAGCAGCAACAAAAATAATTTTGTGGTCAGGGGGTCACCACAGCATGAGGAACTGTATTACAGAGTTACAGCATTGGGAAGGTTGAGAACCACTGCCCTACATGGTCCGACAGCACGGGAGCTGAGCAGTGGCTGCCGCTGCAGATGGGGTGTGCTCTCTCCAGCCACATTCCGCTGTCAGCTTTACTTCTTCTGTTTACTACAGAACCACCAGGCTAGATGCTGTCTAAGGGCCATTTGAAACAGAAATGCTGTAATTTTTACGATCTCAGGAATCCAGGAAGTCTGTGGATGTAACTAGAAGTCAATATCACCTTAAGCCAATCTATGAGAAGGTCTGCTTTCACACTTAAAATTATATCTGTAATAATAGCACCTGCTATCTGTATGCAGTGTCTGCCCCTATAGCTTTCTGTGTGAGTAACCTCATGATACCTGCATAGCCTTATTCCCCAGTGACTTCAGCTTTTATGGGTGGCATCTCATTCCCTCTTAGAGAACCAGGAGGAACATCCTCAATGCCCTAAGGAAGAATTGTCCTTTCCTCTGGCACAAAAGGGACACACTTGCCCTGCTTGTAGGCAGTCATTCTTGGGACCTGCACTTTTTCATCAATGTGACCAGAACCTCTTAGGAAACCTTTATGAAAATAATTTTCTTTCCCTGTATAGCACAGGCCAGGGAGAATCCAAGTACATTTTCTCACAGTACGAGAATGGTTGTTGATGTTCACAGAACGCTTCATCAGGTTGGTTGGGAAGAGTCTGAATAAGAAGCAAAGGCCAGTAACTGAGGGAAAGGAACAGGAAGAGGAGGAGCATCAGGAGGAGGAGCATCAGGAGGAGGAGCAAGAAAAGAGCAGCAGCATTAGCAGGAGAAGCAGGAGGAAGAGGAGGAGGAGGAGAAGGAGAGGAACAGGTTAGAGACCAGATCATGAGTGTGTTTGCTCCCATCATTGTATAAATCCTCTAACAAGAAACAAGGGGTCCAGGGGCAATAGAATCTGGGTCCCTGGTTGCTCATTCCAATGTCTACCACAGGCTGACTGTCTTATTCATCATCCCAGCATCCAGTAGCAGACACAGAAAGATGCAGAGTGTGAAGAACCCACACAGGTGATGAAGGACTCAAAGAAGACCGCCTTGCCTACTCTTCTACTGCAGCAACATCACTAGCTTGGTCCACTCTCAGGGTCACTCTTCGTTCCAGACTGCCTCTCAATTAATGTCCGTGAATTCTATGTGACCTGTTAAAATGGTTTTACTCTGTGTCTTTCCAGTGTGAGACAGCCAGGAAAGGGGAAAAAAAATCTTTCATTGCTGTTTTCTGAATCTGAAGTCCCATTAGATGTTCCATGTCAGAAATCTATACCTGATTTTATCACAAGCAGTGAACCTGAGGAAGATGGCAGGGCTATTTAAAGCTGCCATATTTAGTTAGGGGTGATAAATGTTGCAGAGCCGTGAGAAAAACTCCTAGAGACTTGGGTTATACAATGCAAGACATCACACAAACAAGAAACAAGAAGTAGACATGGCCTCACTACAAAGCTGTCTGTCACACTTGGCAAGGCAGCCTCTGATTTCACCAGTGATTGATTGACTGACACCGGCCAGAAGAGCAAGGTCTGGGCTGTCAATGGAGATCTGGGTCTGGGTTTAGGCTGAGCCACATTGTTGAGATAAGAGCAAAGGAAGCATGCTCCTTGCAACATTCTGAATGCCAACCATTTTTCCTATGTAGATGTTTTGGATTGCTTCATTCCCAAGGGACACCCTAGTCACTGGGACTTGGCACAAATTATGGTCACATGCCATAGGCATTTCTTCAAAATACCAGCTTCTACTGAACCCAAAAGATATGTGATGGTGACAGTGATTCTTCTGGAAAAGTTGGTACCTTACTATGTGTTTTTCATTTCATTACTGGAGTTTCCATGCTGACAGATGGAAGAACGGGGACCCAGGGAAGCTGTGTCTCATTCAGATCATTGGTGATGGCTTCAATTTCCCTGGTACTCACTCATCAAGCTGTGCCGTCGGCACGCCGCGCTACTCCATTCTCATGGCAGCTGTACCAAGTCTTGTTCGACTCTTAATGTTTGCAACTCGCTCCAATAAACTCCCTAATTAATCCCAGGCCTTCTACCCCATGCCAAGAGAATCCCGATTTACTCCATCCTATCCATTTAAAGTACTCATAAATGCTATTTATCTATCCTCATCATCATTTATTGTGACTGCTGTTTTATAGGCATTTGTATTGACTTAGATGATCAATATAACTGCAGACAGCAGGTGTGGCCAGAGCCTTTAGGTGAAGGCAGCCATTCTGAATGTAGATAAGGAGTGCTTTATGTATACATCTCTCTCCATACAACCGTAGCCATAGAGGTCAAGGACAGGCCAAATCCTGCTGGTGAGATGAATATTAGAAGCAGTTGCCTTGGCTTTTGGACTGTGCTTCAATCTGACCCTACCACAGTTGGCATCTTTGGTGATAAGAGAGCTCTAAAGGATTGGTCACCGACTAGCCCGTGGTCCAGGTTTGTGGAGGCTGTTTGAATTGTTTCATGGCGGTGGATCTTCGCAAAGGAAATATGTCAGTACTGCCTTTTATTAATTAAACATCTATTAATTCAGATCTCTGTGTGTTGAAAAATGATATTGTAGAAAGTACTCTCCTTCCTGAAGTCTGGCGCCAAATGCATGGGGACACCAGAGCTAGACATAATGCAGAATAAATGGTAAACAAAAATGCCAACTCAGGTATATGTTGGTATACTAGTTAGATACAAGCTCAACCATGACAGGCAAGCTACTTAACCCCTGGGTATCATACTCTTTGTAACTTGGGAGTAACAATAAATCTGACTTTGTAGGGTTATTTTGAGGACTGAAGATGTAGTAAGGAGTGTGTGTGTGTGTGTGTGTGTGTGTGTGTGTGTGCCCATGTCCTCACATATTTATCTTTATCTAGTAATAGCAGGCAGGAATGAAAGGAAAAATGGTTGTGACAGAGGAGGGGCTTCCTTTTATATGGATACCTTCCCCTAGTGGACCAGAAATACTTCTTCCTGTCCCGTGATAACACAGGATAAAGATACTTGAGGGAGGAGATGGCCATCTGGCCACAACCACTTTTCCTAATTCTTCAAGTTCCTGTGGTTGTAGCACCTGAATCAGAAGAGTCCCACAGGGTTCTCGGGGAAAGCAGCTGTCATCCTGAAAGGATGGATCTCAGTTGTCTATTTGTTGTTACTATTCTTTTGTTTTGCTGAAACAAATAGTCTAGGCTGGCCTTGAACTCGCTGTGTAGCTCAAGCTGACTTCAAACTTATGATCCTCTTGTCTCTGCCTCATGAATGCTGGGATTACAGTCGTTTGTCATTATGCCTGCCTCTGATTCCAATCCTTAGAATTATGTTCCACTTCAACTTTCCCAAAGAATAAAGCAGACCTGAGGCAGCTGCCCTTGGAACTGTGGAAGGGCGGTGCACCTCAATGCCATTTCCCTACACACGGCACCAGTGATGTCATCTCTCTTCCTCCTCCCTGCGCCCCATTGCTCCAGCATGTCACTGGTCATATGTGATCTATGTCATGTGTTCTGTGTACTTTTGAGTGTCTATAGAATGTAATAGCAGTTTATGGAGTAGTTTCTTGCTAAATAGTCAAGTGCCAGGAATGGTCAATGGTCAATAATACATCCTCTAATGCTGAAAATTGAAGGAAGTAGCTTCTTTGTAACTCATCCTGGGAGAGGCAGGTGAAGTTATATATAATTGTAAAAGCTCATGTGGTTAATCTGTGGTATGTGTCTTGCACAGTGAGGCTTAGTGTGCACTTAAGTGCAACTTTAAGTCCAGGATGACGAAGTAAGCAAGCAGCTACCTCCTTTCCACACAAACCGCCTAGATAGTTGTTTGTCAATGTATCTCACAGATGGACATATCTATTCTTACTTCTCTTCTTGGAGATCGGACTTGAAGACACCCAAGTTCCCATCCCAGCATTAACCTCTCCTCACTGAGTGGTCAGTTCTAGGCAAGCCACTCACCATCTCTGGGCATCTTGTTTTTACTTCTTTCATAAAAGAGAAGCATGATGGTGCACATGAAGGATGAATGTGATTGTTAGTAAAACAATGCTGATAAGACAACCTGAGCTCCCGAGGGAGATGCGCTCCATGTATATATAGCCAATATTAAGATGACTTTCCAGGTATCCATACTTCTATTGGTGGGCTATGATATCAAGTTACTCAGCCTTAGGGACTTGGACATGATTCAGTTTTGACCACCTTAGAACAGGCTAATAAGTTAGAAGTGACTCACTGGCTGGTTTAGAGAAAACAGAGAACACACTGAGTAAACGCCAGGCACTAGCTCCATGTTGACTCTCTCTCTCTCTCTCTCTCTCTCTCTCTCTCTCTCTCTCTCATCGCCGCCTGTCTTAGTACTGTCCTGTTGCTGTGAAGGGACACCACAACCAAGGTAACTCTTATAAAAGGAAGCATTTAGTTGTGGGTTTGATTATAGTTTCAGAGGGTTAGTCCATGATCATCATGGTGGGGGGGGGGCATGGTGGCATGCAGAAAAGGATGGTGCTGGAGCAGTAGCAGTGCTGATCTGCAGGCAGCACACACACACGCACACACACAGTGTGTGTGTGCGTGTGTGTGTGTGTGTGTGTGTGTGTGTGTGTGAGAGAGAGAGACAGAGAGAGAGAGAGAGAGAGAGAGAGAGAGAGAGAGAGAGAGAGAGAGAGAGAGAGAGACTGGGCCTTAAAAACCTCAAGCCCACCTCTAGTGACACATCTACTCCAACAAGGTCATATCCCAAATCGTTCCCAAATAGTTCTACTAGCTGAGAACCAAGCACTCAAACATATGAGCCTTTGGAGTCCATTCTCATTCAAACCACCACACATATCTGATTATTACTTTTTATTAGCTTTTTTTTTCTTTTTGGAGAGAAAAGACTGGCTGAGAGCAAAGGAAAGGAAAAGACAATGGAGTGTCCCTAACCAAGGAGTCCCTATCAGGCACTCAAGCTGGCTAGAGACCTTGTGTGACTTCACAGATCTCACAGGTTGAGTCCTCAGATAGGAAAGAGCTTTGAACAAGGATCTAATCAATGTATGTCCTTTACATTGGAGGAATAGACATACTATAGCATGGGATAAGTAATTGATAGTATTTGGGAAATGGAGATAGGAAACCTGGCTTCAGTGTCGGCTACAGCACTTAGGACCAGGTTTTCAGGGTTCCAACCTCCTGATTCACACATTAAAAACCATCCCACATGTCTCTGGCACTGCTACACTCAACCAGAGCCTGTGTGGAAGCGTCTCATAAATCAAAAGCTGTGCGTCAACACGCTATATCTTAGACATCAATCCAACATCCCTGAAGAAGCCAACATGAAATTATTTAAATGAGATTTACCCATTTGGGGGTTAAATGGGCCAAATGTTGAATCCCAGGTTGGGTTCTGGCACATTCCAATAATACCTTACTACAACAGACAGGGAGTGCTTGAGGAATACAGACTTACTTTAATATTAGGCTGAGCAAAAACATCATGAGGTAAATTATTGCAGCAGGGGAGAAAAAGACAAAAAGTCATTGATATACTCTGTCAAATATGGTTTTTTTTCCAGGCTGTTCTCTCCTCTTCTCACACATAGTTGAGAATTCATAGTGTGCATCAATGCCTTACAACTCTTGAAAACAAAATCCCCTTGGAGCTAGACTACTAAACACCAAACTTCTCATTAAAAAGAAATGAGTTAATTTGCCAGGGGACTCATAAGCCTTGAACTCCATCCAGATCCTGTCTCATGACTATCAACTTTGAAGCATCAAGGCCACCCCAGATTCTAAAGGTCTAACCATGAGTGTACAGCTTTGAATTCTATCTGGTCCCAGGCAAGGATCCTGGTACTTTCTCGGGTGGATGCTGTGATGGTGATTCTTCACTAGCAACTTGACTAGATTTGGAACCCGCTATGAGACACAGCTCTGCAGATGTCTGTGAGGGCATTTCTAGAGAAGTTTAGCTGAGGAGGGAAGCCCTACCCTGAGTGTGGGTGGCAGCATCTCACGTGTGGGGGGTCTTAGATGATAATGGGAAAGACAGAAGGAAGGTACCAGCATCTGTCCCTCTCTGCTTCTTGATTGTGAATACAATGTGATGCACAGTCTCACATTTCTTCTGCCAGGCTTGCTCTGCTGTTATAGACTGTACTTTCAAACTAGAAGACAAAATAAGCCCTCCTTTCTCTTCTTAGTTGCTTTGTCAGAGACTCTGTCACAGCGGGAAGAAAAGCAACAAATATAGATGCTGTGCTGTACATTGGGTGTGTAGATATTGCCAGAGAGAACAGTAAGTTCAAGTGACAGGTATGGCCCTACCCAGGTGGATGACATAGTGGACTGCCTAAAATATCTGTCTTTACTTCATTTCTATTCTTAAGATCAATTGGGCTAAAGAACAGAAATTAAAAAAATAATTTTTTATTGCACACTGGCAAACTGGACCTCCCTAGCACAAATTGGGTTTCTGGGGCTCAGTGTTGTCCCACTGAGAAGATGGTGCTCACTGACCACAGGGTCACTGGCCTTCACTCTTCCCTCTCTCCTTCCCACTTTTATTTTCATGCCTATCAAGTAATACTATATATTTAGAATTATCACATTTTCCAAATCAAAAGTCATATCTAAAGTAGCTTTTCCTTGTTGCACACCATACTAGGGTCTTGTTAAGAAGAGATGGGAGAGAATACTTGAATGCATCATGAAAGTGTATAATAGATAGCAGCCACTGAGAGAAGAGAGGGGGTAGGTCGGGAGAGATCATATGACATTTGAGCTGGGTATAGAAGGGCAGTGATGGTTTTGTTCTGTTGTTCAGAGGACAGAAGATGAGTGTGAATCTAGATAAGGTGGAGAGGGGAGGCTATTATAACACAGACCGTGCTAGGAGTTTGGGCAGCTGGTAAATGATCTGGAGTATGAGACTGATATGATTAAACTTGTAAGACAATCAAGCAATCAACTCTCAGGCTGCAGCATGAGACTTGGAATGAAGTGAGGAGCAATTCCCCTGTACTTAGTACATATAACAGTGAACATTTCCTTGTGCACACAGCAGACACTGTTCTGGGAGCACTGCATGTGTGTTCTCATTTAGTCTGCACACAGCAACTCATTTATTTCTACAGATGAAGCAACAGAGGTGCATGTGATCCATAGTGAATAACTGTCCTGTCCACGATCCAGCATCAATGGCAGGCAACCAGGCTTGAGTCCAGAATTTGCATCTTTCTTTCTTTCTTTCTTTCTTTCTTTCTTTCTTTCTTTCTTTCTTTCTTTCTTTCTTTCTTTCTTTCTTTCTTTCCTTCTGTTTTTTACAGTTCCACGTGGAGTTTATTGTGAGGGAAGAGGGCAAAGGTGGTGATGAAGATAAGAGGAAAGAAAGCTCACCATTATTTCTTAGTGAATGCTGATGAAGACTGGGGTCTTTGGTTGCTATAGTAAGAGAATAGGAGACACTTTTCCATTAGGGACTCTCTAAGCTACTATAATAACAGCAGATGAGGTTAGAGAGAAGCAGAAAAAAATGGAGATTACCTAGAGTTTGAGCACTGCTAGGGGTGAAGAAAGAGGAGTCAGCTCATGTCACTGAATGGAGGTGACATTATCTGAGCTGAGACAGAGGGAGAGGAACTAGTTTGCTGAAGGAGACTATTCAGATTCAGTCTCCAAATATCCCAGGGCAGCAGATGCTCTGGCCAAGCTTGCTAATAGTCTTCTATATCAGAATGTTCTTCCTTAGATCTAACTTAAACTCATCCTATTGAAAGGAAGCCCTTTCCTCCTGTCTGGAACAGCTTGTGAGTTGTCTATTAGCCACCCATGTGGAGTGGAGTAGCTATGTGTGAGATGTACATGCTGCTGGAGTTTGGAGAGGAGTCCAGGTTTAGCGTGACATTATCTAGGGAAGAAGGCAAGGACAGAAGGCAAGGGAGGGGTTAAGACAGAGCTTTTATTTAAGGTGATGGAGAGACACCAGAAACATCAGGAGCCATGGTGACTCAGGTGCTAGGGATGAAGAGTTACAAAGAGTTTAAAAGGTCAACAGTAAACATGCCAAAGCCAGACTCCCTAGCTGGCTTGGCAATTAGCAGGGAATGTTCTTATTTTGGTCTTAGAGACAGGTGAACAGGAACATTATTCTGTAATGTTAGGAATAAAGAGAATATCCTGTAATGGATGTTTAATGACCTATATGAAAAACAATCTGAAAAGTGTTGGAAATTCATAAATTGTTTCTGATCATGCTAGTCACCATTTATTATTCTGGGATGTGTGTATATGCGTGCACATGTGTATGAACTTGTAGTGTGTACATGTGATGTATCTGTACTGTAGTGTTTATGTGTGATGCATGTGTAGTGTGTGTGTTGTATAGTGTGTGTGTGGTGTGTGTGTGTGTGTGTGTGTGTGCATGCATGCACATGCAGAGACCAGACGCTGCTATTGCATGTCTTCTTTTATCACACTCCAGCTTGTTTTGGGGACAGCCTCATTGGACCTGAAACCAGACTGGCTAGCTCATGAGACCCTGTAGTCTACCTGTTTCCACCTGCACTGCACTGGGATGCAGATGCTGTCTTAGTCAGTGTTCTATTGCTGTAAAGAGACATCATGACCATGACAACTCTTAGAAAAGAAAGCATTTAATTGGGAGCTTGCTTAGAGTTTCGTGGGATTAGTCCATTATCATCATGGTGGGAAGCAGACAGGCATAGTGTTGGAGTAATAACTGAGAGCTTTACATGTTAATCCACGGGCAGCAGGCAGAGAAAGAGATGCTGGGCCTGGCTGGGTTTTTTAAACCTCGAAGCCTGTGACACTCTTTCAACAAAGCCATGCTGCCTAATCTTTCTCAAACTGTGCTATTCCCCAGAGACTAAGTATTTAAATATATGAGCCTTAGGGAGCATTCTTATTCACACCACCACAGATGATACCATCACACCAGGTATTTCATGGGTCTGAGGGGATCTAAACTCAGGTCCTTAGGCCTACACAGCAAGCACTGTGCCCATTGAACCATTCTGACAACTCTCTGAAGGCTTTAGCAATTGTACTTAACTGGGATTATACTATGCAATGTAAACATGAAAAACAAGGTACCCTATGAATACACACAAATTTCATAGGTTTGTGTTAAAAATGAATAAATGAATAAAAACAATTCTTGACTAGACATTTATACTGACTGAAGTACTCTGTTGTTCACATTCAGATTTGGCTGCAGGCAGATGCTCACCTTTTGGTAACAATTACTCATTAGTCAGGTGACCTTATAGACATGGGGAAAAAGAGATTCTAGATCCTTATAGATTATAAATGAGAACAAATTAGCCATATTTTTGCTCAAAGATAACCACCAATCAGAGAAAATTCACAAACCAGTAAACACCCATTATTTAACCTTAATTTCATCATACTGGCACTATTATTTTGAAGGCAGCGTCTCTGTGTAGGTTTGTATGGGGCTCTGGTGGCAGACTCTGCCTGGCAGATGCATCCTGGTACAGCTGCATACATTCTTACTAGCTCTCCTCAGGCTTCAGCCAATTTAGGAATGCTCTCTCACCAATTGAGTTTCTGGAATTTTCTAAGCATAGTGCCTCACACGCAGAATGTACTCAGTAAATATTTGTTGAATAAATGCATAAACTGTCAGGTCTGCTCAGTGTAACTTGTTTGTGCCAGAACTCGTTTTTCACTTAGTTTGGCCTCATTATAAATTAGTTCTGAGCAGCTGTGTGGCATACTGGAGCCTCCAAGGTAGAGCTGGAGAGAGGAGGATTTCTGGACCAGTCTGATAGACTGCACTGGTCTGTTAGTGTTCTCCAGAGAAACAGAAACGATGGGAGATATAGATATATATTCTATAGCTTTTTCATATCCCATCATATCATATCATCTATAAGTCCTCCATCTGTCTGCCTGTCTATCTATCTACTTACCTAGCATCTAAATAGCAATTTTCTGTATATTTATGTCGTGGTTTAAATAAAAATGTCCCCCATAGACTCATCTATTTAATGCTTGGGCATTAGGGAGTGGCATTACTTAATAGAGATTAGGAGGTATGACCTTGTTGGAGGAACTGTGTCACTGAAGGTGGCCTTCGGGGTTTCAGAAGCCCAAACTAGGCCCATTGTCTTGCTTTGTTCAAGCTTCTTGCCAATCTGGTTGTAGGACTCTCAGCTACCTCTCTAGCACTATGTCTGCCTACATGTCACCATGATTCCTGCCACAATTAAATATTTCCTTTTATAAAAGTTGCCATAGACATTGTATCTCTTCATAGCAGTCGAACTTTGACTAAACAATCTATTCATCTACCTGTAGTATATGTGTGTCTGAATGTATCTATTTATCTATTATCTATTACCATCTATTTATTATCTATCTATCTATCTATCTATCTATCTATCTATCTATCTATCTATCTACCTATCACATACCTTTCTACCCATCCATTCATCTGCCAATCTATCATATTTAGATTGATTTTAAAAGATTAATTCATATGACTGTGTGAGTTTGTAAGTCCAAAAGATCAATAGGCTAGAATCTGAGACATTTGGCCTGGGGCAGAATTCTTCTTTAGAAAGTCTCTTTTTGTTCTTATAGCATTAAACTAATTGAAAAAGGCCATCTTACATTCTTGGGGTTAGCTTATGTCCCTCTCAAAATAGTTTTAAAACCCCAACTCTCATGACTTGTATATGTGATTACACAATTTCATTTGAAAATTGAGTTCTTGCCAATGTTATGGAGAGTCAAGATAAAATCGTACCAGATTAAGGTGATCCCTGTCACAATAATGAGAATCCTTATCAAATGAGGAATTTGGACATAGATACACAGGGAGAGGCTGAAAGGATTCAAAGGCAAAGGTTAGAAGGAGGCATCTTTATGACAAAGAGTTCTAGACAAAAATTACAGATGTCACCATGACTCTAAAAAACTTTTCTAAAAAACACATGGACTAACAGTGGGTCACACATCTGGAGAAGTTGACATACAAGACTTAATTTCCCAAGATGTATTGCAAGGAACTAACATAGCTGCAGATTTGTGAAGTAGGTGGTAGAAAATATTTGGTTGGTGATCTCATTTAGGATGTCCACAGGATTGGTGACTAAGGTGTAGTACTGGACAGAGCTGCTATTTGATTCTGTTGTGCCCTGTGCTGAGCATCCCAGCTGCGTGTACCAGAGGATAGAGACCCCTGGGGTTGTGTGCCTCCAGCTCCAGTGCTGCCCATAGGTCAACAGGTCACCTCTGTGTTCTAACTCCCTCACTATTAATCGAGAAATCAAGGCCATAGCCTGACTGGATTTCTACAGCTGGCCAGAGCAGGGTAGTAAGGAGAAAGGAAGTATGTCTCCATTTCTTTTGGAAACCCTCTTGGAGCTCAAGAGAGAAAGGAGAGAGGAAGCTAGAGACATGGGGCTTGCTGGAAGTCAAGATCCCATCCTGGAAGTGAGAAGCCTGGAGTCCAAGCCTATCCCTGAGATAGCTCCAAGTGTGAGTTTGGTTTCCTGCTCTGTGAGATGGGGTTTTAGTATCTGTCCACTTTCCCGGAGTGAACAGTTCAGAGGATCCAATGGGAAGGGCTAAGTGTGCCCTGCAGGAAGTTACCAAAGACCACAGAGGTGTGGGTGTTTGGCTGGCTACCTAAAGTGAGCAAGGCTGAACTCACACCTTGCTCTTTGGCTTATTAACATGTGATTAGCATGCATGAATTCCTAGTGTGTGCCCTTATTAACATGTTATTAGCATGTATTCCTAGCATGTGCCCTTGACCTACTTTTCAAATCAATCACACTGGTGTCCTTGTTCCTTAAAATAAGCACAACTCAACTGTGTTAGTTTCCTGGGATGGCCAAGACAGAGTCCACAACGGAGAGGCTTACAATGACAGAAATGTGTCAACTCCCAGTTATTGAGGATAGAAGCCCATTGATGTGACAGCAGAGCCTGGCTTTCTCTGAAGCCCCTAGGAGAGGGTTCTCATCTCTCCTAGCCTGTGTGGTTGCTGGTGATCACTGATCTTGTTGGCATGGAGATGCTTCCCTGCAGTTTCTGGTTTGATTCCTCACAGCCTTCTCCCCTGTGCATCTGTGTCCAAATTTCCCACCCCTCAAAAAAAAAAAAAAAAAAAAGATCTTAAAGCAAAGTCTTACTGTTGGCATTCCTTCTATGCTCCACCCAACGGTTACTTAGCAACAGCCAGGTAGGCCTGGCTATAAAAGGGACTGTTTGGCCTCTCCCCCTCTCTTACTCTCTCTGACTCTCTTCACTCTCCCCAACACCTTTCTTCCTCTCTCCCCTTCCCCCCTCTCCATGTTCCTTGTCTGCCTCCTCTCTCTCTCTCTCTCTCTCTCTCTCTCTCTCTCTCTCTCTCTCTCTCTCTCTCTCTCCTTCTCTGTCCCTTTTTTTCTCTGCCTCTACTCCCTTTTCAACTTCTCTTTCCATGTCCCTAAATAAATTCTATTCCATACTAGACCCTTTGTATGGCTGGTATCTCAGGGGGGAGGGGTGCTTCAGAATAGACCCACTGAAGCACCCCCTCCCACCACACCATACCTTGGTGCTCTATAAAACTTATCCTTGGCTTTTAAAAACGCAATACTTACTATGTAAGTTTGACTGGCCTGGAATTTGCTGGGTAGAGAGGACTGGGCTTGAACTCACAGAAAGGTCTCTAACTCTCAACTGCTGGGATTAAATCATGTCCCACCTCATCCAGTCAAATTTTTTTTTTTTAGCAAGACCCTGGTGAGTCATTGGTCAAGGACCTATCCAAATCCAGCATGACTTTACCTTACCTCTTTATAACACTGGCAAGAACTCTATTTCCCAATGAGGTCATGTGTATGGATCTTTGGAATTGGGACTTCAACATGTACTTTGAAGAGGACACAATTCAACCTCAAACCAGAGTCCATATCAAAGGTACCCGCAAGTGTCTGGGATATAGATATGCTCAGTAAGTGGGAGCTTTCATCTCAATAGGACAAGGGAGGCTATGGTTTCAGAGGTTCACAGCCTCTTTTCTCTACAAGGTACAGAGCCATTAGCTGTATGGTCCTAATGGAATCCTCACTGCTCTGTCTCTGACTGTAGAGCTTAACCCTCAACTCATCCCTTTTTCTGGCCATCTTTCCCAGATAGGTATCCCAGCAGAGAACAGCATCTATCTTTGATAAGTCAAGCCTGCTAGACATGCTCTGAAGCACAGGAACGTCTGTCCTGTAGAAACCTGGACAGAATAGCTACAATGTCCTCTTTAATTCTCAGGAGGATTTAGATTTACACATAAGAGGGATATGCCCACTAGAAACTTGTTATTTCTCCTCCAAAGTAGCATATCTGTGAGTCAGGCTGAAGCTGCAAAGACACTCGGGATATCCTCTCCCAAGAGCCAGGTTGGAGGGCTTTATGGGTAGCCTCTGGATGTCTCTCCTGCTAGACTTTATCTTAACTCTTTATAATATCGGGAAAGGACTCTTCTTCCAAATAAGGCACATGTTTAGTTACCGGGACTTAGGATTCCAGCATGTATTTTAAAGGGACACAATTCATTCCCACACTAGAATCTACCACACAGTGACTGGGACACAGAGGTACTCAATAAATGACAGTCATTGTTGTGGTGACTCACAGTGTCAGGTTACATCCTGGAGAATGTGTGACAGTTAAATTATGACCACTGAAAGTGACTAGAATACAGGGAAATCTATGACAATCTACACCTAGAGGTAGTTTAGGTGAAGGAGGCAAGGAAGGATCTTCTGGTCTAATAATGGAAGCAAGGACAAGGATGTTTCCATTACTGGCTAGCCACAGAGTGATGATCCATTTGATTGATGGCCCACAGCCAGAGTGACTCCTTCCTGATCTTTCCATTCAGATGTCATATCCATCTTTGGCTGACTACTCTTGTGTTCCTGTGTATTCATTTTGATGCTTTTCATAGCCAGAAAAAAAAATCCTTTAAAAAAAGTAAAACTAAACAAGCAAGGAATGTAAACAGCCAGTTTTAGCACCAATAGGCAAGAGAGGGCAAGGCCCGCAGTCCCACACTCTTACAATGTCCAGAGTGAATGCAGTAGGCCCCTGGAGGCAGAGGAGCCCTGAGCATGCTGGCACTTATCTAAGCTTTAGTCCCCACCTCCTGGAATACCAGGAATAGCATAAGGCCAGTCACTGACACATCATGTACCAAGTGGCAATCTCCGCCATCCCTATTTAGAGACAGAAGCCATCTTGGCTGGAAAGCTCCCAAGTGCGACTTTTCCATCTCCTCTGTTTGTAAGTTCCTGCAGCTGATGTAGGGAAAAAAAATAGCCCAGTGCATTTGCATTTAAGTCTCGAAATCTAAATATTTCTGTGAGTCATCCATTATTACCATATAACTCGGTGTTTGCATGCAAATAACTTTAATGGCATAAATGCTTGTAAAATAAGTCTCTTACCATATGAACTCTGTAAAGAATACTAATTCCCAGCGTCATGAATGGCTTGGAGAAATCAATCACTTTCTCACGTTCAGCTGTGATGGTGAGGCCCGCCACAGCCAGATCGGCTTTCTGAAAGGACATAGAGAGAAACTATTAGAGGAGTAGGACCAGAGGCTGTCCCTGTGGAGAAGATGTCACTCTGGTCAGGCTTCTTGGCTCTGTCAGGATCTAAACCATCATTCTCAGAAGGACCCATGTGGAAGCTGTGACCCATGCTTTCTTACTGGTAAGACTTCTCTGAATTCACAGGTAATTTACAAACATGAAAGAACACAGTCAGACTGTTCAGAAACAATTTCTAAACGTTCCAGGAAAAGAAACCTTCTGGGCAAACTTCCTCAATATTCTTCTCTGTCACAAATTCTTCCTTGGATCCAATTTAATTCCATCCTGATGAAAAGAAGCCCTTTCCTATATTGTCTACAAGCCAATACCTGGGGCTGTGGGAAATCCCAGAGCCAAGACTTGGTTCTAGTGTGTATTCTGCCTAAGTAAGGAACTGATCAGGCTTAGTCAATGTGCTTGCCAAGGACTGTATCGCCTCATCCACGATGTACAGTGAAGAGAGTATTCCCTTCTTCACAGCAACTCCCTAACCTCATGCTCAAAAATGCAGCCTCTGGGGTCACCTATATCTATCCATACCACCCATTGGACCAATTAATGGGTCCAATTCCAGGGTTAGATTCTTTGTGGCTACACATAAGATACTGTATTCATAGCAATTGATTCTAATCTATATTTCAATATTTAAGAGCAAAGAGTCAAGAGCCATGTTTATCACCAAGCAATGTATTTCATATATTTCATCAAAAAAACAGGAAGAAAAGTGAAGTGTCCATAAGGCTATTAGTCCTAAGTGGGTTTGGGTACCCAGAGCATGCATATATGTGCACGTGCATTTGAAGACTGCCAAACCATTGCAAAGAAAGTAGGACACTGTTATGCTTTGGATGTGAATATCCCCCCCATGGGCTTCTGTGTTTGAACACGTGGTCTCTATGGTTTAGGGAGGTTGCAGAACCTTTTGGAACCTTTGGAGCCTAGCTAGAAGACAATGCCAAATGGTGGAGCTCGTGGGTTATAGTTTTGCATCCAGGGACAAATTATCTTTGTCTCACCCTGTCTCTCTTTCTCTGTGTCTGTGTCTATCTGTCTGCCTCTCTCTCTGTGTGTCTCACTTTCTGTCTCTCTCTGTGTTGTGTCTCTGTGTCTCCCTGTGTCTCACTTTCAGCTTCTGGGGCATGCCATGGTCAGAAGCATCTGTTACCCCGCCTGCCACACCATGATGGACTGTGTGCTTTGAACTGTGAACCAAAGCAAACCTCTCCCCTTTAAGTTTTTACTAGGCTTTTGGTCACAGCAATGGATAGTACCTAATTCAGATGCTGATGTGACTCGGGCTCAGGAAGCATAAATCTATCAAGTTGCACTTTCGACATCTTCATGCCAGTCTCCCATCCTCAATTCATGCCCCAGCACAGGTTAGCAAACTTAGACCCTAATCAAGTGGAGCCACCCTTCAAAGAAACTGGAGTGCAGATGAACAAGCACTTTAATGAAGAAGGGGAAAAGTGAGTGGCTCGTTCCATATTTCTGTGAAAGTGTTGATGACTGCCACCAAGTGAATCAGCCCTTGGGTGACAGAGTGGGATTTGATTAGTAGATGGTCACCACCTCCGTCTGGGGAGGACTCTTCAGAGGCTTGCCTGGGCCTTTCAGAACCTCAGCCTCTCAGTGACAATGACTTGAGTTCAGCTGGTGAGCTGAATGCAGAACAACAAAGGCAGCCTCAGAGGCCTGCAGGGGCAATGCTACACCCCTGGGTACAGTTGTGTGCTGTAGAATAGGGGCGTGGCCCTGCCTGAGACCTGCAGGGGGAGGATCAAGGGTTGAAATAATTAGGATAAATCAAATGAAGTAAACATTGAGGCAGCAGGGGGCTGGGGAGATGCTGGGACCTACAGTGCTTGCTGTGCAAGCGTGCTGATCCAAGTTGGAACCCCGGTACCCACGCTTAGAACTTTGTTCTTAGTGATGCACACTTGTAATCTCAGTGCGCCTGCAGCTATGCCTGCGTATGTCCCTGGTGCTTACTGGCTGGCCAGCTTAGCCTAATTGGTGAGCTCCAAACTAATTAGGGACCCTGCCTCAAAATATCAAAGTGAATAACAGTTCTTGAGGAATGACTTGAAGTTGACCTCTATCTCACCTCCATGCATGGACATGGACACGCACACGGGGACACACACACACACACACACACACACACACACACACACACACAGGAGAAGGGACTGGGTAAATGGCTCACTGAGTAAGAGTGCTTACAGTGTGAGTGTGAGGACCTAGATTTAAATCCATAGCACCTACATAAAAAGTCAGGCATGCCTATAACCCTAGCACTGATGGGGTGGAGACAGATGGATCCCAGGAGCTCACTGAGCCAAAACATAAGCTTCCAGCTCAGTGAGAGACTCTTTCTCAAGGCAGTAAGGGGAGAATGATACAATAAGACACCAGTGTCCTCTCTTGTGTGCACACTGCCACATGCCGCAGCATACTCATACACACACACACACACACACACACGCTAATTAAAATTTTTAAAATGATTAAGTTGACAAAACAGGCAAGGATAAACATAGCATCTGTTCCTTTCTCTGGTGATTTCTTTTCTCAGAACTCCAAATCAATTAACCAAAGTAAATCGTGATGACCCCGGATTTCCTTTTTCTACACTCAGCTTTTCTGTAAAAGGGGCAAACTTTGGGTAACAATTTGGAAATCATTTTGCAAGTTTATTCATGTTGGCCAACAAAGACGTTATGAATGCCAGAACAATCCGTATGTCCATATGGACAGAGCCCTGGAAATGGGTTACATCCTTCTCCCTCCACCTGTGTAGGTGGGGACCTCACGCTCCCAGCACACGCAGCCCATTTCTTCCCCAAATTGGACCACACATAGAAAACCGCTGGCAAAGCCGATTTGGTGCCTCTCACCCCATCTCTCTTTCCTTTCTCCTCAGGCTGGAATAAGTTGGGGGGCAGGGAAGCAGCAGCAGCAGCAAGCTATAAGAAACAGGCAAGAGGTTTGGTGGCGGCTGTTTTTTATATTTAATTGACTCAGTAGAGAAGAGTAATTATCTACCTTGGCTTCAGCGCACCCCGGGGTGCCAGCCACGGTCACGTGGGATCAGATTATTCCAAAAGATGTGTGTTCATTTTCTTTTACCTTAGTTAAAAAGACATTATGCTATAAAAGCAGCCTTCAGATGAGGAGATAATGTGCCATGAAGACACACTAACAAGCAAGGGGGTTGGGACTACATGACTGCTACAGAGTCTAAGGCTGGAGGCCCAGGGTGGGGGTGGGGAATGTGGGCTCATGGCAGCCTGTCTGGGGCCTCGTGGCGGGGTGAAAGGTTATGTTCCCCATGGGAAGGAGCAATGGATGGGAGATGAGGGGATCTGGATCTTGTCACAGCTGGTCCCCAGCCTCATTGTGATCCTGGCAAACTTTTCTTCGACAGGACCAGGCTCCTTAACTGTGAAGGGAAAAGGTCCAGCCAGGAGCTTCCGGCTTTCCCAGCCATCAATCCTAGCTTTTCTGCCTTGCGTGAGGTCACGTGACTTCCTTTAACTGGTCTCCACTCTGTCCCAGGAGGTGATGGCAGGATGGAATGGTGTAGTATGGATGAGGACAAGATGCCCAGGGCACAGTCTGGATCCCAGGCTGGGCAGCAACAGCAGGAACCTGGATCCGGAAAGGGCAGGAAGAAAACTGTGGGGCTCAGGCCTGACCCTGGCATCCTAGGGTTGGGAAACAGACCAGGCCAAGAGTCAGGCTGAGATCAGAGACAGGAAAAGAGAACACACATCCACCACGTAGTGGGGGTAACACACACACAAAGGTGTTTAAACGTATCTCCCTGTGAGCACCAGGCCTCACTCCTTTGCTTAGTTTTGATTGAAAGCGTTCTTTGAAGGCCTTTGTATGCTGCCTCTGAGGGATGCCCCCTTTTATCTCCTGGATGTTGGTGAAATTTACAAGACTGGGCCAGGCAGGGACTGGCCTAGAGGTGACTTCCAAAACCACCACCTTGTGTTTCTTTGGAGGTTAACGGGGGTCATAAAGCAGACCCATGTTTGATATCAAAGCCCTAAGGCTACTTTGGCTTCTTTGGGGATTTGGGTCTGGGCTGAGAGCAAGAGCATGTTCACAGTAGGGATTCTGTCTGCTCAGGCTGCTTGAGTCCACAGTCTCCCTGGTCATCCCAAGTGGACAAAGCTGGTACGGTTGCCTTGGCTGCCATTGTAAGACAGTCACTGACCCACTTTGTGTAAAGTCCTCTCTCTTGGCACACATCAGGTGTCCTAGTACCCTGGCTTGCCTCCCCACCTATGGTTTTCCCTGAGGTGTGGATGAGGAGACAGTTAGTAGGCTACCCCTAACTCACGGAGACTCAGTCATATTCTCTGGACAAGCCTTGTGACTATGGTTTAATGTCTGCCAATGGAGGCAATCAATATGCGAATCAAGAGAGATGATTGCATGGAGGAGGGCTGTAAAAACTGTAGGGTATTGCTGAATCATATCAGCGGGTGTTGGCTGAGCCTTCAGGTATGGGGCAGGCCAGTCTGGATTCTTGCTGTGGGACCTTGGACAAGTCATTTCACTTCTTTTGGCCTCAGTGTGCTCATCTGTCAAGTGGGGGTATTCATAACCCAGTTTCTGAAGTAGGGGGAAGGTCAGCGAGAGGGTATTGATGGGTTGTGAGCACGGGCCTGGTCCACATTGGTTGTTGGGTGATGGTGGTGATAGGGCTGCTGCTGAACATGATGATAAAGTTCAGCTCAAGAGGCCTTGGAAACACATCTGAGCCCATAGTGAGTGGCAGACTTTCTAGTAGGTCCCTGGCTACTCAGCCCCTCAGGTCTTTCCACAATGACCTTGTGCTTCTCTGTGTGACCTGTGTGGGGACCCTTGAAGGCCTCACATCATCCCATTCTTTGGGAATCTCTGGGGAAACAGATGCCAGTTGGAAAGTAGGCATTCTCCATATCCTTCTCTGAACCTCTCTGGAAGAATAGATGGTGTATCCTGCCCCCCAGCCCCACTCCCAGCACCGCCCCTAGCACCTTACAAATTCTCTCAACTCCACTGAGCTGTCTCTGACAAGCTTCTGCCCCTGGAAGTTATGTGCCCCTGCATCTCAGCTCCCCATGCCTCCCCAGGTAAGGTTGCAGAAAGGGGCTGACATTGTCTATGACATCCAGAAGGGAAGGGACTTTGAGGCCATTCCTCTCTTTTGCTATCCTAAGCCTGGGTCATCGCACTCAACTGGGTTCAAGTTCATCACTGTCCTGAGGACAGGTAGGGTTGATGGCTGGATAGTCACGTGTTGATTATGTAACTGGATGAGGACACCATGTGCTCAGGGGACCATGAGTGGACACTGGCTGAACTGGCAGGATGACCGATGTGGGTGGGAGTCCCAGGAGACTTGCTTTTTCTGCTCTTTTTTTGTTTGTTTGTTTGCTTTGTTTGTTGGTTGGTTTTGTGCAGGGTTGGTGGTGGAGTGTGCAGAGTCTCTCAATATAATCCTGGCTGTTCTAGAACTTGCTTTTAGACCAGACTGGCCTTGTGACTTTAGGAAGCCCTCATGGCTTCCCCATGCCCACTTCTCACTTTACCATGAGATAACAATGACCGACTAGGGATCCTTTAAGGCTATGTGAGATTGTACATCATGTAAATGAAGCACAGAGCTTAGCAATAAAAATGGCCAACTCGGGATCCCTTAAGGCTAAGGGAGACTGCACACCCATACAGGAAGCACAGAGCTTAGCATGTTGTGTAACTTTAACAAATGGTCATTAATATTGTTTTTTTTTTCTAGAAAAATTCAGCTTTGCACCATGACAGTGAGGCTATTGGTTTTGTTTTTGTTTTTGTTTTTAAATAGAAAGATCTCACTAGGCATCACAGGCTGCTCTTGAACTCACAATCCTCCTGCCTCAGCCTCCTAGGTGCTGGAATTACATGAGTGAACCTTCAAGTCTCCTGGTTTTGTGCTTTCTCTTGAAGTTACCTATGAGCTGGGTGTGCTAGATGCATAATTTTAATTCCAGTGCTTGGGAGGCAGAAGCAGGTGGATCTCTTCTCATCTAAGGCCAGCCTGGTGAGTTCCAGGACTGCCAGGATTATATTGAGAGACCCTGTACACTTCCTCAAACCCCACAAAAAATAAAAGGCAGAAAAAGCAAGTCTCCTGGGACTCCCACCCACATGGTCCATCCTGCTTGTCCACGCAGTGTCCACTCATGGTCCCCTAAGCACATGGTATCCTCATCCAGTTACAAAATCAATACGTGAATATCTAGTCATCAACCCCACCCGACCTCAGGACCATTAGAAGTTTTCCCTGTCACACACTATTCCTGTCCATCTTCTCAGGAGCTAGCCCTGCCATCTCTCAGTCACTGAAGGAGAGAAGACAGAGCAGTCACAGTGTGCCTCTGCTAGAGCAGTCTCTGGGCCCATTTCAGCTCGACTGCTGACATGATGGGATCTTAACTTCTCTGTGTCTCCATTTCTTCCTTGTCAGTGGGGACAATGACAATTCCGCCATTCACGACCTTCTAAGAAGTGGGACGCCCCTGTAGAGTGTAGGCCAGGCCACAGTAACTCTGCAGAGGGGGTCTCTGACCATTAGTCTTCCCTCAGGTTCCCACTCCTAGGTCTTACTTTCCCATGGTTACAGTTTCTTGAAGAAGGCATTAGCATCTTTAAGATGGAACGTACATGGCAGAGTCACCCTTAGCACTGATTAACAGACAAAGAAACCAAAGCCCAGAGAGGTTAGTCGTTTGTTCAAGCTCACACAGCTAAGGAAAACTAACTTCAGACCCACATGTTCAAATCCTTAAGATTGGAGAGACTGTCTTCTTACTGTTGTACTGTTCCTGGTCAGTATTCCACAAGTGGGCACACAATCAGCCCCTAAAGACAACTAATACAGTTCAGGGGCAGGTGGGTACCCCCTAAACACAATCTGTGTGCAAGCCCTTTCTTGCTGATAGTTGAATCAGGATGATTTCTTGCAAATGGCTGGTATGGGAGGGACTTTTATTATTTTTTTTTCAGGAGGCCTGAATGCACGATTCTGGCCAGACACAAGTCCTGGTTCATCAGGCCGAGGGACTTGAAACCCCAGTTTCCCCACTAGAGGGCGCACAACCACTCCCTAATCATAAACCCCTAACACCAAAGACAGCATTAGCCAGGAACCCAGGTCCTTATGGGCCAAAGCAATTGTCAGCAGGGTGCTAATTACACTTCTGGAAGGGACAGAGTAGGCAGGTCTGGGCTAAGCCGGGAGCCAACCACAGGGCCTGCTCTGTGGTTAAACTGTCCCCACCCCCACTCCCAGGCTCTCTATGCCAAGTCCTCTGCTGCTCAGTCAGGTTACTTAGCAAAGCATCTCCACCCATTCCAGATGAGAAGGTGCACACTTCTTTCAGTCACCTGCTGCAGACCTTTCTCCCGCCATCGCCATCTATGCAGATGCCCAGGGAACTAGAGTCTCAAGAGCAGGGAGGCAAGGACGCTGAAAGAGCCGGGGACTCATGGCTACTGATGGCTCTTGTGTGCCTGGGAAGTCATCACTTAGACTCCATAGTAACTGGGACTCACGCTTGAATCCTCAGGATGGATGCCCGCCCCACCCACCAGAGGTGGTCAGAGAAAAGGCCTAGCAGTCACATGGCATCTGCAAAATATTTGGTATCCCTGCCCAGTGGCTAGACAGGGCATCCTTGGCTGTTCTTTTCTTTCAGAACCAATATATGAGGTGAAGATAAGGGAATATAATTGTGTCTAGTTTTGATCACCTATACAGGCACGCACACACACATACACACACACACTATTTATGTTCAGTTTGGTCATCTGTACTGGTACCTTCCCAACCTCCTCCCTAAGCCTGTTCTTAAGCTTCCGCTCAGAGAAAGCCCCAGTCACTCTTTGCAAGCCTGTTCCCTGGGCTAGTCTGTCACACTGAGGCTGGGGGAGGCAGATGCCAGAGACCCATTAGCATCTGTCAGGGGAGTGGCAATGTCATCCCTAGGTCCAAGTCATCCCTGGTGCTATTTCTCGAGGTTGACAGTCTATTCTCAGGGTTGGATGGATTCCCTTAGAGTTAAATTAAAATCCTCATGAAATATTTACTTGGCTGGGCACAGGGCTCGGTTACTGGCCTTCGAGGACAGATGGAAAGAAAGATTGCGGGCTGTGGGGAGAAGGGGCTAGCTCATCGTTTGAGGGTGAAACCACAGGGCACAGGGTCTGAGCTGGGTCAGGAGGCTGAGAAGACAGTGTTAACTTTTGATGTTTCCTGACAGGCTTCTGTTCACCGTGTTCCTTCCTGCCGTTTGTGCTCAGAAAGACATGTACCTGAACCAAAGCGCTCTCGCTCTCTCTCTCTCTCTCTCCCTCCTTCTCCCCCCCCTCATGTATATGTGTGTGCACATGTGCGCATTTCCATGTGTGAGTGTAGCCTCATGAGTAGCATAGCATGGCAAGTGTGTAGAGGTCAGAGGACAACTTTGGGGACCAGTCCTTGCCTTCCAAATCGCGAGACAGGGTCTCTGTGCAGTTTAGTTTTTGCCAAGGCTTAGTTGATATAAGCCTGGTCAAACCTGGATGAAGGGGATATCATTGAGGAATTGCCTGCATCAGATTGCCCTATGGCATGTCTCTGAGGGCATGTTCTTGATTGTTAATGATGTAGGAGGGCCCAGCCCACTGTGGGCGGTGTCATTCCTCAGCAAGTGGGTTTGGGCTATTTATCAAAGTTAGCTGAACACAAGCCATGAAGTGAGCCAGTAGGGATTCCTTCATGGTCTCTGCTTCAGTTCCTGCCTCTAGATTTCTGCTTTGAGTTCCCGCTGAAACTTCCCTCCATGCTGGGTTGTAACCTGGAAGCGGTAAGTGGCAATAAACACTTCCCTTCTCAAGTTCTGTTTTGGTCATGGTGTTTATCACAGCAACAGAAAGTTGACTAGCCTGGTCTCTTCACTGTTCACTGCTCTGTGTGTCAGGCTACCTAGCCTTCAAGCCTCCAGAATTTTCCTGTCTCTGCCTCCCATCTCGCCATAGGGATACTGGTACCACTGATATACCCTACCATGGCAACTTTATGTGAGTTCTAGGGGTTCGAACTCGGGTCCTCCTGCTTGCATGGCAAACACTTGACCATGCTGAGGCAACTCTCTAGCCTTCAATGGATACCCATGTGATGTACCACTCCTAGCCCTTTTGGACTCATTATTTTCATGAGAGATATTGAGTGAATACTCATATTCAATATGTGAGGACCATGATCTAAAATTATCTTGCTAGCATATCAAACTACCTGGTGATCATGAAGAATGAGAGTTCCAGGAGGCAAGGAGCCCTACCTGCCATTTATAATCTTGGCCATGTCTACAGAAGTGTCTGTCCTTTGGTTAGCACCCAGGAAGTGCTGGCTATAACCTGGAAGTGTTACAACTCAGCGTGGAGGGAAGTTTGAGAGGGAACTCAAAGCAGAAACCTAGAGGCAGGAACTGAGGCAGAGACCATGAAGACTCACTTCATGGCTTGTGTTCAGCTAACTTTGATAAACAGCCTAGACCCACTTGCTGAGGAATGACAGCGCTTGTGATCAGAGAACAAATGGGTGGACACCTCAAGGAAGAACCCAAGCACTGAGCCTCAGCTCAGTTCCCAATGAGGGCAACTTAAGCAGAGTGTACCGGCTCTGAATAGAACCTCTAGGCTCTAGATACTGGCCATGTAATAGATGCCAGTTACTTGGCATCTCTGTGCCTCAGTTTCCCCATGTGGAAAACAGAAGTAGTGATAATATATATTCCACTAATATACTGTAAAGTTTAAGTCAAGGAACATATAGAAAGCAGCCAGGACGGTGCCTGGAGTAGGACATGCCACAGGAGAGAATGCTGCTATGACTTTGTTCGTAGCTTAAAGCGTTAACTTTAATTTCATTTATTAACCTGATTGCTTTAGAAAATTCGATGTAGATTCTGAAGAGTGCAAAGAAATCTCATGATTGGAAAATCGATATGTATTATACACACCTCACATGTTCATGTCATAGTGGTGTGGAAAGGAAACAGCATCCAGAGTTTGGGTCTCAGTGGTGGTGATGCTGTCACCATGGCCGCTGTCACCATACCTGGCTGTCTGAAGAATGGCCCCAATTAACATAGCTCAGGGAATGAAAGTAGAAGCCTCTTCGAGGTTTCAGTTTAACACACTTGTTTTACTTTTTTCTTTTTCCTCCCTCCTTCCCTCTGTCCCTCCATCCTTTCCTTCCTTTCCAGAAAGGGTCTTATGTAACCAAACCTAGCCTTACTATGTAGCTAAAGATGGCTTTAAATTCTGACCTTCCTGCCTCCACCTCTCAAGTAACAGGATTTACAGTTTCTGTGGCATTTGAGAAAGGACTCAGAGGCTCCCGTGCGATAGGTAAGCACTCTTGCATCTGAGCTGCATCCCCAGCCCAACACATCAGTGCCCAGTACTGATAAGGTCCAGTCCACATGGAGGTGTTAATCTCTAACAAGACTGTGTGCTCAGCCACACTAAATCCCCACCTGTGGCCACTCCCCTTTTGCTGGGATCCCAGCCCTGCTTGTTAGGGTCTCCAGGCAGTGGTGATGGTGGTTGGGGGCAGGGCTGGGGAGGCTGACATGGGGCAAGGCTCACAGGCCCCATCAGTGCTCAGGACTGTAGCCTTAACTGTGAGTGGAGCCTTTCCTAAACTAACTGTGTGTGCCCTCTCCTGCCACCCTGCTATGGGATCCAAGCCTGTTCAGGGCCTGAGTAATGCATGCCCAGGCAAACTCCTGCAGGCCTCTGGTGCTCTGGGGCCCTGACAGGATGGCAGCTTGTGGCACCATAGTTCACCTCCCTCCTACTTGTCAGGCCTGTAATTAGGAGTGGGGTGAATCACAGGCTTGTTATTAGGACTGTTTTCGTTAGGTGAAACAAAGTATCCAACTCCTGGGAGTACCACAAAAAACATCCAGAGACTTCCCTTGGGCCCCTCTAAAGACTGTGGGGGCTCCTGGGGGACCTTCTTTTCTTTTAATAATTTCCTGAGCAAGTCTCAGAGACAGACTCCTGAGCCACCCATCTCATCAGGAGGGAGAAACTGGTGTGGCCAGCCTGTCACAAATGCAGAGTGTCTCTGGTTCTCATTTCAAATTGGTCCTTGCAATGAGCAGAGGCTCTGTGGAAGTCAGCAGGCATGTCCCAAGCCCCTCCCACCCCCAAAGTCTTTGGAGGAAGAACACCAGACACTGTAGTAAATCCTTTTCTCTCTTTCTGGATGAGCAAATGGGTTTGCTTTCCTTTGGAGAGATGCCTCACCTTGTTGACAAAAGGCAAAAAACAAAACCAAAAAAAAAAAAAACCCAACAAACAAACAACCCCGTGCAGAGCTGTCATTCTCAGGTCGCATTTGTGCCCTGTGACGACCTCTGCACTCACTGCTAACTTTTTTAGGGTCAAGGAGAAGAAGGAGACTCCTGTGCATGGCCAAGTGGTCATGTGACATTGGGTCAGCGGCCACCTCTGAGAGGGTAAATGAAGAGAGCTGAAAGCAGACAGAAAGGGTAAGGAGCTGAAAGGGGGACGTTTGAGGTGTTAACAATGGCAGTGACCACATAGGCATGTCCGCTTGTCATAATTCCTCAAGCTACTTCATAGCTTATACACGCCTCTGTAAACCTAAATCAGCAACATTTTAAAGATTTGTTTATTTCTGTGCGAATGTCTCTGTGACCACACACGTGTGTGCAGGTCCACAAGCCTGCGCACACGTGCTGAGCCCAGAAAAGAGTCTTGAGTGGCTTCTCCTACCACACCCCACCCTGTTCCTTTGAGGCAGAGTCTGTCTCTCTCTGAGCTTGGGAAAACAAGCCCAATTCCCACCCCACCCCCCACCCCTGTCTCTGCCCCACTTGAAGATGGACTGACAGGTATTAGTGGGGTACCCAACTTGTTTTCAAGGTACCGAGATCTGAATTCCGGTCTTCATTATTGGGGCGATAGTCACTCTTAACTGCTGAGCCAATTCTCCAACACCATTTTTTTTTAAAGAATTAACAGGTTTGCCCAAGTAAAACAGAGACAAATGTGACATGGAACACTGTTGGCTCTGAAGTAAGAGCTAGTGAGACAAATGAAGACTGCGAAGCTGTCCCTGCATGTGTCCCACCCTCCCCTGCTGACTTCAGGGTGGGGAAAGGTGAATTCAGGTATGCAGATGCTCAACATCTGCATGATTTCTAAAGCAAGAAGAGGCAAAGTGAACAACTGGAATTTTAACTGGGTTTGGGTGTGCAGCCCGGTGGATTCAGCCCAGATTCTGCATCTGGTCTAAACAACTGAACAGACTGTGCGAAGCGCCGAGGAGCCAACAGTGTGTGCCATGAGCATCCAGCAAAGCCTGCCGGGGAGAAGGGGTCTGGGCTCTCCCAGAGGAGCTGCAGTCACCACAGCCCCCAGAACCCACTGTTCCCACCCGAGGGGAGTCTTCTCAAAAGCAGAGGAGAAGAGACCGTGATGTGTGATCTACCCCCTAGTTCTACTTGGCAGTAGGCCAGAGGGCTGTCAGGTCCCTGGGGTCAGTCGGCCTCTGTGAGCATGAATGGTAACACTTCTTTACTTCTTCCCAAGGTTGCTGTGAGGATCAGAGGAGGGGATAGACAAGGCCCAGCACGGATAACCACTCAGTAAGCTCCATTGCTCTTATTGAGATATAGGTTTCGATTCTGGAATCCCACATCCTTCCTCTGTCCACTCCTGTGAGTCCCAGGGAATGTGACCCTTGCTTTAGGCTGCTCCTGTGGGGTTTTCCAAGGCCAAGCGGTTAAGAGTGGCCTCCTACCCTTCTGACGCCCTTTTAATATTGGCGAGACTAACCCCGGGTGCACGCATGCCTACTGTTCCTGCTGACCACATACACCCTTGGTCTTGCTTTCCCATCTGTGCCCTCGCTGGCAGCCACATTCCACTGCAGTCTGGGACCCACAGCAGGTTGCTCAGGCTGTCTCCTGGATTTGAGCAGGAACTTGCCTAGCAGAAGCCAATAGCAACTTTCCCTAGCAACTCAAATTCATTGACCTGCCCACACGTTGCCTTCTCCAGGGACCTAGCCTTTTTTATTTATTTATTTTTCCTGCCTAGAGAGCAAATACATATGTAGATGGAGGCCGAGGCTTGGCATGAAGCTGGGGACCGAGGGCTTGGAGAGACAAGAAACAATCCCTAGTCTTGTGAGATGGGGGACGACTGCTTTTATAGGTGTCACTGCCACTGATGCCACCAATCCAAGTGTGACTTCATGCTGGTATATGTGTGTGTGTGTGTGTGTGTGTGTGTGTGTGTATGTGTGTGTGTGTGTGTATGTGTGTGTGTGTGTGTGTGTGTGTGTGTGTGTGTGTGTATGTGTGACATCAGGTGTTTCTGACAAGAACAGGACAGCAAGAAAAATAATGTGTGGCTCTGACTCCTGGAGCATATCATGATTCTGTCCGGAACCAGTGAGCCAGCGAGACCAAGCCAGAGCCATACACAAGCAGAGCATCAGCAGCCCTGGCAAGGACAGGGGAAGGGGCATATTTGGGATTCACGGAGAAGTGAGGGATGGGCAGGAGCTGCCTGCTGGACAGAGCAGGGAGCTGCTGTAGCAGGTTTAATGGCTGCGGTCCCTCCCATTGGGCAAGGGAAACCTGGTATATTTGAGCAGCTCTGACAGCGGGTCAGTCAGAACTGGGCCACAGGGGACTGGCCTGGAAAGTTTTATATCTGTCTCTGGTCCCGGTCCAAGCTCTCTGCTTCCCGAACTGCCAGGATGTGAGAGGCTTCTCTACATTCTCCTGCTGCTATGGAACCTGTCCATAATCCTTTCGCCACCACAACAAACTAAAATTAATCCTCCTTCAGGGCATTCTGTCAGGGACTTTGTCACAGTACTGAGAGAAGTAATGAATGCAGCCACGTCTCCAAGTCCACATGGCTCCTAGCTGATGAAGACTGGTGGGCGGCTTGGAGGGAATGGTATAAGGGGCAGCAAGCACAGTCTTCCCACCTCACCACCACCACCACCTCATACAGAGGGTTTCTGGATACAACGTGGGCCCAGCGCTGCTGGCTTGCTGGCCTTCCTCGCCCACCTTGCTGGCTTGCTGTATTCATGCCATCTACTTTCCGTCATTGCATCTACAGCATCTCTTTGAGCATACCATGGCAGTCCTCCCTGCCATTCAAAACAGAGTCGTCACCCATCTTCCTTGCTCTCAACTCATTCTAAGCCTGGAATGTCTGTTGAATCCATTGCTACCATGATCTCCATTCAGGACTTCTGATTCTTTCCCAAGCCATCCATCCAATTGACCAGTCCTGGGTACCAGGGGTTCTCAAGCTGAAATAGACTGGGAACCAGCATTTCCCACATGCATCACAATCACTCCAGGGACCCGTTAACTTGTAGCCTGATGCCTTTACTCCAAGTCTCTCATTCAGAAAGTCTAGATAAGGCACGAGAATCTGGATGTTCAGCAAGGACAAGATGGTGTCGATGCATCTGATACATGGGCCATCGTTTGAGAACCTCTGCTCTAGAGTTCATCCGGCCATAAATCCTGTCACTCCTTGGTTAACAAGCTCTAATGTCTCTCCACTACCTTCAGGACACAGTCCTATCTCCTGGCTATGATCTACAGGGACTCTGCCAGTCTTCCTCTTCAGCCTCACACCAAGTTATTGATGTCCCTTCAACCCATGATGGGGTTACACTGTACTCTTTATGACCCTTAAATATGTCCTGTATTTCAGACCCTGCCTGTTTTCCTCTGCTTGCAACTGATTCCCTCCTGTTGCTTGTCAGACTCTCACTTCAAGGTCCAAGCTGACGATAACATCCACTGGAAGGATCCTAGAATGTGAGAATGACCATGGTGGACTTGGACATCAATGAGACTGGGCTTTGAATTCACGATCAGATTATGTGACTTGGAGGTAAACTCTCTGGTAAGCAGAAGTTAACCTTGGCTTCGTTGTTGTGAAATATGAATAATAGTATTTATACTGCAAGATTGTAGGTAGAGAGGAAATGATTCATAAAGAATACCCGCAGGTACTAGGTGTTCAATAAACAATAGCTATGATTTTCATTAGCTCTGTGCTAAAGTCTCGCCTGGCTCCTACAGCTTAATGAGTTCCTTTCTTCTCTGCTCCCATAAATTTGGTACGTGATCCCACTTTGCATATATCTCATGCTATAGCTTCATGTTGTATACCAGGCCTCATTCCCCATGGAATCGGGGCAGAAATATGAATATTAAAGAAGTAGATTCTCCCAGCAGACTTTGGGCATCAGGCTTCACAAGCTGTAGGCACTTTCATAGGAGGAAAATCTACTACAGATGGATAGAACTCCCCATTAGAGGGCTTGACGGGTGAGCCTAGAGCATTGGCTGGGTCAGGGGTCATGCTCACTCCTCAGAGAACCTGCACTACTGTCCTTCAAGGTTCTCTGTATACAGAATGTGAACTCCGTGAGATTCAGCCTGAAGCCAGTAGAAGATTAAGTCAGTACATCTAGGGGGCAGGTAATATTGACTGGCAGAGGATGGGAGTGTATAAGCAGGATCAGCAGGGGCCTAGCTTCAGGAGTCTCATTCTACTTGAGAAGGGAAAGAATCCAAGGACCAGGCTTAGTAACCTCTGAGATGGGCTGAGGGGGCAACCAGATGCAGAATTCCCAAAACTGGGTAGTGACTGAGAATGGCTTTGGTGACTAAGGCAGAGGCTAAGTCGTCCCTGTTTGCTGAACAGAGAGCTCTCTCAAAAACACATGTGACCTCAGACTAGACCTAGTACACAGAATATTCTGTATCCAGGTGACACACTCACCTCTGTCACAGTGGTAAGGGACTAGGGCCAAAGTATCCTTAGAAGTCATGACACTACTGTCCCTAACTGTCCATAGGAGGAGACAGTTTCTTGCTCAAGCCCCAGATCAATCCTCTGCTGTCCATCTTTCTGAGTAGCTGCCGGCCATTCCTTAGAAAGTTTAGGGACTTTAATTAATGCATTCTCATTTCCTCTGCAGACCCCTTTCTCCCCTTAACAGCTGGCACTCAGTGGGGATGGCTGAAATAATCCCAGTGAAGTGACTCTTCTGATACATTTCCCAGGCGCCCCTGGGGTTTGGAGAAGTTCCCAGTCTGAAACAGCTGAGATAGCTCCAAACCTAAGTGAAACGTGCCTACTTCAGATTTCTCCAACCAACACCTTCAGTCTGAAAGAAGCAACGCCGGGATCTAAAGACCCACAAATGAGAACCTGAAGCCTTCCCTCAAACCTGCAGCTGCCTTCTCTGGGCCTCAGTTTCCACAATCCCATGAAAGGGCCTGACCCTGCCTACTTTCTAGGAGGTCAGGAGTCAAACTGTGTATTTTCCGGTGGCATGAAGATATCATGTTCATAACTGTCCACTTTGGGCTTTTGGGGCAGGTACTTACACCTGTCTGTATTTTGTTTACGTGATGAATATTTCTACCACCTCCATGTCACCTCACACATAGCTTCTAAAGATAGGACTCCCTGTCTCATCTCCAAGACCCTACCACAGTGACAGATGCACCAAAGATGTCAAACAAGTCTGCTGACTGATGCCCAGAAAGCTTTCTTGTCTGACCCTTGGTCTGACCACCAGGTTGCTATAGACCTGCCAATGAGTGTTCTCCATAGAATGCCAAAGAAGGACTTGTTCCATGACACCTGGCACTTTATCTTGCCAACCCAGTGCTGCTTTGACTGTGTTTCATGTCCCATGCCTATTACACGAGGAGGTCAACATGTACAAGGTGACCGTGCTTTCCCTCGAGGAGCTGTCAGACAAGTCTCTAGTCTGGTGGCTTTCTGTTCCTACTCTTGCACTGTGCGATGACATACTTCCCCCTTAGGGAACCTTGTATGAAATCTGGGGTCTGCCCTTCCCTTTCTTGTTAGAGAAGTCCCAGAGAACCGGTATCTGGTTTCAAGACCCAGTGCTTCCAGGCATGAGTCAGCTGAGGCTCCATTCCCTCTGCTCATAATGGTGCAACACCCACGCATGAGGTGGGGGAGGGGGTATGGTGTGCTGCTCATAACAGAAGCACCCATGTTGCTTGATTTCTCATTGCTGTGAGAAAATAAGGTCCTGACAGAAGCAACTTCCAGGAAGGAGGTTTACTTTGGCTTACAGTTTCAGTGACTAGAGTCCACCATGGTTAGAAAGGTCAGCGGCAGGAATTTGAGGCTGTTGCTTCTCACCTCCAGGAATCAGAGGCTAAGACGACCACAAGCAAAGATCATCTTCGAAGCCCCACCCCTAACAATACACTTCCTCCAGTTAGACCCCACAACCCAATGTTCTATAACCTCCCAGAACAGCACCACCAGATGGGGGTCAAGAATTCAAACAAATCAGTCTATTGGGGGGTGTGGGGGGCACATTTTATATTCATACCGCAATACTTTCTAATCACTTTCTAGATTCAGGGTTACAGGCATGTGTCAGTCAAATGTCACTCTCAAACAGATCACTGAGAGCTTCCTTGCTTATGATCCTGGACCAGCTGATTCCTTCCTCCCCAGCCTAGCATGCAGATGCAGAGGATAGGAACTCTTCACCCAAGACATTCTCTGTCACAGTCACCCATTCTCATGTTCCCATAGTGCAGTGGGAAGAACATAAGCCTGTGGCCTGAAGAGGGTGTTGGTCTAAGTGCTCATCATATATTGTGTGTCTGGATGTGTGTGGGTTAATTGTAGAACTTCCCAAGTTCTTATGCCCTCATTGTGAAATAGGGTGACAATCCCTATCTCATAGCTACCTGTAATAAATGGAACAGAGAGCTTGGAACTCTTACCTGACATTTGGAGATACCATCCCCTCCTCCTCAGTCCTTTCTTTCTTTGTTGCTTAGCTTTGGACTAGGAAGAGATGTGACCAAATGTCTGGGGTAGACATGTCCCTACTCTATTCTGTGACAATGTCAAGGAAAACCAGAAGGAAGAAAAGTTCTGGAAATTCGTGGGTGGACTTCCACCAAAACCAACAGACCGGCTTTTGCCGGGTCTCCCATCCATGGAAGGCTGTGGCTCTGGAGGCCCCACAATGGTCTTCTGCAGAATGAAACCCTCACTCCTCATGGTGGGAAAGCTGAGAGAGCCCTGTGCATACTGGCAGCTACACAGCCATTCAGAAGAAAGTGAGAGGTCAAGCAGACCTGAAGGGCTTTTACTGGCTTCTAATGAAGCACACTTAAAAGGACCCAAGGACCCCACAACAGCCTTTAGAGAACTCAAATGAGACAGTACTATTCAGGGGGGCCTGGATGATGGAGGAAAAGGAAAGGTACCTGTGTCCCAAGATGGAGTTCATGTCCTGGCCCTTTAACTCCCCAGTCTAAATCAAGCAGAAGCAACATGGACTGCCTTTCTTCCCAGGTGATCATGGTTTGCAAGTAGAGTCACACTTCACACACACAAAAGGGTTTTCTGGGCCAACCAGCCCGTTCCTCTTCCTGTGAGAGGCAGGGCAACTTAACTCCATGCTTACAAATTGATATGAAATGGAAGCCTCCCAGTTTACTAGGTTATAGATCTAAGTGTTAAAATCCCCCTACTCTCTCCATCACTCTGGGGCATCCTCAGAATTGCCCCGTTCAGGTTCATACTGTCTTCCTGAATCACTGGCATCTGTCTAATGAAATGATGTGCACATGGTATCCACCCTCTCCCCTGTTGAGAAACCCCTGGACCAAAGTCAAGCTGCCATTCCTCTCTGAATCCAATAAACTGACTGCCCAGTCTTCAGTCAGTAGCACCCACCAGTTGTGATCTGAGTTCACTTAGCGCCCACATATCCAAACACAAGAATCCCATCCCAGTTGGCTCCTGAATATAACCCATTCCTCTCTGGCTCTTCTTATGCCTGATTATGGTTGTCCGGAGCCAAGAGCATGGTACTAAATGAATCTCAGCATCCATTACACCCAGAATTTCCTTTCTACAAAGATGCTCCTTCTTGACCTCTCCAGGATCCCCTTCTTAGCTGAGAGGAGTGCACTCTAAGACATCCATCAGATGTCTGAAACAGGACAGAATTCCAAGCTCTACATTTAAGCGGCTTCACTAAGCATCCATCACACACTATGTCTGCAACTTTTGCAGCTTGAGGTACAAGAACAAAACTAGCCTTCATTTTTCTTCTTCCTTCACAGTTACACAGGCAGGGGATTCATTCTTACTGTGGATCTTAGCAACACAGAACGCAATATTTTTTCCTTATTGAGTTTTACCCACTCACCTATGGGAAGTATTTTATGAAAGGGCTTATCGTTGACACATCTGAATTGCCAGTATCACTACTTTTGTGCTTTGGGGACATTATTAAGTAAATTAAAGAGACAACAGCAACTCGAATACTAGTATTGCTGTATTTGATAGACAGTGACTAAGGGGTGGGTAGCATATACAGTGTAGATACACTGGGCAAGAAAGATGATTCACCTCATCATGTTATTCATAATGGCACACAAGTTAAAATTTACAAACAATTTATTTCTGGAATTTTGCCGTTTGTGTTTGTACATCCATGGTTTACAACGCGTATCTGAAACCACAGCAAGTAGTTGAGCAGAGACTCTTCTGCTTTGCTGGGCACTCTTTGTCTCTGTGTACGCTTCCCTGAGCCGCCACCACAACCGGCTCATACTATCCCAGACCCATCGCTACCCAAGTGAGTGCGTTTGAGTTCTTCTACTGTTTTGTGACAGTTTCATCGTCTGAACATTTGGTTATTGTGGGGACTTGGTTAAGAGGGACAGTTGGGACACTTAAAACAGCACCTGGTGGATCTGGGGAGATGCTCGGTGGGTTAAATGTTTGCCATGCATTCCTGACTATCTGAGAATCCAAATCAAAAGTCAGACAGCAGCATGGTGTCTGTAATCCTAGTGTACCTCTACAGAGAGGAGGGAGGTGGAAACAGGAGACCACCTAGAAGCTCACAGGCAAGTAAGCTTTGGGTATGCAGCAGTGAACAAGAGAGACCCTGCCTCAAACAGAGTTTCACTTTAGGAAAAGACTGACAGACACGCATGTGCACGTGAGTGCGTACACTCCTTCCCCCCCCCCACACGCACACATGTGCATACGCACGCACACACGCTGGCTACACATGTGTGCACACACAACACCAAACACCCCAAAAGAATAAGTTCAAAAAGTGAACAGAGGACGTCATTCAGTGATTAAGTGTGTACCTAACAAGCATGACGTTCATTCCCTGTCACCATCAGAAACATGTAATGTGTTAGCCTTTGTCATCCTATGACGCCATTCTTACAGCTATTATTAATATATCACATGTCACACTGTACAGTAATTCTTAGTCTTCTCGTCTGACTCTTTGAATAGATTCTAGACCTTTTACAGGTAATCCCTCATATTTAAGCAGTTCTTGACAGGAAGTAGGCATTTTGATAAATGAGTGAAGTGTGGAGTTATAATTCAAGGCCACCTCTGCCTGACTGTTGAGAGCAAACCTTCTTGGGGAGGGCGATGCAAAATACCCCCTCACCACATCATGGCAGCCACAGGGGGAGGGGAGGTAAAGAACTAGTAGAACACTCATCTGGGGGCCCTGGATCAATTTCTCTCTGTTAAAGAATGCTGAGTACCATTCTATGACCTATTTGCAGTTAAAATAGTCTCTGGCTTCAAGGTGGAAAGTGATCTCAGGGGACTATTTGAATTTTCTTTCAGTTCAGCAAAATGTCTCTGGCCAATCTTCCCAGTGGATTGAGGCCACGGACAGTCACCTCTCCGGGTCTCTGGCAAAGTCCCTTCTCAGGAGAGGAGATGGAACAAGGCATTTCAGCTTCATTTACACTTAATTCGTCAAAATGTCATTGGTAAGAGCTATTTGATGTCCCAGGCTTATGAGCCTTGAATCTAAGCCTTGCAAAGCTCTTTTCTCTTTGAACCTAAATGTGCCATTCTGCCAACATGGGGCCGCATGCCAACAGGGTGCTTTGCTCTGAACCGTGAAGCTAGATGGAGGCGCTCCCTCTGATGAATGTGCCTACCTTTCCTCAAGCAGGGCCTGAGGATGGCTGACTGGGGCAAAACAAATCCAAATTCAAAGTTCTCCACACAGCCCCCCTCCCCTGGTCAGACTTAATCCCAGCAGGGTGCTGGCGCTGTAGCCTGCCTCTGTGAGTCCCTGTTCTTTCATTCCCAATACATTACTCCCAATGCTAGTGACATCTACATGAAAGGCATGCTGGGATGGTTTTCACACATATTCTGGAAGTGCTTAAATGTTCTTCTTCAACTAACGTGCCAGGTGCCCCAGTAATACCGTGTGCAAGGAAGTGATAACTGGCCGAGGCTCTAAGACCATCGCCAGAGATAACCCTGTCTCTCCATCTCATTTAGCAGCACAGGTAGCTGCTATAGTCTTTTCTTCATAAATCTTGAGACTCTGTAGAGTCCCAAGCCCTCTGTGAGGGTTTCCTTTGAGATCACACCATCTCCCCTGCTGCTAAAGTTTCAACAGCATTGATTTAGTTTTATGTCCAGAGCAATGTAGAAGACAGTCCTGTCCATGGACATCCAACACCTCATCCCTTCAGCCTGGTGTACCAAAATGGCCTTAGAACACCTTCCTGGGCCAATCCACCATGCTTTTCCTTGAGTTTGTTCTGTCCCAGGGAATCCTTTGACATCCCTCCTGAAAGGTGACTCTACGGCAGCTACATTTCAGTGACTCACAAAGGGCCACTCCCGTCCCCAAGAGGGAGCTCAGCAGGGGTGACTTGGTTGGGATCCTGTCACTGTGGTGTTCTCAACTGCCCCATGTCTGCTCTTGTTGACCTTCACTCTAGTCTTGAAACTTCCTGGGGTTGCTGAGACACATGGACACACAGAACCCGTTGGTGTCCAAACCTTCAGGGTTCCTCAGCTTCAGGCAGATTTAAAGACAGGGAGGTCTCATAGTTCAGCCTCACATAAATGTACCAGCTCAGCCCCTAGATGTGTCCTACCCTTCAGTTCTCTCTTTGGTGCCTTGGGATCCAAGTCCTCTAATGGTACCTAGGGTTGGCAGCCCAAGGAGTGGAAGAGGTGATGTCCTATGACATGAGCTGCAGGCAGGGTGAGCTGGGACTGATGACAGATGCTCCTCTCCCAGTGGTGTACTGCTTGCTGAGCAACAGTTTCATCTGGCCTTGAAGACCGAAGCACCTGCTACGATACAGAGCCATGAATGGCTGTCACTCTAACACTACGACATGTTTGTTCCCTTCCTGCCAGGCAATCTTTATCCCTTCGTCATGCTTCCTTGGAACTACACTCTTGGAAATTAGCAGTAAGCTTTGGCCTTGGTCTTATTTCTGTTTTCCAGAGAGGCTCACACAAGACAATGCAAATATTTCCTGAATGCCCAGTGTGTGTGTGTGTGTGTGTGTGTGTGTGTGTGTGTGTGTGTGTGTGTGTATAACTTTTCACAAAAGGTTCCTTCTAGATGCACACTGTTGCAGTGAAGCAGCAAGGGCAGAATAACTGACGTTAGTACACACAACTGGCAAGTAGATGCTGAAATCTTTGTTTACACCCAGATACCACCAAGATCTGCATTCTCCCAGATCATGAGCACACTGAAGTTAGACAGCCTGGGCTGTGAACTTACTACCTGTGCCAATTAACTTGACTTCTTTGAGCCACCACCTCCTCATCTATGTAAGAGACAGATTTGGTCTGATTACCTCTAAGGTCTCCTTCAGTGTGAATGTTCAGTAGCCCCAACAGTGTCATGGGGAGTACCGTAGTACCAGCTTCTGTTTTGGTACTGCTTGGGGGAAATATCTTTGAGGATGGATCTGGGCCTAGATCTCCTGTATCCTTGGGGAGCTTTGGTAGAACCTCGGAAAAATGATGTCCCCCATTTCTGTCCAGGGACAGTTCCGGTGACATCCAGACACCTTGTTACATGGAAAGCTCCTTCTATCTTACCCAGATAGTCACTACTCATTCTCCAGAGGGTAGGCCAGTCATCTCCCCAGGGAAGGGAACACTCACCAGTGTCCCCATCTCTCTAGACAAGATCTATTCTCTTTAGATGTTCTCTCAAAATTCCATGTACTCTGCCCCCCCCGAAATTAACATAGTCTACAATTATATACAAATGTGGTTAGTCATGACTTTAAGCCTCGCTCCCTAGCTATAGGAGTTATACAGTCACTGTCTATACTTATGTGGTCTCATGTATCTCCAATGTCTAGAAGAGTAAAAAGTATTAAATAAGTGCTCATTGAGTTAATGGACTAGCTACATAATACTATGTCCCTGAGTTTTGATGAGATCAACATAGTACTGTTTTTGTTGGAAGACAAGCTGGGGTGAATTTTAAGATCCTTGTCTAATTTCCCAAGTCACTCAGTATGTGGATGCCTGCCCTCACATCCCAGGATCTTCTCCCTCTCTGCAGCCCATGTCACAGCTCATTAGGGGGCTAATAAGGAGATGGCTGTTCAGTGACTCCTCCATCCCCAAAGTCTTCCTGCCAGACACCAGGCAGCCTGGGGGGACTAAAGAGCTTGGCTCAAGGTGACCAAGGACATTGACGAGGGGCAAAGAAAAGGCTTGAAATTTCAGCATGCTGTGGGCTAACTGTGAAGCTGAGCCTTCATGAGAAAGTTACCAAACAAGTGGTCCAAAGGGGTCTGGGACTGTAGAGAGGAGCCCTAATTGCCTCTCTGCATCCACACAGGGTGTGTCCACATCTCCAAGCCCCTGGTGTCCTAGTTACTTTTATATTTCTGTGAGGAGAGACCATGACCTAGGCAACTTATAGAGGAAAGTGTTTAATAGGGGCTTATCATTCCAGAGGGTTAGAGTTTATAACCTACATGGCTGCAAGCAGGCGGGAATGGCACTGAAGTAGTAGCTGAGAGCACACATCTGATCCACAAACACGAGGGAGGGGAGGAGGGAGGGAGAGGAGAGGGGAGGGAGGGAGGGAGGGAGAGAGAGAGAGAGAGAGAGAGAGAGAGAGAGAGAGAGAGAGAGAGAGAGAGAGAGAGAGAGAGAACTGGGAATAGCATGGACTTTTGAAATCTCAAACCCCATCCCAGAGATACATCTCCTCCAACAAAGCCACACCTTCTAATCCTTTCCAAACAGTTCCACCAACTGTGATAAAGCAATCTATGAGAGTCATTCTCATTCAAACCGCCACATCCTGGGACCTTGCTGAAGCTTCTGCTGACCTATTGGCCTTCCGTCCCCAGCTTCCATCTGTAAACAAGACCTTAGTTTTAAACAGGCTCCCTCTGAACCTGAGGCCTTCTGGGCAGCTCATAATTCCCTGCTTGGAGTTTGCTGCATATCCTGCTGGGGCCCCGAGGAGGATGCTGCTGTCTGGGCTGCCTGGCCCCAGAATCCTCCTTGATTAGCTCTTAAATACCTCTTCTACAGCTTTCACTTACATAGAACTCTTTGTAGTCACTGATAGCAACTACTGCTTCTACAATTTAGGTAATATTTATAGCCTCAAAGACAGAGATTAAAAAATGTTATCATATAACCTAAGTTTGGCACATAGAAAGGATTAAAGTCTTATTATAGTCATAAAGGTCTTATCTTGGAGACAGTTGTCCTGAGAAATGATCTGTTAGGTGATTTTTGTCATGGCGCAAACATCATAGAGTTCATAAAGACACCTATGACATCACTGGGCAATAGACTCTTATGAGACCATAATCATATGTAACATACAAACTAAGACAGCTATGATATCACTGGACAATGTAACCTTATGAGGCCATCATCACAGATGAAAGCACCTCTCTCTATGTAGCACATGATTATCATTCAATGAGGAAAGGGAGCTGGGCTTGGATCCCAGCCCTATCTAACACAGTGTAACTTAACAAGCCATTGAGCTTGAGTCCTTCAGACTGCTCATGTGTGAAGTGCAGACAGCAATAGTCCAAGGAGATCCGAGATACTGCATGGAGAGCCAGTGACCATCAGTTCATGCTGCGAGGCCATGGAAGCTGCTCCTGCCCTTGGAATCAGAGAGGAAATGAGAGTTCAAGCTTACAGAGGACCAAGACATGTACTGTCTGCATTTGGCCCTCTTTTCCTATCCTGATCATTAAAACTCAACTGTAGAAACATGGAGAGTGAATTAACAATGGTTTCATAATTTTTACAGTTGCTGATTGTGTCTACAAGGCAAACAGAACTTTTTGTGCCCTTTCTTTAACCTTACACATCACCCATTTACCTTGAAAACGGACAGCATCTGCTGGTGCACCTTGGCTACTGGTCTGTAAACAGACACCAATAATGGGGAAAAGAACACAAAAAGTAACAAGTGAGCCGTCACCGTGACCCACACCTCTGACACTTCAGCCTTAGCTCTCGATGTTGCCATATTTCCCTTTACATATATCACACATTAAAGTCAACTGATATAGGTGTCCTCTACTCTCCCAGGACTTGAACAAGGGAGTGTCAATGAGCAAAAAAAACATCAGAGCAAACAATTAAAACACAGGAATCGTCTAAAAATAGTACCCGAAGTTCAAATCCACCTTGCCCCAGTGCTGGCTGGGGAGAACCCTGGAATAGGAATCATATCAATCATTTTTACCAGTTAGCTCACTAGAGATTTCTGGAATGGATAGGCGAAGATAAGTATGACTGATCAAGTACGTGAGGCAGAGAGCAGATACCATGCCCCCAGCACCCTCTCACCCCCACATGAGTACAGACTCCCGGACTCCTTACCCGAGCGATCAGCTCCCCAACCATGCCTGTCCAGGTGCCGTTGGCCTCAGGTACTCCGTAAACACCATCCCCAACAAGGCGGATCTTGTAGTTGAACCGTAGGATCTCAGCCAACTCCTTGAGCATGTCCACACAGAATCCTTCGTATCGGTCATTGCCTTCCATCTCCTGGTGGTTCCCCTTCAGCATTAAGTATGGGTTTTCCTGCAGCAAAACTGGGCAGCTGTCAGTCTCATCTTAGCCCTGGCATTGTGGCCATGTGGGATAGGGAGGGCTGAGCACAGGAGGTCAGGGACTTGAGGGGACAGGAGGAGAAATGCAGCTTGAGTAACAGGCAGCCTTAGAAGTGGTGATTAGCTGCCCTCATCTACCCACTCCCCAAAGGACTCCTTCAAGAACATTCTCTTCTCAGGACCACACATGAGTCCTACTGGATAGAGCCAAGGTGAAACCCCTTTTATGTGTTAGAAGTCATCATCTGGCCCCACCCACCATCCCAGGTCCCTGGGCCAGTTTTTCCTTTTATGCACAGACCTATTGCTAAGGAATGCAAAGATACTTCCAAGATAGCAGGCTAAGTAAAAATACAGACATGGAAAATGGATAAAGAATATATGATGCACACATAGCAATATTATTTAGCCCAAAAGCAGAATGAATTCATGTCATTTGCCAAAAATAAATAAATAAATAAATAAATAAGGAAAGAAAAAGGAAGAAAAAAGCTAGAAATTGAGGTTATCCTGTTAAGAAATAACTCCAACTCAGAAAGAAATGTTAGAGCATACATTGTTTTAAAAGAAAAACCAGGTTTCCTATACATGCCTTTAATCCCAGAACTCGGGAGGCAGATGCAGGCAGATCTCTGTAAGGTCAGGGTCTACCTGGTCTACATGGCAAGATCCTGTATAAAAGTTTAAAAAAGACTATGCACATAAACAAACAGCCGTACTGCAAGGCAGAGAGATCTGGGAAGCAGACAGGCTGCCCTGGTAGATGTCTAGAGAGAGTGCCATAGAGAAGGGAGATCCACACAGGCTCTCCGCAGAGAGATATGGAAACACTGGTGGACAAAAAGATGGGGGTTGGAGCACTCTGGGCCAGGCAAGGACATGATCAGACACAATTCCATGTGAGAAGGGGTGTGGCCCATGAGGGGTCTCGAGTGTAAGTGGTCCATGGTTATGCCAAAAGGGTTAGGAGAGAAATAGAGAATGATGAAAAAGGATAAGCACAGGCCCAGATGTGGGATGAGGCCCTTGTCTGTCAGATGAGATGAATGGAGGAGCATCTTGGCTTTTGAAGACATAAAACTGTGATTTAAAAAAAAAGTACTAAGTGCTAACAAGGAGCATGCTCTGTTGTGAAATATGATTGAGTCCTGAGCACATGTGGCTCAGGCCAGACTGGAGAGAGCTAGAATAACATGAAGTCATAGGAGGTCAGCTCCGTGCCTGACTGTGCATCAGGAGCAGAGAACAGGGGTCCTAAGATCCTTGGCATCTGTATTGATGACAGAGTCACATTGGCTATGGATGGCTGGACAGGAAAGAAGATCGAGGACATACTGTGGTTGGAATGAGGGTAGCCTATAGAGGAGGGGAAGACCGATGGAGATTAAACATGCGGGTGAGGGCAAGACAGGGCAGTAGTTTGGAAGCAGGGAGAATGTGGGGTATCACAGGAAAGAACTAATGCAGGACAGGCTAAGAGTGATGGAGAACCACACCTTCAAGGGAACTAATATAAGAAAGGATGGAGAAAGAAGAGTAAGCATGTAGCATCAATAGCACCAGCAATCAGAGGCTGACAATGGGGAATGAAGGGATCTTAAAGTCCAGGGGACGAAGCCAGAAGGAGGAGAATATGGCCATTCCCACTCAGAAAAGAACACAGCCGTGTGCTGCTGCTGAGTCTTGGTTACAAGACCTTTCCAAGCAGGCACAGAAGGTGTGTGGGACTACAAGAACCTTGGCGTAAATGAATAAAGGAATGTATGGCCAACAAGAGAAGGTGGGAGGTGGACGCACCAGGTAGCCTCACAAAGATCCTCTCTACCTCAAAATCACACCTCTCTGTGCTCAAGAATGTGCCATCTGTGATGCCCTGTTGTATGATAGTATCTTTAGGCTTCCTTTTAAGAGGTGAGGGGATGGGGGTCCTGTGATGACAGGTGACAAGGAATTCCTGCGTATCAGGGAGGTTGGAGAAGGAAGACAAGGAGGGGGTCACCTGTGGACTCAGATTCCAGGAAGCACCAGGTGGAGACAAAACTGGGAAGGAAGAGGCCATATGTGGCCATGTGTGGCTCCCAGGTGTGGCATGAGTGGGGTCTGAGCCCCTTGCTTCCCTCATTGTCAGCCCCTGATACCTGTTGATAATGAGGGAGACAGGCCTCCGCCTCGTGGACGGCACATGCTGAGGGGTTCTACTCTAGAACAAGATTTTTTTTTAAGTCTAAGAAATGTCAGGAAATTCTCCTTTTGCTCACTCTACTCTCAAGTTCACTTGGAATCCACTGTTGTGTTCAAAGCAAATGTTTACAGGACTGATCTTGGAGGGAAGAGAGGTACTGGACAGCCAAAGGAGCAGCAGGGCCTGGGGCTCACTGAAAATGACACTTCGGCTATGTGTTTAACACTGGACCCCGCCCAGAAAATATGTTCTGAAAAATGGTAGTTGTGGCTGATCCCACGTGTCCCTGGCAGTAGTAAGGTGACATGGCTATGTCCTGAATTCCAGGGATGATCGCTCAGGAACACCATTTGCTGTACTACACAGGGCTTGATTGGCACCTTTGTTCCTAGTGAAAGTTTCTGGTTTGGATGGGCCATCTCAACCACATCTGCACAGGAAACAGCTTTCCTTTGAACCAGCTTCACACAGAAGATCTTGCCAGCACCAACTTCTGTGTTGATCTTAACATATAAACACAGGCATGCACACACACACACACACACAGACACCAGCAACTTCCCTGTCTAAGAACATGACCTTCTGGCTTCAACATAGCAGAAGCCTCTAGCATAGTCAGTTCCAGATGTGAGGAGGCAGGAAGCACATCCTAGCAGGTTCCTTGCTTCCTGCCCCGACTTTGTGTAGCTTTTAAAGCATTTCTCAAAATTCCTCCCTCCAATTCAGTTCAAAAGTATTTCTAAACCCAGACTCTAATTTTTAAGTTCTTATTTGTGTCAGGCACCCCAATATTTGAGCACCCCCATTTATGAAAGGGGGTGTGAAGGGTCCATGAGATAGGTCTGCTCAGAGGGGTGTGGAGAAAGCCAGGGGCTAAAAAGGCAGGAGTCATGAGGGGAGACTCCAGAGTAAAGATAATCTTTGAGCTGGGGAAAGGTTTCTAGAGGGGAGGGAACAGCATCCCATCACGGAAGTATGGGGAAGTGAGGCACCCTGGGCCCCAAGGCTGCATGGAGTAATGCTTGATAAGGTGGTTATTTATATATGATGGGTTTAGAACCCAAACTAAGGAAGAAAATGACATAAGTGTCATGGGGAGATAGGCTTAGCAAGTGGAAGGGGAGCCTGGGAGGACTCCACCCATGACAAAGAGGACAGGAGCAGGCTGAACTCTGGACTGGGCTGTGAGACTGAGAGAAGGGGAGAGACTCAAGGAGTTCCACAGATAGAGAAGACAGATGGAGGGAGGACCCGGCAGTCACACCCTCCCCGACCTTCTCTCCGAAATCCACAGCTTAGTTAGGCAGTTCCCAGTTCTCAGCTGGACGTGGGGGGAAGCACCACCTTCCTCTGATCTTCCTGGCATTTTAAGTGGCTCAGGTGAGCAGAGGAGGAGCTGGGCGCTGGAGGGGCAGAGACCTGGGAGCCTGTTTCCCTTCCTTCTCTCCAGCTGTTTCCTGGCAACAGGATGGGGGTGGGAGCAGTGAGTAACTCCTCCCTTGGGTCCTGCCAACACTCAGATGCCACCCCTCTAGGGAGGCTCCTCTGACCACCTGGAAATCGACACTGCCTGCCACTGCTCCCAGACCACCTCCTGATGCCCAGTTTGACTAGAGGTTAAACATCTATAACTCAGATGCCAAACCTGAGCTACTTCGAAATCTAAACCATCTGGAGTGCTACCAGGACCCTGCCAGGGGTTTCAGAGTGTAGGAGTTCTTATTAGGGATGCTCAACTCGCGATGTCAATGAAAATATACCCAAACCTTCCAATATGGAGGACATTTTATGATCTGCCTTATATCTCATGTTAAAACAGAAGGTCCTGACAGGCAGAGATTTTTGTCTTTGGTTCCTTGATGTTTCCTGAGCACAAGCTGATGTTGAAGAGTGCCAAGCATAGAGAAGTGCCCAATCAATATTCCTTGGCTGAATGAATGGAAACATTCAGTGTCTTATCTCCAAAGGAAGGGAAGGATGAATGGTGTAGTGTACAGGACCCTAAGTGTTGTAGACTCATGCTTCTGGATTACGCTTTCCCTTCCAAACTCACGCCCATCCTCAGGAAAACCTGTGTTTTCCAGCATTTTCTAAGCACCTAACAGCACTCTCCTTTGCGTTCCTTTTCCTCAGCAACTGCTTCCTGTCTTTTGGAGTCCATCACAAATGATGCATTCTCAGGCTTTGCTGCCCTCCCCACGGCTCTTCCCTCCTCATCTCAGGGCTCCAGCTTCCCACCTCTCTTGTTGTTTGTTTGTTTGTTTGTTGCCTACTCTCTTTATGATAGATCAGTAATCCCAGCCCGATCTTCTGGGGCCTCAGAAGTTCCTGAAGGTCATAATGGAGGGCTATAGGCTTCTTTTATTTTCTCAAAACAAACAAACAAAAAAGGCCAAGAGAAAAAGACACACGTTTGAAAGCCTTGCACATCTATCTAGCAGGGGTTAGACTGTGCACCTAGCCTATATATTGCCTTGCTCAGGGCTGAAAGAATATCAATGTGACATTGCTAGTTATCTTTTCCTGGTGAGATGCTATGTGGGATGGGGAAATACCCTTTTGATTAGTTAATATCAGAGTGGGAAAGAATGAAGCAATTACTGCTTAACATGTAGTTGGCTTAATTGTCAGATCTTTTGGAACATGAAAGTCTTCAGGGCTAGCGGTGATGGTAAGACCTTGGCTGTGCATAGTTGACTTAGCCCATCTGCTCAATGATAACCTCTTTGAAGATACAGGCCAATACATACTCATCTCTGGTATTTATGAGTAAGCAGAGAGCCAGGCACACAACAGGGGACAGAGTTGGGACGTGGACTTGGTAATTACTGAATAGAAATGAATCAAGCGGAAAGGCAGATGGTCGGTCGACTTATGGGTTCATTAAAAACTCTCTTGCCACTGTCTGGAAGTGAAGGAAAGGCCATAGAGGGCCACAGAGATCTAGGTGTCAGCTTAAGGGTGAGTGCGTTGGGGGGGCTGGTTTTGGATATAGTGGCTACCAATCAAAGTGGGCCTGCTGGTAAAGAGGGAGTCATCTCTGAGGACTGGGTCCAGCTTGCCTCACCTATGTCAGAAGGTCCCATTTCTAGGGATGCTAAGCAGCTCTCCTAGCCCCTGGGAGGGGCATCCACAGGCTGTGGACTCTCCCTCTGCCCCAGCTGCTCAGTGGCTCATCAGATACCATTTCCATATGAAACAGCAACTAGAGTGCAATCATGCTGTCATAAATTGGCCTCTGCACTGTGATTAGCATTTCCATCTTCTGTTCCCTGGGAAGCCCATGAGCAAGAGCTTGGGGAGGAGGCACCCTCAGGAGCTGCAGTTGGAGGCCCGAGAAACCCCGCTTACCAGGATGGTGGTGACGACCAGGGTGGTGTTGAAGAGACTGTCAGAGATGTTGGAGGCGTAGAGGCGGCTGTCCATGCTGAGGCCCTCTGCCACATGCCACTGGCCAATCTGAGGAGACCAAGGGGGAGAGGATGGGAAGGCTTGAGGAAGGGATGGATTGGGCTGCAGGCTGCTGGATTTGAGAGCAGCTGAGGACAGTGTTCTACTGTGGGTAGACACCAAGAGGAAGGATGGAAGAGATACAGAGGACCAGAACTGGAGGGACATGATACAAGATTGAGGGTCTTGAGGGAAAAGGGATGTCAGAGTGAAGATAGAAAGAATCAAAGACTTGGAAGAGATGAGAAAAAATAGAAAAATTAGTTAGGAGTATAGCATGGTTCAGAGAAGTTCTGACAGCAGAAGGGAGTGGGGTAGAGGGACAGGGAATCGTATTATTTTCAAGCCTCTTTTGCTTTGGTCTACCCTGGATAAACTCAGTTATCTAGGTAAGAATAAGAATGGCAGCATGTATACTTGTGCACTTAAAATTGCTTGAGAAAAAATAATATTGGTGGCTCATGTCTGTACTTCCAAGGTCAAGGCAGAAGGATTGCTTTATGTTTGAAGCTAACTTGGGCTACCTGGTGAGTTCAAGGATAGCCTGGGCTACATGGTGAGACTCTATCTCAACAAACAAACAAAAACATGATTAAGAGGATAGATACAAGATGAAAAGAAACTAGTATGGAGTAGACCTTTGGTGAAGGCTTGCCCAAGTTGGGAATGCAGCTCAGTGGTGATGTCCTAGGTTCAATTCTTGGTATTGGAAAGCCTAAATGAAATCATATTGCTACAGGAGCAGAAAGCCCAATGCTTATGGTATGGTTAAGCTTGTGGCCAAGTGCGTAAGTCAGAAGAGGGAAGCGTCGGGTTCTAGTCTCCTTCATCCTCTGCCTCACTGTGAGAGCTTCAGCTCTTCCAGCTAGAAATAAAGATGGAAATGTTCCTCTCCCTTCTCAGAACCCACAGGTTGTGTATAGACCGGTTTGACACGACAGTTCCCACTCTAACCAAGAACATAAAACCCACCGCGCAACCTCAGTGATATCTCTGAGCCCCTAGGCATGCATCCCTCTGAGTCAAATGAGAATAATAACAGAAACTTCTGGTGGGTATGGTGAGGATGGATTTAACCTGGCACTCCACAAATGTTATTCTTCCATCCATTTCTTTGATGTGTTTTTAAATTGTCCTCTATTTGTTTTATTTTTATCTTATTGTGGTTTAAAAAAAAACCCATTTACATAGAGGTCTGGGGGAGATAGCTCTATTGCGAAAGTGCTTGCGGTACAAGCATTGGGCTCTGCATCCAGATCCCCTGCATCCATGTCAAAACATAAAAAAGTCAGGCACAGCAGTGTTGTGCCTTTAATCATTGCCCTAGGAAGGCTGGGGTGGAAGGATCTCAGAGGCTTGCTGGCTAGCCAGTCAAGACAAATTGGCAAGTTCCAGGTTCAGTGAGTGTCCCTGTAACCAAAAAGATAATCATGTGAAAAGAGCTAGGAAAAGACATCTTAAGTGGATATCTAGCCTCTGCGCGTGCACACACCCACACATACAGATACACACACGCACACATAAGCATACACATGCATACATTACATGCATACATGCATAAATAGGATATACCCTCTTGATCATGTTTGCTTGGTTTCCAGCTTGTGGCAATCCTCCTGCCTTGACTTTGCAAGTGCTGACATGAGCCATCATGCACTCTTAACTAATTTTTGAGTATATATTTATATTACTGTGGACTATTCCATCACCCTGACAATCTCTAGGGGGTCTGATGGAACAGAACACTGTTTGTAATAGACCTTATATTACATAAATATATTATAAGCAAACAATACAGAAACAAGGATATAAAAGTCTCTGAATAATGCATATGTATACAATACACATATATTTGATCCCATATAATTCTGATGGCTAGTCTCCAGACAAGTCACTTCTGCTGCTGAGTAGTTGGGGTTTACATCCATGAAAGGCAGCCGATGGCTGTCTGCATACCCAGAGATGCACATGGCCCCCTCTCCTAAGCACCAGCAGCAGCTTCCCATAAGCCCTGCAGTTGCTCCTGTTGCTCTCCCCTGGAGTTAAGCCTTCAGATGCTCCAGCAACAATGAAGGCTTAGCTCCCCATTGCTCTCATCCTTACTCCACGGAACAGAAGGGCTCAGAGTCACAGTAAGGAGAATCCAGCAAATTGCCTTTACGCTTTCGAGAAGGCGGAGCATGCGGAGGGAAGGCCCAACCCAGGTCCACCTTAGACCACCAGCTTGGATCTCTGATGGCCTTCCAGGACCATGCATGAACCCATGGGTCATGACAGTGAGCCTTACTGGTGCCAAAAGGTAGATAAGCAAAAGATCCTTTCCATACCCCTGGAAGGATACCACCAGAAAAGAAGGACAGCTTTCTACACCTCTGCAGTGGTTCTATGGACCCTGTGTGCTTTGCTTTATATACAATAAGAGATCTCACCCAGCTTCTCTGAGAACCCACAAGCCCATCAGCTGAGAGAAGCCTGAATCCTAAACCCTGTGCCTCTGGACCTCAGATGACTCTTCCCATGGAAGCCGCAAAGCTCTGCTTTCTGAGTCATTTAGCTGAGCATTTACTTCCTGGTGGGTCTCCCCCATCAGAATTCTGCATGCTCAGGCCCCAGAACCTTGTTCCTGGAGGTGGAAGCAGAGAAAGCTACTGTCTCCTCTCAGCACTTTATTCTTCCTGGCCAAGCATGGACATAATGCAGATGAGCTCCCCTGGGGCCTCCGGAGCTCCTACTGCCTCTCAAAAGGACTCGTCAGGTGACATCATTGTCCAGTTCCCAGCCCCTCTTCTCTCTACAGAGACCAGGGTAAGAAGATGATGACTGTGCTGTGAGATTTCCAAACAGAGGGGGGTGGGTAATAATTACAGGACGCCTGTTGTGTCATTTACACCATTCTATCACCTCTTTGAAGTCCCCCATCATAGTTGGGAGGAGTCATGGTGTTTCTGTTTTATTAATGAAGAAACGTACTCAGATAGGCTTAATGGCTCCTCTCTTAAGGCCACAGCTAGCAACTGTGGCACAGGTTCGAATCTAGAGCCAGATCCTACGTCTCTGATCTTTCCCAACTTTGTTGATGTCTTTTAGTGAAGACTGTAGTGTGTTTTTGTTTTTGTTTTTGTTTAATCTGAGCAAATCAGACTAAGCCGGAAGTGGCCCCAAGAGCCTCTCAGCCACCCAGTATGAACCTTAGGAGCATAACTTTTTCTCCCTGGTCTCAACACTCCACAAATCCAATAGGAAACTCTCTCCTCCTAGGGGTTGTTTTCCTTAATTGGAACGTGTATAATTGGTTCTCAGTGGTCTGCTAAGCTGGGAAGAACTTTACCTGGGCAAGAGGAACATAAAACAAAGTAGGCTAGGTGCCAGCATTCGGATGTTTGAGACAAGACTGAGCTTCTTAGCAGTCTGTTGTCACCCTGGACTTCCACTTCACACCAGTGAGGCCACCTGCTCCAAGCAGCCCCAGCTCCTTAGCCACGCTCAAGCGACAAACCAGGTTCCTACAACAGCCATAGGTGGAAAAGATTTTCCCACAGTCAGATATGACAGCCTCAGCAATGGACCCTCCAAGACTTCACCCCTGGGGACCTGACAAATAGACTAATTAGCCCTGAGTTCCAGTCAAGAAATGAGTCTCCCACCCACTCTCATGTTAGCCTCTAGAAATTAATAGACCCAGCAGCTCCAACAAAGTGGTGTGGCAGCTATTAAGCTGCAGCAATCTAATTGCAGTAAGACAGTGGGAAGAGGAAAGCTGGTAGAGCCAGGTGCCCTGGGATACAGGCTAATTGCCCCACCTACTGGGCACCATGCATGCCACACATGTGCAGGAGTAGGCAGAAGATGTCACTCTCCCAACACAAGATTTGTGCCTCTAACTACAGCCAAATCTCCTTGCTCCACCTCCATGGCACCTCCCCCCCTAGTCTTTTGGCAGACCCAGTTGGTTCCCGCCCCCCCCCCAGGCTTCAGTTCACTTCAGATCACACCTCTGCCTATTGTTAGCTTCCTCTGCTTTTCTATCATTTTAGAGACCCTGGGGGCTTCAGTGAAGGGAGGGAGGGAGGGAAGGCACGCATCTGGGTAGGGTCACAGCTAGCCCCTTTGTTATGGCATCTTAACTCAAGGAAGAAGACCTCCATCACCTGTGCTGATGTGGTCCAGCCTGCACACAGCTGAGCATGCAGAGATGATGCTGGATTTCAGTCCCATCTGGTCCTTGAGCATATAGCACCATCTGCACCCTCCAGTAGGAGCGTCCCCCCCCCCCCCGTGTCAGAGGACTTCCTTTCACCCTGGCTTCTCTGCTTAAGAATGGTGTGACCTCGTGTAGGTTACTAATGCCTCAGAGTCTCTTTTCCCATCTGTAAGATGGGGATTAAAACAGCACTTGCTGCCTCAAAGGGATTTTAAGATTAGTTCAAGTACGGTGTTAGTCAGCATCCGTTAGAGTGCCATTGTTGGGGCCAAAAGAATTAGGCACGTGCCAAAGACTTTGGTTTTTAGACCAGCAGTGCCACCACAAGAAACTTAGGAAGTCGAGGGATAGGACCAACAGTCTGGGCTTAAGCAGGCCTGCAAGTTCTGACTCTTGGCTGAATTGTTGTAGAGCACAAAGAACAATTGAGAGGTGAATCGGACCCTAGGACTAACTAGGGCACTGAGACTCACAGCCATAGGCGGGAGTGGGGAAGTGTGGGGGGGTAAGGGTAGGGGGCACACCCGTGCAACTGAGGAGGTGTTTCAAAACTGATGCTCCTGGTATAAGAGGCCCCCAATTCCTAGATGCTACCAACTTCTGTGGTGTAAACATTTCCAGTCACTATCATGTTTCATGCAGCCCACAGAGTCAGGAAGACATGTACAATGGGCTCTCCGCAGCTGAAGCAAGCTGGCTTTTCCATGTAACAAATGCCGACTCTGCCTACAGGCTCCATGCTGGGCACTCAGGTGCACAGTAATCTCATCTCACTCTATCAGGAAACAGATTCAAGTCCTGCTAAGTCAATGTTTCCAAGTCACGAGATGGATAAGAGGAAAAATTACACAGCTGTGCAAACAAATGTATAAACATCCCAGTTCTCAGGTTGCTGAGGCGAGAATTGTTGAGAGTTCAAGGCTACCCTCGAGTACATTGTAAGTTCAAGGCCAGCATGGACTATTTATTCTATCTCAAATTCAAAACAACAAACAAACAAATGTGTGGGCTTTTTAAATCCTGACTCCAAGGCAAGCGAAAGAAACATTTTCTGATGGAGATGCTTAGCAAAACATGAAAACTTAAGCAAATATCACTAACATGGGATGGAATTACCCCTGCATAGAAAGTATCATTTAACCCAAATCCCCTACGGATATAGATCAATATAAATTAATAATGTTCTTGTTCCTTTAGGCACCAAATTTTGCAGCTCTCAATTATGTATTAAAAATTACGTATTTCCTTCTTAAGGGAGCTACAGGTTCTTCTATCACCTAAACTAAATGGGTTTTATGTTAACATGTGGCACAGGCACCAGGAAGCTGGTTTAGACACCGTGGTGTGGATCTCTCGGTGCTGCCTTAGGATTCCTGCAGTGTGCTGGCTGCTTACATTGCAAATGGCGGGTCGCCATTGCAAAGGGATCTGTTTAAAGCTCCAGGTGTGTGTTTCTTTCCTCATGGTGGGCTGTTGTTTCTTGCTTCTAGCAGGACAAGTGATTCTGAGGTCCTGTCCTCTCAGAGATGAACTGGGCTCAACAGTCCTAGAAGGAGCAGTGAACTGGTGGAAGGAACGATTAGATAAGGAGCAAGCAAGGCTATGAGGGCTATAGTGGATGGGCTCTGTGGCCTAGCTAGAAGCTCTCCATAGTCTTTTGAGAAGCCGTGTCTGTCGTTGAATGGACATCAGGCACTGGGATTTGGTCTGCCATGTGGCCCTCAGTCAACATAAGTTGGTTTACTACAAAAAGTGGTTGTCAAGGGCCTGACTACAGACATTTGCTGCTGCTCCTTGCCTTCCTCTGCCCTCACCCCAAGGACCTGGCTCAGTGTCTCATTTCTCAGAACTGAAAGAATGTTTCTTGGAGTCAGGAGATGTAACTATGCTACTGCCTAGTGCTGTGACCACAGGACCCTGTGAGCCTCCACGCTCTTGTTGAAGCTTTCGAGGTCTGGAAGACATTGTGAGCCTCTCTGTTCTGGTCCTAACAGGGCAGCAGCCACCATCCATGCTCCCAGAATCTTCTCTTCAGCCACAGCAGCCTCTGCTTAGAAACCCTACAGTTCTTTTCCATTTTGGTTCAGACACAGAGACAAGAAGCCGTACTGTGGCGTGTTGGACCTACAAGAGCCCACGTGCCTGCTTACTATCATGTCCTTCCATTGTCACTCCCTGTTTGTGCCATTCCTGGCCTAGAATTCTCCCAGGCACATGACCTCCTGACTCCAACTCTCTTTCTATGACTAGTTCAGGGGGCTGGGGAGGGGAGGGGAAATCATGACTTGTAAGCTTAATTCGACCATTGTTTGTTTTTGCAAATAAAGTTTTATTGGCACACAGCTTGGCCTATTCACTTCTGCATAGCCTGTGAGTGCTTTCATTTGCAAGGGCAGAGTTGCAACAGTAATGCCGGGGTTCCTGCAAAGGCCAAGCATCCGCCCTCTAGATGTCATGGGAAATGCTTGCTCACCCTCATCCACGTTTCAACCGATTCCTTTAAGCCTCTGCTTGAAGACCGCTTCTTCCAGAAAACCTGCCTTCTTTCCCAGCCTGTGTTCCTTCTGAACATCTGTCCGTTGGACACTGCTGACTGCCTGTCTGTCGTACTATGGCATAAGCCTTCTCGGAACGAGAGTGGCTTGCTTAGCCTGCCCTCTTATCCCCAGGGCTTGGCTCATTGCCTCGTGTCTCATAGATGCTCAATTAAATATAACTGAACAAATGCACCAGAAACTTTATCTCATTTAATCCCCAGCAAATCTACAAGGGACAGACCATTTTATATTCATTTTAAAGACTTTTAAAGCCCTGCATACCAGCAAGGTTAGGTAATTAAAGTCTCCACGGTCACAGTCCGATAAGCACCACAGTGGAGATTCAAACGGACTTTCTCCATCACCAGAGCCCCTGCTCCTAACCACTGCATTATCTGGTTAGAAAGGGTCAAGACTGTAACCATGGGAACCGGCTTAGCACAATGCCTGGCATTGGCAGAACCTGCATAAACTTCGCCAAGTCCCTCCCCCGTCTCTGCCCAATACTTTCCTTCTCAGCTGTCAAATAGGAGCCCTCAGGATCTTTTCTGGGGTGTTAGGGACTTGGAAAATCATCAGCCTGATGTCTAGCATTCCCTGCTGCTGCTGGGAGCCCTGAGGACCTGTAGCTCACAGTCCACTCACTCCTGGTGAAGGTGCTCAGGGGTGTCTTTTGGCCACTTTGTTCTGTTTTGAGTAGGTAAAAAGGGATCGGTTTTAAACCTCAAGGGACTTGCTCACACCACTGTCCGAGGTGCACACAACAGTAGAGCATGTAATAGTTTGTGCACATTTAGACAGACGCTCTTTGTTCTCAGCACCATTGGGACCCAGCTTCTCCTGCGGGGGCTGATGAAACCCTAAGCCCTGCTCCAGAGTCAGAAGCTTCAAATACTTATTGATCTTTGCTTGCTGGGCCCTGGCCCATGTGGTTTCCTTTCATAAATTTCCCTGCTTCTGTGTTGCAACCCTGTCATCATTCACACTTGAGAAATGTAGGCTCATTGGTATTTTTAAAAACAGTAAAAAGGAAAAAAAAATGCTTGAATTAAGTACACGCATACGAGGTTAATGGTGAATAAATGAACCAAACCAAAACTCAGAAATGACAAGCTACTTGCTCAGCATCAACAACCGATGGGGATTAAACTAGGACTTGAACTTAGATCCTACGTATTGCTTTGCTGATTGGCTCAGGATAGGTGTGGGCTATATTGACCTTGGAGTGTAGGCCTTCCCTCATGCCTCTTTGAACCAAGTGAGCTTGTTTGTTAACTACAGTCCTGAAAGGAGGTACCTGGAAATGGCCCACATGAGCTCACTCATCCGTGAAATGGAAGTGAGTGACAGAATCTACACAAATGCTACAGCTTGAGTGTAGAGTGAACCCCAAGGACCTGTGGGTTACAGCTGGTGCTGTTGGGAAGTAGTGGAAATTTTAAACCATGAAGCCAGGTAGGAGCTCTGGCTACGTCCTCACTCCCTTTAACTTTTTGACCATGGTCATGAGGTCAACAGCTTTTCCACCTCACATTGCCTGCCATGATGGACCAAACTGGGCCCAAAGCAGCAGGTCTCAACCATGGACTGAACCTCTCAGTACGATGAGCTCTAATGGCCCGTTTGTCTCCAGACATTGATTGGCTCTGGTTCTCGTTATAATAACTGCAAGCTGGTTGATGAGATATTGTACGGTGTTCCTGGTAAGCAACTGAAGGCATTTGCTGAGCTGTAAGCAGCAGACGGGTAGACAGCATATGACTATGTATGTAATGGGAAAGCAGGCGATCAGAAGTCAGGGGATCTGGGTTCAGATTCTTCCTTGCCAGTCATTTACTGTGTAGTCAGGGTAAGTCAATTTTGCTACCTCAGATCGGCCTAATCTCCACGCCCTTCTTCACTTATGTGGATTATGGGAGGTAGTCACAGAGTCAAGGTCGATTAAATGCAAGTTCTTTACGGTCCAGTTCTTTCCTTTCTAGACTCACCTAACGTCTTGAATCATAATCATTTTTTAAATTACAGTTCTAAGTTGAAGTTCACATTCTAAGGATGCTTATGATAAAATACATGAAACCGTGAGTGCCTAGAGTAGTGGTTCTCAGTCTATGAATCTCAACCCATTTAGTGGCCACATATGAGAAATCCTGAATATCAGATATTTACATTATGATACATAACAGTAGTAAATTATAGTTATGAAGTAGCAATGAAATAATTTTCTGGTTGGGGGTTACCACAGTATGAGGAACTGTATTAAAGGCACACATCACAGCATTAGGAAGGTTGAGACCCACTGTCCTAAAGCTTCTCCATATGGGATGGAGACGTGGCAATCAGGTGTGGGAGGACACCACAGCAGGAGATCCCAGGGATGACCTGAGATGGCTAGAGTTCCACAGACTTGGTGGGACAGGTGAACAACTTGACAGAGATAAGCTTAAGGGGCTGGGAGATGACTCGTCTTAGCAAATGGGGGGATGTGGGTTCTCATCTGTAGCCTTGTTAAAAACAAAACAACAATGTGGCAGTCCATGCTTGCAATAGGGTACCACTAGGGAATCAGAGACATGCATTCTTTAGGTTGTGCTGCTCAGGCAGCCTAGTCTAGCCAGTGATCCCCAAGTCTCAGTGAGAAACACCATTCTTACCCACAGGACAAGTGTACTTGAAGACTGATGTTTGAAGTTTACCTCTGACTTCCACACATGCCTGTATGTACACCCACCCCAAACATACATGCACACACGCACACACACACACATTTAAAAACACCAGCTTAAACCATACCAGCCTCCGTGATGTGCACCCAGCATACAGGAGTAATGTTCATTAGCTATAAGCCCATTGTCTCTGCTCATATAACACACCTTATATGACACAAGAGCCGTCTGTGGTCATGAGTGAACCCCAAACTGAGAGCTAGGGTGACATGGGGAACAAAGGGAGTTGTCAAAGTCCACCAGAGGCCTTATTTGCTCAGCCACAGACTACACCTAGATATGCACTGAATGCACTGGAGTGCAGAATGCTGCAAAAACCTAGAATTCTGGGACAGCAGCAGCATCTAATGAAAAAAAGAGATCAAAAACTAGTACAGGGCGAACTAGGAAGATCCAGAACAATGCAGGCTTTCTAACACTTCCACTCAGTTTGTCTAATAGAGCGTCTTATTGGAAGTTGGCCACAACCCATTTGTGAGTTATGAAATCAATTGAGTGAACCAACACCTGCATTTAAAAAGTGAGATCTCTATATGGAGTGGAGAAGGGGGAATTCATAAGCAGAGGTAATGAATACTGCATACATTTGTGTTTCAGTTATGCATAGAGGTATGCATGCATCCTGAATGACTCCCTGCATGCAAATTATATTCCAAATATGCAAACTCACAATACCCAGAATTTGTAGAGCTTACCTGTCCACTACTCTATCATCAACACCTAGCACAGTCTATGGATGATAAGTGATGTTTAATAAGTATACAGTTGGTATCCATAGACTCCAAGCCTTGATTGCTCCTTGTAATTAAAGGCTATCGATTAGAACATTTGTGAATCAGTGCTTTTGGGCATTCTTTCCATGACACAACTCTGGACTAAACATTTTGCTGTACTTCAAGGAAGTTCTGCTACCATCCCTATCTTACAGATAAGAAAATGAAGATTTGAGAAGATTCAAACTCAGGCAGAACCACTACTATAGTGCACTGTCCAAGGATATTGTAATTTCTCTGGCTGTAGATATATATATACACATATATATGTAGATATAGATATAGTCAACCATTTGGCAAATATTTGAATCATTACTTTAGTCAGCATCATTTGGCATAAGCGTTTCCACTTGAGAGCCCACATCTCTTCATGTTTCCTTGCATTTGATTCTGAGTTAAGTATGTAGAAAAGAGTATATAAACAAAGGCCTAGTTGCCTCCTTGACCTGACTTTTGTCAACCCCTTCCTTTGGGCTCAGTTCCCTAAAGCTACATCTTGCACATCAGTCTCTTAGAGAGCTGCCCATCCCTGATAGGACCACAGGGTGTTCACGCCCTCCTTGGGGACGCTCACCACACTTGGAATCAGATAACTTCTTATGCCATTGTCCATTTTCCCCACCAGATGTTACACTCCTTGAGAGTCAAGATCCCTGTCCCCAGTGCCAAGTGTGTAATCAGCACTTGGTAAACATGTGATCACAGGGATTCCGTTCTCCTTTTGTGGCTTCAGCTGCCAGGCCTAGCTTACGAAGGCTATTCTGTATACTCTGTTGGACTGAATTCTGAAATTCTCCTAGGCAGGTCACCGCACTTTAGTCTTCAGCGATCACATCTTGAAAGAATAATGTATCCTGGCCTCTTCCAACTCAAAGAGTTGTAATGTGTAGTTTTCCTAAGTGCCTTGGGACAGAACATGGGAGAGAAACAGGGAGAGAGATATGGCCTAAGAGATGCCATGTGTGTATGTGTGTGTGTAGCGGGGGTGGGGGGTAGGGTCAGTGGAAATGCAGCTGTCTGGTCACATGGGTGAAGCAGGTGGTCATTTAACATGAAAGGTGACAGAAAGAACCTCTCCTTCCTATAACAAGGATTCCTCGAGGAAAGGTAGTCAGGGACAAATGGAAGAGTTGTGAGGACTCCGGAAACACACACAAGGACAAAAGACAGAGCCGCTGGGAGGAAGGACACCTGTCCCCAATAAGGAAGGACTTTCTAATAGGAAGGGTTTCTCAAGATGGAACATGCTGTCCATGAAGGTAGCGAGTTCTCTGACACGAGGCATTTAAGTAAGACTCTCCCTCCTGAGGATGTGTTTGCAGGGGGTCAATTGGAGAACTAGTCTACAGGGCTTTTATTACGCCATCCATCCTGTACCAGGAATGCAGGATATACACTCTATTTCTACACCAGAGCAATCAGGAGGAAGGCAAGGCCTTGTGGGGCAAGTAGGGGCCTTGGACATAGCAAGTAAGCAAAAGAGCAGGACTACAGGAGTGGCAAACGTGGAGAAAAGCCCTGCAGGAAAAGTCAGAAATTCCTGTTGGCTCATTCCTGCTCCTGTCTCAGTCTCTCTACAACTGGTTCTCATTATGTGTTGCTCCTCAGACTTATATAAAGCTGCCATACACATTCAAGTAGGGACTAGCAAGCCTTGGCTCCCAGGACAGATAAGTATGGCTCCTGTGAGCTTCCACCAGGGCATTCCTTTCAACCTGTCAAAACATAGCCTTATCAATTTATGTGCATCTCTGTCTCACCTGATACAGACTGCTGACTCATCAGCTTGCATAGCAGGGTCATAGGTCAGGTTTGAGGGAAGCTTCTCGAACATAGATTGTCTCCGTAGAACACGTCACAATTTTTCTCATGAGATGGCATGTCAACATTGCATTGTAGGAGTTAGTTTAAACAGAAAAATTACTAGGGGAACCACACACACACACACACACACACACACACACACACACTATAGCACTCAATAGTCCATGAAAAAAACACTTGTTGACAATGTCAGCGCTGAAACAACACAGCAGAACATTGCCACGTTCAAGCTCAGCTGGAGATGCACACATTGAGTGAGTCAAATTTTTGCCTCGCCACATGTCTATAAAATTGGTTCGAGTATTGATAGGGGGTTTGCAAAAAGATTTCACCAAGCAGTCAAATGTGCAAATACAGATCTCACAAATAATGAGAACCAATTAGACCTGTCCATGCTGGGCTGTTTGGCTGTCAGCAAGATGTGCTCAGATTTCCAGTCATGATCTCCAGTCTCTGGGATGTAACTCGGGATGTGGTCACCAACCTTTCTGCCCAAAGGCCCCAACCTTGGCAGTTCTTGGATAATGTAGTGACAGATAAGTATCATATCCAGAGGAGCTCTGGAATGCAGGACACCTGTGTTGGCTCTGATTACAAGTGACACCCCAGTGATTCTCTCAGAGATTTAACGGACTCCCCAACTATCAAGGCTTCAGTTGTAAAACCTTCCACAAAAGGATCAGGAGGATGCCTGGGCCTCCTATCTGGACAAATTTAAAAGTTTCTTTTGTCTGTATCCTAACACCCTCTATTTAAAATGAGATTTCCTCCTCCTCCTCCTCCTCCTCCTAGACAGGATCACTAGCTTAGGCTCCCTGTGTAACTAAGGATGACTTTGAACTTCTGGTCCTCCTGACTCTCTACCTCCTACATGTTAGCACTGCAGGCATGTGACTCTATGGTTGTTTATATGGAACTAAAGAACAAAACCAGGGCTTTTATGCATGTTGATCACTCTCTCAACCGGAATCTCCAGATACTTTTCCCCCTGTTTTTCTGAGACGGTCTTAACCTATAATCCAGACTAGCCTTGAACTTGCTTTGTAGCTCAGGATAGTTTCAAGGTCATAGTCCTCTAGCCTTACTTCCCAAGTGCTATAATTATAAGTATAGTATGACCATGCCTAACTTTCTTTTCTAATATAACTGAAATTCTCCCAGGCTATCTTCCAAGATGTTTGGGGATGGCCCCCTGGCCTTTCGCACACTGAATCACGACAAGGACATGGCAGAGTCAGTAGACAGGAAGACTCCCTCCCTCTTCTTTCTCTACCTCCCAGAAGACTGGAGGCACGTCAACATGTGCTGCTGAGGAATCAGGGAGCTCAAGCATGCTCAAGACTTTCCATCTAAGAAAATTATGGCCAAAGAACATGACGGCCAGGTCATTGCAGCTTCATTTGTTCAACGCAGCAGGTAAGAAGTGCTGTGGGAAGGCAGTGGTGCTGATGCCTTGCCTCTGAGCTCTGATTTCTAGGTGCCAACTGAATTAATGTTTTCCATAAAGCATCTAGACAGGAGGAAGCTGGTTACTCTCCATCCTGGTGCTGAAATCAGGGCAGCACTGTGGCTTCTGAGCTCTCGGCCTGTGGCTGAGAATGGCTTGTCCCTACCCTAGCTGGGTGCAGTGCAGGCTTCTGCGTAGGAAAGAACTTTTACTTGGGTCTTACTGTACTCTTGGAAGAGGCAGGATTTGTAGTTTGGGGGTGTCTGTTGCTTTTGTCTGATCAGGGTTGATCATACTCTGTGGTCCTTCCGTGTATTACGGCTTCTCCCAGAAGTAGCCTAGTTTGGGTTCTCTCATCTTTACGTCTATCCACTGCCACCAAATTGGGGCTGAAGGTCAGAGGATAAGCCAAAGGCACACTGAGAAAAGTCCAAGATCGGCGATAGAAGAAGAGAGTTAGGTAAGAGCCAGCTGGCAGAACTGATTTCAGCCAGACATGCCTGCCTGGCACGGGCTGGTACTCAAATGCCCTCTTCCAGGGTTGTGTGACTCCAATCGGAACAACCAGGCATGCTGAGTCCCTTACCAAGTCTGTGTCATTCTCCCTGCCCTGAACCAGGCCAGAATGTCTGGGACATTATAGGGAATATGGCAGAGACAGTGAGGTATATAGTTAGACATTGCCATGTGAGACAACGGGATTAAAAATTGCACAGTGTAGTAGAACCCTCAAAGAACAGCTATGAACGAGAGTTCATCTTGTTCTCAAGAGTTTTATGATACCCAAGAAGCAGAAATCACTATGTTCTTGCCTTTAACAAGAAGAAAAGTGGGAAGTGAAGGTAGGAACAAGGAGTGTGGGACTCAGCCCTGAGTCTCTCTATTAGCACACCTTGCCTGCCTCCTTGGGGAAGCTTCCTACCCCTCCACCATCCACCTTGCTTCTTTCTCCTGGCCCACCTGCCTGCACCCCAATGTCTGCTCCTAACTCTTGCTTTTCATTTGGAGGAGCTGGCTGCCGCAGGCTGTTTCATGGCACTGAATTAGCAAATCGACCTCTTCCAGCTCCCCCTTGCATGAGCTGGCTGAAGGGGCGCGGGGAGTGTCTCCAGGAGTTGGCAGACTTCCCCAGGCCGATCTCAGGGAAAAGCGTGATCGGGCACATGACGAGAAATAGATTTCAAATGTAGCACTTTAAAATCCTGCTCCTCGGCCCAAAACCAGCCCCCTGTTCGAAACTGTAAGTACCTCTTAATTTGTTCGCTGGCTGCTGTGTGAGTAAGCTTGTACGCTTCTGTGGCTGCTGAATTGTTCAGCAGAGCCGATAAGCAGGAGTCCCTGTGCTTTGGGGGAAAGAATCAGATGTGCAGGGAACCAGAGAGGCTGGAAAAGACAATAAGCCCTTTAAGATACAGCCCTCAAAGCCAGCTCATCTGCTCCCTGCCCTTTCCCCCTTTGGGCAGTCAGGGGAACAGCCAGAATATCTCTCCTGGGAGATGGCATTCTGGCTAGAGCCTGTTCCGGAGAACGGGACCTGTACTGAGTGGAGGAAAATGGAGAGGATGAGAGACAAATCAGTGAGTCCAGGGGCCTTTCAATTAAAACATGTAAATGCTGTTGCCTATAAGAGGCTTGGCACGTGAAATTCTCTTGAATTAAAAAGGAAGCAAGTGAGTTTAGAAACCCCACAAGTCTGGGGGCTCTGATGTCCCTGTTGGCTCTGAGCTACCTAAGACCTGGAGGGCACACTTGTATGACTCCTGCACAGTCACCTCTTTGGGTCATGTGAGTCCTGAGACTCTTATCTACTGCCACACCCGCTTCCTGCTGTGAGTGGGCCTGACTCACAAGTCCCCACTCCTGGGAAGATGGTGGTGAGAAGATGCTATAGCCAAGGGAAGACACTGACAGAGCGGGAGGATGGTGGTGACAACCTTCTGGGTTCATTTCATGTCAGAAATGAGATAGGCCCTGGTGTAACTCTAAACTAGCCTGTACATCCAAGGCCTCCTAGGAAAGGAGAGGACAGAAGACTCACTGAAAGGACCACACCCTTCACTCTACAAACAAATGGGATCACTAAGGGCTTTCAAACTCGATGAAACTCTCATAAGTCACTGCCTTAGAGAGTTCGCCTAACTGACCAACACCCCTAAGAACTGATGCTGTTCTAAGAGACAGAGATGATACTTTTTCAAACTCCACACCAATTCCCTCTCTCTTGGCTTCTTAATTAAAAAGGAGTGACTTTTCAGTCACCTTCAAAGCATTCCCAAGCCGCCTCCCCACTATGAGGAACTGTAGCCCTGAGTTTCCTCATCAAAGGCAGAGCTGGCTCTGGGGGATTGCAGCCCATGCAAGCTCCCCAGCTGGCCTGCTCTCACAGGTCTGTCCCCCAGCTGGGGAGCTGGCACTCCGAGGCTGCTGATTTCCAGCAATCAAACCCAGCTCCGGAGCCCTGAGCCAGGTCTCAGCAAAGACAGCTTCAAAGGATCTGCATATTTATGGTAAACTCCTTCCTCAAAATTGAAAATGTATTAGACAGAGACAATCACAGGATTCTCAGAGCTGCCTCTCCTATTGGCAAGCTATCTGAGCAATGGTTGTTCACTTGAGGACAGGAAGGACTTGGCTGTCACAGAGGCAGCTCAGAGTAAGAGGGTTTGGGGAGAAAGGTAAAGACCTGGGCAGGACCTCTCTATATGACCATGACATTCTCCATATTGTTCCTCGGCTGCTACATGAAGTGCAGACTCACTGACAGGCAATAGGTAGAAGGCTTTTCTGTTGTTCTATGTTTGATTGCTTTTGAAGTAGGGGATGGGGGTCAGGAGGTGGGGAAGGTTACAAACTCCACAGGCAGGTCCGCTCCGATTATCTTGAGAGAAGAAACCACTTCCCAGTGGCTTCTGCTGCTAATGACTGTAATAAGAATTCTGCTGCTCCTGCATCCCTCAGGGGTGCAACAGAGCCAAGACTTCAACTGTCAACACAGGAGGATCCCAGACTTCCCAGGGAGAGGGGCAGACCTGACTCTGCATGGGCAGCTCAGGCAAAGATGGCAGCCAGAGAGAGGAAATGGAGGGAGGGAGTGGGGTCCTGCAGGAACTTTAGGAAGTTGGCTCCAGATTTCCTTCTAAAGTCTCTGGGTGGTAAAGACCGCTGTTTGCAAGAGTGCCTTGGATAAGCCATCTCATCCATCCTCCTACTTCTGTTTAGGAAAGTGTTCAAATCATTCCTGAAATGAGCCCTTTGAATTCTGAGCTCAACTCTGTTTTGGAAAATAAGGCTATTTACTCACAACATTACTTTTCCTGGCACTCTCCAGGCCAGCCCTGTCGATTTCTCCATTTCTATAGAAACGGAGTCAAATGGTTCAGTTGTCCTAGGAAAAGCTGGCCTGGGTCTAGTCTCTATGAAAAGTGTACACGCAGAGGGCTGAGTGTATTACTGGGGAAGTCAGCAGGTAGAGTAACTAAATGACCCCAAGGCCCAGGGTTCAGAAGGAATGCGACATTTGAAAAATATATGCCCATAAGCCAGCTAATGTGGGGAATGGGAACCGAGGCTTCAGTCTCAGGTGACTGATAGACCCCCATGGTCTCAGTGCATCCGGTCCGCAGCCTTGTACACTGAAGAGCGCTGACAGCCCCTGCTTCTTCCTCGGTGAGAGAGTGGTAAGCCATGTTCTGTTGGGAACAGGTACAGCCCGCTGCTCAGCGAAGGGTAAAATAAGGGGTATATAATCAGAGAACTCTAAGGTAATTGCGGGCTGTAATTTCAGCCCCCTAAGATCTCGAGCTCTGAAGTGGAGTGTAGCTCTTTCATCCAGCATTCCCAGCCTATGACAAAGAGCAGATCTTACAGGAAAATTTTAGGCTAATTCGGGAATGGAAAAATGAAGGAGTGCAGTAAAAGCAATCTGTTTTTACATATCTGAGGAGCTGGCAAGGAAGAGGAAGCAGACTATTCTGGAATGTTCCATAGGGTAGAGTTAGGAGACAGAGGTTGACCCAGTACCTGGAAGAGTCTGAATGTTATGTCTAAAGGAGTTGTTAATTCCCCAGCCCAGATGGACTCACAGACAGGTTAGGTGTCTTTTTCGTGTCCCAGCGCAAACCATTCTTGAATTGGATTAGAAGATTAATTAAGAAGCTTAAAGATGTTCTCTACCCCCATGTTCTAGCTAAACATTGCATAATGGAAAGGCCCTGGACTCCGAGTTCTTGAGCCTGCCATTTCTCACCTTGATAGAGATGGAGATATATATATATATATATATATATATATATATATATATATATATTTATCTCTCTGCCTTAGTTTTTCCACCTACAAGAAGACAGAACAGCTTTCATGCCAGGCTGATAAAAGAATGTAAAAATTTAAATATATATGTACACCACCCAGCACAGTACATCATGTAGGCGACAATAAATGTGGGCTATTATTATGATGTCAGGAGAGCCAGCTTTGCACATAAGTATAGCCATTCAAACACAGTGCCAGGCAGAGCTATTTTCAATCATCTTCCAATCCTGTGAGACCAAATATGAGGGGTTACTACGCACGGAAAGAAAACTGAGCCCACCTTTCTTGGGATACACAGCGAACGGATGGGGAAGAGGCAGATCTGCATCTTTAGTTTGGGATGTCAAACCCCAAAGGCTTAATTAGACCCTGTTAAGCCATTTCCGATCCTTGGATGAAAGGTATGCTCATCTTATTACAACACTAACAACGTTGCTCAAGGGATGCTCACAGTTGTCTCTGATCTTTAGACTACGTTAAATGAAGGAAATTAAGGGTCTCCTAAAGACTTCCCTCTTTTCCTTCTAGTTTCTTTCATGGAAGATTTTTCCCAGACAGGACGGGAGACAACACTATTATAACACCCCTCAGCACATCTATGGGGGGGCGCAGCAAGAACAAACACTACGGTTTGAGACATGGAGGGAGAGGCTCAGGCAGTAATATTGACTCATACGCCTATAAATAATGGGGAGATGGTTCAGAATGTCCCCTACAGGACACGTAAGGAGCTCATTCCTCCAAGTGTGCTGTAGTGGAAGCTCCCAAGATGGCAAACACTCTCCATGCAGAATCAAAATAGTAATTTTTTTAAAATGGAAAAAAAAATTAAACTAAGTCTGAATTCTGAAAGACTATTTTTAAAATGGTAAAAAAAAAAATCCTTTAATCAGCCCCCGGCAGGGAATATGGTAGTTGGTTCAGACATTTTACCAATTATAGACCACTGGGTCCCTGCGTGGTGCTTTCTAAATAATCAAAACCAGCTCTTAATAGTAGTTCTCCCAGACAGGAGAGAAAGAACAGAACCAAAGCCAACTGAAAAGATGTCATTACTAAAGAAAGCCCATCCCAGCAGGGTGCTAGAATTGATGGTGGCAGCCGCCAAGGCAGCAGAGCAACAGACCAGAAGCAAGGCTTGGAATGGGGGCTTCATGTACCCAGGATCAGGAAGGGAAGCCAGGAGTAGAAGAGGTCAGAACATGGGTTTTAGAGTTAGACAAACTTGAATATAAATTCCAGTCTTTCCAGGTTCTTGGAGACAGTGAGGTGTGTGTGTGTGTGTGTGTGTGTGTGTGTGTGTGTGTGTGTGTGTGTATGTGTGTGTGTGTGTTGTATGCATATAAACGTATAGTTATGTGTACCCCTGTGCACACATTTGAATACTAGAGAAAAACAGCAGTGTCTTCCTCTAGTGATCTCTGCTTTACTGCCTTGAGATAGGGTCTCTCACAGAACCTGAAGTCACATTACAGTGAGGCTGACCAGCTAGGAAGCTCTGTCTTCACCCTTCAGTGCAGGGGTTACAGGCTTGCATAGACACACCTAGCTTTTTAGTGTGGGTACCATGGATTTGAACTCAGATCTGCAGGTCTGCTAATAGTCTCTCAGTTCCTTCCAAGGTGATGTTGGTGCGGGAAAGGAAGTGACAAGGAGCCGGAGAGACATCTTATGCAAATCATCTGAGTAGCAGACTCCACATGGTGCTTTGTGCTTGTCCCTTCCTTCCCCCGCCCCCTCCACACACACACCAACATCACCTTGGAAAGAACTGGGAGAATATCAGAGCAGACATTCCTCCTGTCCTGGGAGAGAAGCCTAATTAGTTATCCCTCCTTAAACCATTTCTTCACCCTGCGATAAGCGGGGGAGGACGCCCGTCAAGAGGCAAAGATTGGGTGGTGATTGGGATGGGACCTGGGGACCGGCGCTGGGAAGCTGCATCTGTGCACGAGACACATCATACACAGTTTCCAGTTGGTGCTCACGGCATCAGAACCAGACAGAAAAGCAGCAGGACAGTCTCCAGACTTGCTGAAAAGCCGAGGTCATAAAGAAGATTCTCACTCTCCACTTTCTAAGTCCAGTCAGGACTGGGTGTTCCCGAGGGTATCTGAAGGTCAAAATGACAGGCGTCTTAATGGTCACTTGTGCGGCAGATTCCCTTCAGTGTTAGCTCAAAACAATGGGGCAGGGCGCAGAAAGGCCAAACCAGCAAAACCACTCTGCTCATAGAACACTCTCTGATTAGCCCAGTACTTGCCAAAGGCCAGCCTGTGGTCACCCCATCATTCTAATCACCCGGGTGGGTGCTAGCCAAACTAACAGATTCCTAGAACACAGTGCTTTACTAAGTGAAAATGCAGAGCTGTGGAGCCTGGGGGTGCACCTTATAAATCAGGCTCAGTGGTTCACCCTTGAGCGGACTCATGTTTGAGAAGCCTACTGCTTACCGCTAGTGGGCACTGCTGATGCAAGGTAGCCACCACATGAAGAAAGCCCCAGGGCAGACTCCTAGATCCTGGCCAGGCTGGGCTAGAAATGGTACCTGGTGGGCAAGGCTGATGATGGCGACTCCTTTCCATGTTCATTATAAAATACGTATTTAAAAAATTCATTACCGAAGAACATTTTAACAGGAAAAAAAATGTCCTTTAAAATGATACCATATTCCATTTGCCTTTACGATGCATTTCTGGGAGTCATCTTGAAGGGGCTCTCACCAATAAAGTTAATAAGCGTGCACTGATTTTATCAGTGTGTAATACTGACTGAATCAGTATGCTTGTTTAGGGCTCAATTCTATGCAGTTCTGTTGTATTGGTTTGGTGGTACTGGGAATCAAGCAAAAAAAAAAAAAAAAAAGCCACTCTACCACTGACCTTAGCCTCCCGCCTCCCTCCCTTCATATATTTTTAATACTGATTTCCATCAGTTTTTTAAAAAGATGTATTTATGTTCTTTATGTATTCAAATGATGAATACTCTATTTGCATGTGCACCTGTAGCTGCATGCCAGAAGAGGGCATCAGATGCTGTTATAGATGGTTGTGAGCCACCATGTAGGTGCTGGGATTCAAACCTGGGTCCTCTGGAAGAGCAGTCAGTGCTCCTAACCACTGAGCCATCTCTCCAGCCCTAATTTCTATCAGTTTTGGAAAAATTTAAGTTTTTGTTAGTTCTTTGAAAAATTCATACAATGTGATTTGATTGTGTTCACCCTTCCTTGCCCCAGCTCCTCCCCAAAGCCAGCCTGAGTGGCAGCTGGGACAGAAGGAAAATGAAGCCAGAGAGAGGCATTGAACCCCATCAGCTGTCCATCAATTGGGAGTAGACAGAAGATAGGGAAAGCCATGAAGGAGGCACAGGATGTGGACTCTTTTCCTGGGAAGAATCAAGGTCCAGGGGAGGTTGGCAAAGGCTGGGCCGGGGCTCTCTGGGCTGGGTCTGAGCTCTCTGGGCTGGGCCGGTGCTCTCTGGGCTGGGCCAGGGCTCTCTGGGCTGGGCCTGGGCTCTCTGGGCTGGGTCTGGGCTCTCTGGGCTGGGTCTGAGCTCTCTGGGCTGGGCCGGGGCTCTCTGGGCTGGGCCGGGGCTCTCTGGGCTGGGCCGGGGCCCTCTGGGCTGGGCCGGGGCTCTCTGGGCTGGGTCTGAGCTCTCTGGGCTGGGCCGGGGCTCTCTGGGCTGGGTCTGAGCTCTCTGGGCTGGGCCAGGGCCCTCTGGGCTGGGCCAGGGCTCTCTGGGCCAGGTCTGGAGCCGCCTGAGCAGCCTGCTCTAATCACTCCTCCTACGCTATGCTCTTCACACTAGGACTTCTTATCCAGTTGTATTTTTCTCAGAGAACTTAGCAGGCTGGCATAATGTTACATATGTATATATTTTTTTGCCTGTCATCTGTCCTCTGCTAGAGCATATGTTGCACAAAAGCAGATCTTTCTCCTCTTAAACCAGTACCTAGAAGGGAGACAGCGGTACTCAACAGGTATCAACTTGAAAGAGTAAATGAAGGCTCCTTACTCAGATCCCCCAAGAAGATTGGGGCTCAGGGAAAAGTCTCCCTGACAATTTTCCCAGAGGCTTGCAGCCTCTGCATTCAAGGATGATGAGCCAGGGGCATGATTTGAGTTTAATAGTCCCAAATTGCAGCTCTCGTTCTCTCTGGGTTTTTTTCCCCTACATCACTTACTCTCACCAGACTGTGTGAGCTCTCTCAGTGTAAAGGCTACATCTGCTTTCCCCAGGCCCAGCGTGATGTCTGACACACAGCAGATGCTCCATAAAAGACCCATCAGGTAAATGAAGGAACTGCCCCAGGATTCCAGCTACCCACTTGACCATGCCCCTGTCTGAGGAGATGAGGGAGGTGCTGCTGACATTCAGAACCCAGCCTTGGAGGCCAGCTTCCTTTCCCTGGATCCTTTCTTCTCCTCTGTTCTCTTCCAAGAAGAGTAGCCCTCCAAAACGTCACTGAGAACTCTCTGGGGCCCATGTAAAGTCAAGGGTCTCCTCTTGGTTGCAGAGACCATGTGGCAAGAGACAGATGAGATAGGCTTCTATGTTGTAGGGTTCTGTGAGGGTCACCCTGGATACCTGTTAGCCAGATCTGTTCCTAGGTCCTATCCTGGGCCTCCCTTCCCAGACCCCCAGGGGGTAGAACCTAAAATGGTACATTTGATAATCACCAAGCTTTATACATAATTTGCCATAAGGTCTTGGGTTTTAGGCAGGGCATACACGGATCCCAGACCAGTTCCACCATGACTTAATTGTTCAAGGGCAAGTCAATCATAAACCTCACAAACAAGTGAGGGCATTCATAAAATGTGTCCATTTGGGAGATAGAAAGAGGGATAAATCAATAAAACATTTTACACACAGATAATACACACATAAAGAGCTGGCATAATGGTGTGTGGCTATAATCCTGACATGGGAGAGGTGGAAATCAGAGGCTCCTCAGGTCTTACTGGCCAGCCAGTCTAGCTGAATTAGTGTGATCTGGTTCAATAAGAGAACTTATCTCAAAAAAATAAGGAACTTTAGAGCTAGATACTCAACCCCAACTTCATACATGCCCATACATATGTATATATACATATATATGTGTATATATATACATACATACATACACACATCTGAACGTATACATGAACACATATACCTCATACAAAGTACCTATTTTTTTTTTAAAGATGGAAGGTAAATAAAAGTGTCTACTTTGTAGGCTTATACAAGCAAATGCATGTTAATACTTACTACGGCAGAAGGCTTGTGGTAAGTATTCAATATATGAGAGTAGCCACCATAATGGTGCTGATGATGAAGATAAAGCTAATGGGTCTTCCTAATTCGCTGAAAGGATGGCTATTCAAGTCCTACAGTGGGATGCCCCCTCATCCAACCACTGTGACAGTCAGGAGATCTTTAATATTTGCCTGCTTCCTACTGTAATTGGTGTCTGACTCAGTCTTTCCAGCCTTCCCTGCATTAGAGAGGCCTTGGGATGGAGATGAGAGAGATGCTTAGAGGCACTTGGAGTGGTTGTCAGAGTCTGCTTCCTCTGGTAGAGGATCAGAGAAAAGGGAACAAAAGGGTTTAATGGAGAAGGAAGAACTGTACAGAAAACCCAAGTTCTCTGAAGGACATAGCATCTCAAAGGTGATGGAAACAGAGAGCTGTAGACAGCGGAGCACGGGAGGGGTGGACTGGAGAAGAGCAGGAGAAGGGTCAGGCTATCCCAACTGTCCTAGCCCACATGGGATCCACCCTTTGCCTTAGCGATGGTACCCCTGGAGTCCAGCAGGGGTTCCAGGCTTGGAGGAAATCCCCTAATGCTTTCCATTGCTCCCAGAAAAAGAACAATCTGAGAGTGCAGAGGACCTGGGCATTCCTTTCTAAGTGACACTCCCTTGTCCTCTCCCTCTATAAGGCACACTGCTGGCAGAGCCCATGTGGGCTGATCTGGGACCAGAAAGGAGGTAATGACTGCAGTCCTGGAGCCTAGATCAGAATGGATGCTATTTGGGGAGACACTTGACATCTGCAGGCCCCTGGAACCAGAGACAAGAGAAAAGGGCAAAGAGGAGGCGTCCAACACTTTGGCAGCATGGGTGGGCTTACCTGCCGAAACCCATTCCTGGTGAACTGTAAGATTTTCAAGGCATAGTTGGACCTCTGGCCTTTGCTGTTGAATTCAATGTGGCCGGTAAGACCTTCCAATTCTACCTGTCCAAGAGAGAGTGAGTTACAGCACCAAATAGGTCCCACCAGAGCTGGCCCCAGGTAACTTGCTACTCCATGCTACTTCACAATGTTCAGAAAACCTCTTTCACCTACTCTGAAGCCACAGAATCTGAGTACAGGAAGAGGGGGCCCACACCCAGCAACCCCAAAGCAACTATGTAAGCCAACAGGAGCCACCACACTGACTTGAGGTCAAAGTCAGTTCTCCCTGGTGGTGGGGTTGGGTGGGGTGAGGAATTGTTACGAGCATTTTCCTTTTTTGGGAATCTGCTGACCCTCAGCCAGCAGGAAGTCAGGGTACTCCTGACTCACTGCAAAAATCTAAGATCCTCCACACCTTCTCTCTCTAATGAAAGATGTCTTCTCTGTGAACAAAAAACAAACAAACAAACAAACAAACAAAACATGACTGGAAAAACCAAGCATCAAACTACAAGTCTGCAGGCTGAGTCTCCAGAGGGCTCCTCTGTTCCAACATCATGGTCCCCTCCCAGATGTGCTGATCTGCACAGGGGCTACTACTGGGCAGGGTCCAGGATGCCACAGAATTCAGAACTCCTTTCTAGCTTAATATTCAAGAACTATTGTCTTGGGAATAAGCCGGCCATGGGTTCTTGCCAAGAGTGTTAAGAATGGGGAACAAATGAACCTACGATCTGCTCAACACAGGTGATACGTTAGCTAGGGCTGTGACCCTGTATCAAGCATCCCATCCCCTAAGGCTGGCCAAGACCAAGCCTTCAGTCGCTCCTCACCATGCGCAGGTAGTTCATGAGGCTGGTACCATGCTGCCAGATCTGGGCGGAGCCACAGGACAGGGGCTTCACACCAATCTCCTGGCTCCGGTTCAGCTCCTGTACTGCTGTCACCACAGCGTAGACAGCGTCAAAGAGCAGGGCTGAGGACAACTGGGAGAAGCAGAGAGCGCAGGTGGCAGCAGGGAGAGAAAAGAGGATGAAGGGGGGAAGAGAGAAAGTGCACAAAGGCAAATAAGGGGGCATGTCCGCTGCCCTCTACCTACCCCGCTTCTGGTCTCACACCCTTCTGCCTGTGGTCCAAGTGAGATATCAAGGCTTTGCAATCTACATCCTACTGACAAAGGCTGCTCTGACTTGAAGCATCAAGGTACATCTTTGGACTCCAAATTCATATTCTGCTCTTCCCTCCCTCCCTCCCTCCCTCCCTCCCTCTCTCCCTCCCTCCCTCCCTTCTTCCCTCCCTCCCTCCCTCCCTTCCTCCTTCTCTCCCTTCCCCCCTTCTCTCTCTCTCTCAGAAACAGCAGCTTCCATTGCTTCCAGGAATAAATCCACAGGATGATGGGAGGTGTGGTTGCTCATCTCAGGAGGAGAGAAAGAACTTGGCCACTCTTCTCAAACTTGCCCCCTCTACCAGGCTCAGCCACAGGTCAGTCCCCTATGAAACTGTTCCTTCCTGTATGTTCCTACCGCTACACTGTAGCCATACCATTCCATGTGAAGTGTATGTGTGAAATACAAATTCCATTCCTATGACAGATGACAGGTGGGTACAAAGGTAGGAGCAGGGCACTGATCAGGGGGACAGTCAGGAGGAGGGGTGATCTGTAATTACAAAAGTCTCTGTGGGTCTAAATTGCTGTCTAGTTGGGCAACAGAGAAAGTATTTTATGGAAGAAGCCACATTGGAACAAAGAGCAAAAGGATCTGAGTAGGCATGGCATGGGCCAAGGAGGTGGAAAGGAGACAGGCAGCTCAGAGGACATGACCACAGGAGCAATGGCTCAGAGATGAAAGTGAGGAGCATGACTGGAGGTGCTGGAGGGAGTAAGGACGCAGTGCACAGGCGAGGTCCATCCCAGGTGGACCGCAAGTGTACAACTGTCCCCGCAGAGATAGAGATGATCTAAGGAGACACTTGAGCCTCTCTCTTTGGCTATCAGATTATTGAAACAATGGCCTCTAAGAAATTGGAATTTTCCCCCAAGAATCTCGTGCTAGGAGAAGACAGAAGCCTGGTGCCAGACAGAGGAGGAACATGTCTCCTTGGAAGAGATTTCACAGTTTGACACCTCGTCAGATCATCTCTCAGGTGAGAGTGGAGCTTGGACAGAGGAGATGGGTGGGACCACACCCTGACCAGGACTGCTTAGTTATGTATGACTCTGTCTACTTAAACCTAATCCTCAGGGCAGCACCCCTGGATAGATTTGCAGGCCAGTTATTGGCCTTCTTTGTATCTCTTCCCAGTGTGGTCACATCTAGTACATTTCTCTCTCTCTCTCTCTCTCTCTCTGTCTGTCTCTGTGTGTCTCTCTCTGTCTCTGTCTCTGTGTGTCTGTCTCTGTCTCTCTCTCTCTCTCTCTCTCTCTCTCTCTCTCTCTCTCTCTCTCTCTCTCTCTCTCTCCTTTCACTTGTCTGTTTAATTGGTCTGTGGAGGGTGGGTGGCAGGACCTAACTCATTAGAGCTGCCAGGGCCTAGGTTGTGACCTTTGAACTGTAGAAACAAAGAAAGAAGGTCAGTGTAGCTGTGTTCATGTTTTTATCTTTCTGACTCAGTAATGTCCTTAAGACAAGAGACACGCAGGGACCTTCGTGTCTGTGTGCCGCTGACACCTAGCATGAGACCTGGTATGTGGCTGGCCCCAAAGAGATATCTCTTTTTAATAGTTTTCAGTTTGACTTTATGTGGATGGGTGTTTTGACTGCATGTATGTCTCTGGGCCCTTGTGTGTACAATACCCAAGAAGTCCAGAAGAGGTTTTCAGACCCCCCTGGAACTGGAATTACAGAAACTTCTGAGGCACCATATGGGTGTTGGGAACCAAATCTCAGTCCCCTAAAAGAGCAGCCAAGTGCTCTTAACCTGTAGGTCAGCTCTCCAACCCCCAAGAGACAGCTTGAGTTGGATTAAGTCCTGGCTGACATGTGACTAATGAACAACGTCAATGTTTGCAGTCTTTGTGGTGGAAAGGCCAAGGGGGCTGGGCGGCTAGAGAGAGTAGAGGCACAGTTGACTTGTCCCTGGGGATTGTACCATCCAGGAAGAGCTGCAAATGTACAAAGCCTGTACAAGAAATGAAGTCCTGTCCAGTGTGGTCAGCACTGCCCATGGGGCTGAGAAAAGCCCAGAAAGGAAGGAAGAAGCCCCTAGAGGAATATTACTGAGGTGCCAGGGGCCTAGGGTGCCAGGAGATTAGTTCCTCCATGGTTGCATGATGTCTGGCCCTGGCAATCAGTTCTTTCCCTGCCCAGCCTTCTTGCTCATCAGAAGACAGCTTTGGGAAGAACTGGAGGAGAGTATCCCATGTGTGGTGGAGTTCTTAACCCTGCCTTCTTTTCTGGCCAGGCTCCAGGACACTGCTCCTTCATGACTGGAGGGAGGGAGGCCACAGCCCTGCAGTCAGAGGTCACACATGGGAAGGCACAGGGGGAAGAACATGTGAGCCTAGCTCTATTCCAGGCCCTCCTTTGGATGCTGAGTGATCCTGGACACCTCGTCAAACCTCAGGCAGGCACAGCTCATATCCATAAAAGAGGCAGCATCCGGTCTCACAAATCTCAAGGTCATCAGTTAGAGGGGTGAACATTTCTGCAGGGGGGGTTGCACAATCTCACATCCAGGGAGTTGGCAGTGCTCAGGGGGCAGGCTATAGGGAACAGGATGCCACGAGGCCAGAAAGCAGACTGGACAGATATTTGTATTCCCTTTGTGGTTACACTAAGGGCTGTGGTCTCTAATAGGCACTGTGTGTGCTGATGCTGGGGAGTCTTTCCACAGTGTCGGGGAAGGGCAGCCCACAAGAGTTCACCTGCATTGCAAAGGCCCTTAGCCAATACAGTCCCTCTTCCTTCCCCTCACTCTTTCCCTCCTTCTCTACTCCTCCCTCTCCATCTCTCTCCCTTTCACTCATTTCTGCTTCTTTCTACTTCTATCCAGACCTTGCTATAGACAGCAGGTCCTATCAATGTATGTCAGCATCTCTGCAGTCTACACAGATACACTCAGAGAAGCTGTTGAGTCCTTGCTGCCTCCATCAAGTCTTCCCAACTCCATCTGACCTGTGACCTGAAGTCTAGGTGGACAAGGATATCCAAACCCCAATGCCCAGTCTGTCTCATAGAAGACACTGTCTTTCTTCTCTCTCTAAATAGTAGTGTTTCTGGATGTAATACCTGGATCCACTGCTTAGTTCTAGGCTGAGTGTGTAGGTGATACCAAAGGTATCAGTCAATTAGAGGGTGAAAGGGTCTGGGCCTCCAACTACCTTCCCCTCAAGTGTTGCTCTGCTGTGTGACACTACACTGCATTTTAATTGGGTTCCTGCTACTAGCAACTGAGAGCATCCTAATGAATATAGAGGACCCAGGGGTCTCCCTTCTCCCAAAGTAGTGTTATTCAGGGTCCCGAGAGAGGTCTGCAACCCATCCCCTCTTGAGGTCCCTTCGCTTCTGGAGGCTGTGCATTGGTTCCTGGGGGCCCATGCATGATTTCAGAGGAAGCCGGCCACACCATCACCTCCCTTCTTAACATATGGTTGCTGCGGTCTCACTGCTGGGTGAAATTTCCTTGGCTGATGCTTGCTCTCCCTCCCTCCCCCCCTCTCAGATATATATGTATATATGTGTATGTTACACAAATACACAAACAGATGTGCTCAGATGTATGTGGGCACATGTATATGCACAAGTGTATGTGTTCTTTGTGTGTTACACAAGTGTATGTGTATACATGTATATGCACAATGTGTGAGTGCATGTCCACCTGTGTTCACAAACATGTCTTCCTCTATCCCTCTTTTCCTTCTTTATTGAGGCGGAGGGGGGTGGCATCTCTCACTGAGCCTGGGACTCACCAATTGGCCAGACAAGCTGTCTATCAAGTGTCCTACCCCTCTTGCTTCCAACTGTTGAGATAGCCCAGGGGCTATTTGTAATTTGATGCTAATTCCGATCTCTTGGGAGGGGGTGCAAATAAGGAATAAGTTAGCACTTAAGTGATTTCCTGTAAACCTTCTTCCCACCTTAATTAGGGCCAGTGATTGGGCAGATGAAGGGAAAGCAAAGCTGAAAGTTGGGAGACAGAAGAAGTGTGTGTGGGGCGGGGATGATGGAGGAAGAGGAGAAGGTGGAAGGAAAGCCAGAGCAGAAGCAAGTCACCTGGAGAAACCACAAGTTATAAGGGGGTCTCATAGATGGGGAAGATGGTCGTGTAGTGGTAGATCTGTCCTATCTAGGCACACAGCTTATATTCATACTAATTGAGTTGCGTTTTCATGGGGCATATTTGGTTTGGAGATTTACTGCAACATCCACCTTCCCAGTACTGGGGTCACTGGTGGACAGCACCAGCCTGGCTTTTATGTGGGGTAGAACCTCGGGTCCTTTGGCTTGCACAGCAAGCACTTTGCCCAAACATCTACCTCCCTAGCCCCAGCTGATGTTCTTATTAGTATGTTATCCAAATGCTGGGAGGTCAATGTGTGCCTGCTCCCAATGTCCTTTTTCATCTCCAACTCCAGGGCCTTCAGGATCGCTTGGATCCTTCTTGTAATTGCAATTCAAGATGGGGATATTGGGGCAGAGACCAAGTGGGTGGAAAATTGTCAGGGTTCCTATCTTATCTCTACCTACATACAGACTTCAGAGAGTGACATGGGTGTCCCCAAGGGCACTGCATTAATTCAAGTTAACTCCCTGTATCCTGGAGCACAATGTACCCCCAGGACAGTCCCTTTGGGTCCTTCATCCATCACCAGGTGCCCCTCTCCTATAGGCTCCTGCCCATCTACCTAGGGCACTCACCCCATCATTCTCTCTCCTGAGAACTTACTTCCTCCCCATCACTCTTCCGGCTAGTCTGCCAGAGTTGCCAGTCTCTTTCCTTCTAACTCTTTTATCCAGGTCCCAGCTGCCAGGGAGTAAGCCTGCCATTTCTGCCTGCCCATTGGAGCCTTGCAGTTCAGCCCTCCATTCTGGGCCATCTCTTCATTCTCCTAATTGCCTTCTCCCTCTGCTGTTACTAATTCCATTCTGGAAAGCATGTGGGCCACAGTCAGTTAAAAGTGGCTTCTGCCACAAAAGGCTTTGTCCCTGTCTTTCCTTCTGGGTCCACTTGGGAAGAGAAGGCAGACATTTCTGCTGTTGCTTCTCCTTCCTTTCTACTTCTTTCTCCTCCCAGGATTGATCTGTTCATCCCTCTGAGGCCCCTGCTGTGCGGCTGTGTGGGTGCGTGCCTGCCTCTTAGTTTGGTCTCTGCTTAGGCTGTCCCTGTCTCTTCTGAATATTAAATCCCCCAACTGGCTCAATCCTCATTTAAAATCCTCTCTTCTTTCTTGGCAGCAACAGGCTGTTTGGCAAGGAACCTTCTATTCTCTTGTTTTTTATATTTTCATTTGCTTCTTCATTGTTATTTTCTTTTGAGCTGTTTTGCAAATTGTTTCAGGGAATGAAAGACTCTGTATAAATTAAGATGAATCAATTCTGACTCAGGGAGTTGTGGCTGGGTTCCCTTCTCTACTCCTCAAATGAAAACAAGAATATCTTCCAGACACACACCTGTAACTCCCACCATCCCCAGAGCAGCAAGATCTGGATTCCGGGATCTTCCTAGATGCCCATTTGTTGATGAACCCCTGTAAGCTTAAACTCTGGTCCCCAAAATAATACGAGGGCAGGGACCATTAAGATCTCATGGACTAGTTCTTACAATCTGGATTGTATTCGATGAAATAAACACTTAATTACAAACATCTGCTTTAGCCTAAATTCTAATTACTTAATCTAGCCATCTGTAATTTTAATGATTTCCCACGATTTTTGTTCTTTGCAGCATGATTAATGGGCTTGGCATATGAAACTAGTGGGCGTTGTGTGTCCCTTCCCAACAGTCCCTCTGCGCTGGCTTTGTCTCCAGCAGGAAGCGCATCTGTGGCACACCACTGGCCACCTGGAAGCTTCTCGGCCAGGGGGCCAGGGTAGGCAGACCGAGCTTTCTCCTAGGTATCCTTAGCCCAGTCCCTCCTTTGAAACCTGACAAACTAGACTTCCTACTTGGGGCATCCCACCTGGGATCATGGGAAGGGTAGGGAAGCAGGCAGCTTCTGAAGCAAGCCTGAAGAAGAAAAGAGGGGGACTCAAGAGTTCAGTGCTATATAGGAAAGAGAGAAAAACAGGAAGTTAAAGGGAGAGAAAGGAAAAAAGAGAGTAGAGAGAAAAATGGAAGAGAAGATGAAGAAAGGGTGGTCTGGGAAGATGAGGGACGAGGCATCCCACAGAGGCAGGAGTCTGTGTGGCATTTCCTTAAGTTAGCAAAGAAGAAAGCCCGTGCCGCAGTTTCCTAGAAGCTCCCTCACCTTCTTCTGGCTTGCTGCCCTGAGGAGCTGGGCTGTTTGCGGTGAGAATTTCTTGGCCTCCAGAGAGGCAGGAAGAGGCAGCCCTTGAAAAGGTAAGCTGCAGAAGTGAGAAGGCTTAGAGGGATGAGCAGCTCCTTCCTGGCTCTTGAGCTGACTGGGTTAACACCTTCCTTTCTGTCAGAGGCCATTGCAGAGAGAAGATGGCTGCAAAGTTCCCTCCAGGGAGAAGCTGATCTGGGCTTCGGACCTGCCTGTGTTAAGACAAGGATCTTAGAGGTCCTCACCTGTTACCCCGCTCTCCTGGGCTTATTTTCTCATTGACAGAATGGGATGACTATCTCTGAACTGTTACTGGGATGTTGTGAAGAAGGAAAAAGGCCAAGGCAGGTAATATTATGGGATATGCTGCAGTGCCTAGGCAGGAGTAAACCTAGGTAGAGCAGGTAAACTTCATGCCAGCAAGAAAGCCAAAGGGACTGAAAGGGGACTGTAGGAACAAGAGGACCTATGATGTCACATGGAGACTGACCTGAGTCTAAGGCTCAGCTTGTTTGCAGAACACTGTCTGCCACCCAGATCCATTCCAACATTTCTGGGGGCCAGAAGACCCTGCAGCTGACTAGGAAGGTGACACATGGGAACACTTGCTGTGGGTGGCTTCCATGTGGCAGAAGAGCTTCAGGTCTGAAGAGTGAGACAGAACATGCTCCTACTCTACCTAGGGGAACCGGGCCCTTCTCCCCATCCAGGTCTTGTACATAAAGCATGAATGACCAGTCTCACAGCACTTAATAACAGGATACTCTGAGGAGCAGTTGCTTAGTCTGTATCATTGTGTAAATATCACAGAGTGCACTTGCACAAACTAAGATGACCACAAAGTGGAACCCACTGCTGGTCATGTGGCCCCTGGTTGACCAAATCATTGAGACTAAGCTCTTGACTGGGTTTGCCTGCCACTTTCTAAAAGGCCTTCTCTGACTTCTGCAGACCTCCTCTCTGCATCAGTGAACCTCCAGAATTGTACTCCCAGATGTAAAGAGGCTCACACTCCCCTGTCATGATGCATCTTAGAGACCAATGACTTTAAACCTGCCTCACTGTATGGCATATGCGATTGACCCCAGAGAGAGAGTGTTGGAGCCCAAGGGCACCTAACAGGACACTTACCGCAGGGCCGGTGAAGGGCACGTGGTCACAGTTCTCCTGCCAGGATTGGTTGAGGCTCTGGGAGAACTCTTGGAAGAAAGCATGGGATTGGTTGAAAATGGAAAATCCTAAGATGTTGACTCTATCATCCACAAGGCTGTCCATTCTCTGGAGGGAGAACTCCTGGGGCAGACAGGGCAATTAGAAAGAGAACACAGTTAGGGTGGAGGAAAAGAGGAAAGAACATGATGGAGCACACCAGGGGGCTGTGAGTCATCGCAGGACACACGAGGCACTGGATGCTCAGTATACAAAATAACTAAGAGTGCTCTTCTAGGATCTGCAGTGCTGGGTTCAGGGAGAAAAGAGAATTCAGTAGATTAGCTCCGAAGCAGGGTAAGCCCAAGATGCCCTGGGTGAGAAAAATGTGGACTATGTGTAGCTTGGGGAGGGACGACCACATCCTCAGCAAGTCATCTAGGAACTGGGCTTGAAGGATGTACAGGCATTTTTTTTTAACACAGAGAATGTAGATAGACAAGGGTTATTCCCTCCAGGAATCAACATGCACAGACAGTGAGGGGAGAAAGGATGTGGCCATTCGCTGTGCTGCCCATTGCACTTTAATGAAGGTATGAGCTCCTTATAGTATGGATCTGCCATCAAAACCACCCCAGAAGTCTTTCTCAAAATGGACCACCACCACCACCATATCACCTGAGTCTGAGTATGCCTAGAGCTGGGGTGGGATAATCACTAGGTCTTTACACCTCATCAACACCAAAGTTCCAGAAGCAATGAATGAATACACAGGATGCACGAAGCCTGGGGAGGGTAGAGGGCTCTGATGGGGTCAGAGCCCAAGGGCCTGAGGGCGAGGGAGCATCCCAGACTATGGAGCCAGAATTTTGTCCTGTAAGTGAGGGGGATTGTTCATAGAGGGGTGTCAGAGTCAAGGTTGCTTCCTAAACATGTCAACCGGAAGGTGTGCAGGCAAGGTTGTATGTTTGTAATCATTGTGGTTTCATTCGTTTCATAAATGTGAAAGCATCTCTCATGTTCTAGACACTGTTCTAGGCAGAAAGGACATGCATAGGATATGCCCTTGCTACACTCAAGAGCCTTACGGGAGCTGAAGAGACAGAGAGAAGGAACCAAGTGCATTATTATCTCGGACAGCTATGGGTGTGGGAGCAGGGGCTGCTGCAGTCGGAGAACTGGGACATCTGAGGCAGTGACATCTAGAAGTTCAAGGGTCATCCAGTCATCCATGCAGTGATGGTTAATGATGGTTGTCAACTGACAGGATCTTCAGTCACCTAAGAAATAAGTGTCTGGTCTTATCTTCAGGGAATTATTTAGATTATATTACCCTCAGGCCATGCCTGGGAAGGCTGTCTGGATTAGGTTAATTAGTGTAGGAAGATACACACTAAAAGTAGGTGGCTCCAGACTGCATAAGAAGGTGAAAGATAGCTGAACATAAGTGTTCAGTGCTCCCAGCTTCTTGTTTATGGATGCAGTGTGATCAGCCTCCTCAAGACCCTGCCTCTACTGCTTATGACCCAGTTATGACGAACCGTTTCCTCCAACCATGCACCCAAATGAAATCTTTCTCCTATAATTTACTTTGGTCTATATTATATCCCAAAATATGCAAGGTGACTAAGACACAGTCACCACATCACCTTTTACCCTGGACTTCCTTTGGCCCCATATAAGTGTGTAGCTTATTCAGCTCACTGGTTCATTCCTGCAAAACTACCTTCAGATGAGGTCAGGCCATCTTCTCAGGCTGGAACTACACCCATCACATGCTCATTCTGAATGCCTTATACACAGTTCCCTAGCCCACGGGCACACAGTATTTACAGGCACTAGAATTGACCTATCAGTCACTCAGCATGATGGGACAGATGGTGGGTACCTTAGGCTTACACCCTGGCCAGGTGGACACGCTGCTTTCCTTTAGGTGGTCTCCTTTTCCAATGACTTTGCTCTCCCAGCCTCTGGTACCCCCACTTATATCTTGCCCCCACCTACAGCCACCACCAGGACCTCAGGCTGCAGGCCTGAGCTCACCTTCCCAGACCCCAGCCTTGTCAGCTTTAGTTTGCACAGTGGAGTTACTAAAACTTCTTTGGAACCACCAACCCCACAGAGTGGACTTGGATGAGGATGAAGTATGTTTTGGATTCTGCCACTTTCCCCGTTAGGGGATTACAGGCGTGCCAGAGAATGCATCGATTCATACGCTGGTATTATGTCCTGTCTCCCTAACAGGGCAGCTGCCCAACCACAGTGGGCTAACAGCAGGCATGAGGTGGCAGATGGCTAATGAGAAGAAATGTATTTGGCAAGGATGAAGTGACCAAGGCACACGGCCAGGCTGTTGTTGGGAAACCAAGGGGCTTTGCTGGCCATGGGTGGTGAAGGCTAGGAATAGCCTCTCGTGCTGGCTTCTTTATCAGTGTGGACAGACATACCTCCCTACATGCCCATCCAGATGTACAGCCTGAGAGATGAAGGCACTGGAATCTTGTCTGTCCATATTCACAATGGCACTAAGGAGTACAGAGTAGACAACAGCTTCCAGGTCAAACCCAGCTTCCTCACCATACAGGATATGTGACCTTGAGCAAGGTCTTTAACTTTTCTAGCCTTTCCAGCCATACTATAAGCAGGAGGGATGCTATTGGAAATCTTCTGTGAGAGCATGGCCCATCAAACCATCTAAGCAGGGCTCACATGGGCTCACAGAGACTGAGGAGGCGAGCACAGGGCCTGCATGGATCTGCACTAGGTTCTCTCTGAATATGTTCTGCCTATTGGCTTGGTGTTCTTGTGGGACTGACTCCTAACAGCGGGAATGGGTGTATCTCTATTTATACAGCTCTTGGGACTATTTTCCTCCTATTGGGTTGCCTTGTCCAGGCTCTATATGAGGATTTATTGCATCTTTTTTTGTCCTGTTTGACTGTCATCTCTTAGAGGCCTGCTCTTTTTCTGGAGAGGAAATGGGGCGGGGGTGTGTTTGGGGGAGAGGGGAGGGATTGAGGGGAAGTGGGAAAAGTGGAAGGAGAGGAAAGTGTAGTCAGGACGTATTGTATGAGCAAAGAATGTATTTTTCAATAAAAATTTAAAAAGAAAAACCTCCTATGTTATTCCAAGAAACAATCAAGGTGACAAGAGAGATGGCCCTGTGAGTAAAAGATACTTGCCACAAAGCCCAAGAGCCAGAGTTTGAATCCCTGGACCCACGTGGTAGTAGGAGAGAACCAGCTCAAGCCAGTTTGTCCTTGGGCTCCTCTGTAGAAACACTGTGGCACACCATGGCATGCAGTCCACTCACTTCCCTGCCTCTCCATCCCCACCCACACCATTCAATAAATACGTGAAGAAAAGAAGAAACAAGCCAGATATAACGCAAGGCCCTGCAGCAGCAGCTGACAGATGAGGAGGAGTCGGAGGATAGGAGTTACTGAAATATGCCCGTGGGGTCTAAGCAGCATCTGACCCTCCCTTTCCTTAGTTCTACTTGGAAGCCGGAGGGAGGAAGTACCTCCTCCTTCAGTATGTTCTGGGCAGAGTAAGAATGAAAGGGTTAATTGCAGACACTCTGAGGCAGTCTCCCCCAGAAACCAGCCAGTCTGTCTTCCTGTCTTTCATTTCCTACCTTCTTATTCCCTGACTACATTCTATTTCCTAGTTTCAAAGGCCTCTTAAGATAAAACGATTTCGGGGGCTTCCTTGGTGACTCGTGCTATATACGATGACTCGTGGGAGAGTTCACAGAAGGGCAAGAAAGAGGTGGGGGCCCTTTTACTACAATTTCCCAGACACGCCAGGATTTTACTCTGCTAGCACCTGGACTACTGGAGCGCGCGCGTGTGTGTGTGTGTGTGTGTGTGTGTGTGTGTGTGTGTGTGTGTGTGTGTGTGTGTGAACTTAGAATCTTCCACTGCTTCTGAAGCAAACTTTCTGAGAGAGTTCAGGAAACAGTCAGTTACCCATTTTCATACAATAAAAACCTTCTAAGACAGTATTTCCCGAAGTCTCTTCCTGCAGACATTAACTTCCCAGGAAAAGTGGACAGAAATTTCACTAAAACAAGGCTACATGCTCAGAAAATGTTAAAAAAACAGTCACTTTTTCTTTCTGGCTCTTTAAGATTCACAGCACACCCCTGCACACTGAAGGCTGAAAGAAGTTCTACAGCGGAACTGGCTTAATTTCGTTTAATCTCGAATTTTTCAAACACATTGACTACAGAATATGTATTTACCCCCTTCAAATCTGTGTCTCACAGTTCCATTGTGCAGAACATAATTTGGGTCCTGCTACCTTAAACACATTCAGAGAAACATTATAAACCCCAAAGCAGGTAGAGGAGATGCCAGTCTAAGACAGATATTCCATAAAATTAACAAAATTCAGGTTTGGAAGAGAGTAAGTTTTCTGATTTTTGTTGTTCAAGGGAGAAGAGGGGTGGGGAAACCGAGGTTACTACTAATCTGTCTTCTTTCTCTTCCTCCTCCTCCTCCTCCTCCTCCCCCCTCCTTCTCTTACTCTTCTCCTTCCTTCTGCAAGAAGCCATTCTATGCTATATTTCAAATGAGAAAAGATTAACAAGCCACACGTCTAACCCTTTCTAGGATCCAAATATCAAGAAACACAGCTTGGATAACAGGGGTTCAGGACAGGGGGTGGAAGACAAATCTGTGCTTGTGGGAGCTTCTGTCCAGGGCAAGGGTGGGGGGAAGGTGTCCTCTCTGAGACCCTTTGCCTGCGCTAACCAGTCTAGTCCCGTTAATCAACCCAGAGACAGGCCAAGTTTTGTCAAGTGCCACTGCGAGTGTAAGAGCTCTTACTGCCTGTGTCTGACTTCGAGGACAAAAGCAAGAAGCCAAGTCATGACCATCTCCGAGCCCAAGCAACCCTTCCCCTTTACATTCCTAGTCCAAATATACATCTAGTCTCTCATACCTAAGCTCCAGACAGAAGATGTAGTCTCAGCTCCCTCCTTTTTAAACTCTATGTCCAGGTCATTGCTGATTCTGTCAAATCAGTCTCCCAAATCTCTCTGGAATTTATCCCTTCCTTTCCAGTCCCACCGGTGTAGGTCTCATCCTCTCCCTTTGGGGGGGGGGGAGGGCAGCATATTTAATGCAGATCTTGCAGCTGATATTGAGAGGCTAAGCCACTATGTTGTACAACTTCATTTTTGTCCTGAAGACAGTGCAAATGGGGCCTACTGTGCTCATGCAATGTGATAATCTCATTGGGAAACAAAATCAGGTGTTAGAAACAAAAGCAGGTTTGGGGTTTCATGTTCATTTGAGCAGGTCGTAGCCAGGTGGTCCGTGGTAAGTCTCTGCAATGTCAATTCCTTTACCTATGGTAGACAGAAAGAGCATCCACCTGGTAGAAGGGTGCCACCACAGAGGAACCCTGGACACGTGAGTTCCCTTGTTTCTAAGCGCAGTCAGTCTCTGTGCTTTTAACCAAGAAGGCCCAAGCATCCTTCTTCTCCCCTCTTTCTGACTACCATGAGCTACATCTGGGCCCTACCCCATAGGAAATATCTGGCCTACAGGCTTTTCTATGCCTGCTTCTCCTCTGCATCCCTCTGCAGGAAGCTACTCTTAGCTCCTTGTTAAAGGAGAAAGGCTGGGGTACAAGTTCTGAACTTGTTCAACCCTGAATAACATTAACAAAGTTAATGATTATAGTACTAACTGCTGCAATCTACCGGCCAGACAGAACTAAGCACATTTCACCCACGATCTCTAGTTATCCTTAGAGCAAGTCTGTGGCATGGCAGTTCATCTTGATCATTTCATGGCATCAGAATGGAGACCCTGAGCATCAAAGTGGCTCTCCCAGGGCCGCATGGCTGGGAAAGGGAGCTGTTGAGTTCAAACCCAGGTTCTGCTGACCTCCAAGCCAGGTCTCTGTGTTGGTGTACAACGTACTCATCATAAAGTCAGAGAAGTAGTGTGATCTCACTGGGACCATGCTATAAAATAACCAAGGAAACTGAGTCAAAGCTAATCTTGGGATACACAGGTGGCAACTGCACATGAAATGGTTTGAGGAGGGGCTATGAAACATTGGTTGATTTCCTTTGTGAGGGGGAGTTTTCTTACTAGGAAGCCTGGGGCTTTCTCTTAGCTCCAGATTGGACACCTGGATGGCAACGGCTCTTAGGGATTTGGGAAAGCTGTGACTGTTCCTCCTCTGTGTAGCGCAAGGAGCCCATTGAATTAAGAGCAACGCTAGATAGCCACAAGGGGAGGGAGAATTAGGAGACACGAATTGGGAGACACGGTGGCAAGGGTGGTACGGAGCAAGATGTGTCCAGCTCAGCGTTGTGAGCTTGGTCAGCTTCTGCAGGGAGCTGGTCAGGAGCTACTGCTAGCCCTAGGAAAGCTTCTCTTTGGTGGCCTCTGCTTTGGAGTCATTTATCACATGTGTCCATGTGTCACTGACAAGCAGTAAGGAAGACAGTGTGACTTCATGAAGTGTCTGCCCGCTGCAAAGGTGGCCTCTCAGCTTTTGCATAAGGAAGCTGACGTTCGAAACTTGCTGGCTCTCTTAATTTTTATTTTATTGAGACAGGGTCCCACTCTGTAGCTCTGGCAGTTCTAGAATTCACTATGTAGACAAGGCTGACCTTGAATTTACAGAGATTCACCTGCCTCTGCCTCCTGGGTAGTGGAACTGTACTGCCACCACACTTGGCTTAATTTATTTTCACATTTATTGTGTGTGTGTGTGTGCGTGTGCGTGTGTGTGTATAGTAGTAGTAGTAGTAATAGTAGTAGTAGTAGCACGTGTCACGGTATGCATGTGAGGTTAGAGGACAGCTTGCAGGGGTCAGTTCACACCTTTACCACGTGGGTTCCAGGGGCCCAACTCATGGCAGACTCGATGGCAAGTGCCCTCGTTTATGTGCTGACCCAGCCCATCAGCCTGTTCATCTCTCTTTATGCCAGGGTCACAGGCAAATAAAGTGAATTGTCTCAGTACCACTAGAGCCACTGGAATCCTTCCCAGTTTGGCCACCTGGACCCAGCTGGGTTGTGACTGTCCTGGCGGTCCCTTCATTCCACAACACGTCAAGTTTCTCAACTTGTATGGAACTCAACCCCCTTCTCAGCAGGATTTTCTGCTGCTCTCACAAGCCTCAGCCTTTGGTTCCCACCAGTCCACATTCAGCCTCAGCCCCTAACCAGCCTAGAAGAGAAGGTCACAGCCTTCTGTCACTTCAACTTCAGGAATTTCCTAAACACCCATCTATTCTTGAGTGTGCTCATACCTGCTTCCACTGGTGTGGCTCTACATGGCTGACAAGGTACTTCCTGAGTCACTTGGGTTACCCCACCACACTAATGCAGGTAGGGGCGGAGTTCCACACATTCCCATTTAGAGAAAGAGGAAGCCATGTGCCCAGAGGTAAGTGTTTTCCCCAAAAGACAGAAATGGGAGGAGATCCTGCTGCGTACAAGGTCAGATCCTATTTCATTCCCCGCAGCCCAATCAGCACTAGGCAAGGCCACCAGGACTTGCAGTCACACGAGTCTCCTCCCTGAGGTAGTTAATGACTGACAACTTAAAACGTTGTCACCCCAGGAGTCCTAGAACACCAAAGACTCCAATTTCCTAACCTGTCATTACAATGCAGGAAGGATGGGAGGAATCCTGAGATGGCATCACCCCTCAACTTGAACCCAGTATCCTCCCACCCCACTTGGCTCCTCTCCCTCGCTGCCCTATCTGTGAATGTCACCAGTACTCACCAATCTTTCAAGCTAGAATTCGGACGTTGCCCTCCACTTCCTTTAGTCTCCCACACGCCACAGCCACAGCTCCCTCTGCAAGCCTGTGTTCATGTATTGGCTTCTACCTGAGACCATTTTCCCTTTGGCCCACCCTGTGGCTCTGTCCTCTGCCCTCCATCCCTACCGGCCATCTTCATCTCGCTTCCGGTCCTCACCATCTCGTGCCTACCTTTCCTCTGGTCCTGTCATTCACCACCTTCTTTTGCCTTGCTATTGCTTGAGGGATGCTCATGGAATATAAATTTTATACTGAACATTCAACACTGCCACCTGCCCAAGTTGCATACAAGACACAGTTAAGCACACAAGTCTTTGCACAATCCATGCCCACCTTTTATGCAGTCCCTACCTTGGCTTCCATCAAATGCAGTTTGGACCAGGGCCACTCGAGTGTGCCATCATGGTACCTCTATTGTCTTGTTAGAGCTTTTTTTTTTAATCACATAAGTCTGTGGAGAGCTACCGCCCCCATGCCAGGTTGCTACTGAAGCACATGTATTTATACCACATCCACTCGGTGTATCACACACGAAAGAAGTCAGCGCTGGTGGCTGACTAGATTTCAGAAGGGAAAGCCCGCCATCTTACATAGGCAATCAGGGCCCTGGTACTTCTCCAAACTCTTCTTTATAGCCTTATTTATTCACTTCTCTCCAGGACCTGACACATGGAAGAAGCCAGGCCCCTGACCTCTCTCTCACGAACCCCACCTTAACCTTTCTTAGCAAGGCCCTCCAGCTAGCAGAAGTTTGGAGTCTCATGGGCACCTTAGCATCCTCCCTCTCTTTTCCCTCCTTCTTTCCCTCCCTCCGGAGGCCACCTAACTGTGGTACCCGCCAGTCTATTTATCTGCATCAAAGCCTGTGCTCTCTGCAGGCTGGAAGATTGCTTTTTGTATAATAGGTCTTTGAAGACAGTGGCAGCTGGGAGGCTAATTCATACCTGTCAGTAAGTCCTATTTAATGGAAGATTTGGCCCCACACCTCCCAGCTCCCAGCTCTCCTGGATTCTCCTCCCGGCATATTTCCTATTCATTTACTCCCATGACCTGAGCATGCAGATCTATTCTTCCCAGGAACCCTGTTCCTTTTCGGCTTTGCTTTCCCGGTGTGACCCTGCAAACAGGACTTCACAGGCAGAGTACATTCTGTCTGGCTCACTGCTCTGTCCCCAGCTCCATACCCCATGCCTGTGCTCAGCAAGTGTTCAGGGTACACTCATTAAATGAATTAATGTTCTCCTGGAAACACACCCTTGGAGTGTAACTGCCTTTACAAAGACGTCCATCATTCGCTCCCATGAAGAGGAAGACAGAGGCCAGGTAGAAAGCCCTCCTTCCTCCTCGGCAGCAGCTGGGACTGTCTTGGTTTTATGTTGAGAATACTGTTCTGTCTTCGGGTGCTAAATAAGAAGATGTTAACTATGTCGTTAGCTGGCCAGCTTAAACTTCCGTGTGAGAAACTGACATGAAAAACAGCAGCCACCTTGTGTTCCCATCTGTGGGCTAAGGAGAGTTCCCACTTTTGTGAAGACTTGCTTCATATGTTAGTCTCTACATCCGAGGTCCTCTATACTCAGAACTGTTAGTGAGACCTCTTACCTTCATACCAGAAGGCCAGCATCTCCTTCCCCAGGTCACAGTGCATTGCCCCATATATTCAAATATATAAGTATATAGACACACGCCTAAGGCACCTCCCTTCTCACCAGGGGCACAGTTGTCTGGGAAGATGAGTGATGCTGTCAATCAGTGGTCTCTGCCTCTTTACTTACTTTGCTTGTCCCGCCCCTGTAGCAGGTTCCACGAGGGGTGGGCAGCTTGCTGACTATGATGTGTTCCTGGCCACTAGAGTCTCAGACGTTGTTTCAATAGCAGCCAGACACATACACAGTGGATGGTCCAGCAGTAGGGGAGGGATGAGAAGCAAGGCAGGAGGAAGCCAAGGGGCAAGTTTGAAAGAGGCTGTAGGTGGTCAGGGGTTTGGGCTTTACTCTAGGGTAATAGGGGAGCCCCCAGAGGATCTCTAAGAGTGATAAGATCAGTAATGGTTTAGGAAGATTTTAACTTTCGTCCAAGATAAAAGTCAGGTTTTGGGATTTACAAGAGGCATCACACGGTGAAGTTTCTGACAGGATGTCAGGTGCCCTGTTACCCCTCGGCTGTGCACGCAAATTGCCAGCATCACAGAGCCGGTATGCAGGATGCCTCCAGTGGTGATTAATTGAGCTGTGGATGCCTTTGACACTGAGTGGAGGGAGAAGCTGGATTGCTTAATAATAACAGTACTTGCTACTCCTAATGGTGCTTGTAATACAATAGCACTTAGAATGTAATAATAATAATAATAATAATATGATTTGCCATGGTGTGTTTTCATCTCATTCTTGTTCTGCCCGAACAGTCATTAATCCCAAACATTCCTCTCAGCAGAACATGAATTCCTCAGGGCAGAAAGCACCTCTAGTAGCTACAAGTCTCAGAGGCCTCAGTTTCTCTCTTTACTCTGCTCTCTGTCTTCTCTCAAGAACCATGTTTACACAACATCACCTGAGGGATAAGCCCTGCTGAGAGCCAGGTGCCACCTGCCACTTGCAGTCAGGGAGTGGACTGATTTCCTGCCACAAATGTCTCTAGTGACATCCTGGTTCCCTGGCTACCTCTTGCCTTGTCTAGCCCTCCCTGGTGGTAATGAGGAAAGTACACAGAATCAGCTAATTTACACAGCACGCACTGTAGGTTGAGTCTAAGTGCACAAGTGTCACACACACACACACACACACACACACACACACACACACCATCCCTACAACCAGAACTACAGAGAACTCTACTTCTGTAATTAGTTTATACCACATAGTAAACTTTATCCAACTTACCCACAGGTACTTTAAAAGCAGTTGGACGCAAGAGAGAAAGTCAAAGAGATCTAATAGGTAAGAAGTTGGGGGACGGGGATAGAGTAGCGATTCCTGCTGGTGAGATGGAGCAGGCCCTGGACTAAGGCTGGAGACCTGCTCCAGATGTTCAGTGCTCACTCAAGCCAAGAGTCAGAGGGAAACAGAGATGTCAGCCCTCCAGCCTCAAGAAAGTGAATTTACCAGCGACAGGCGTGAGTTGGGAAGAGGGTCCTAGGCTGCAAGTGACAACACAACCCGCGAATACCTTGATCATAGTAGCCTGAGCAGAGCCCCATCATGCTAAGTCAAGCGGATGACCTACACAGGCATCTAGTGTTGTGATAATCTGTTGTATAATGATAGGAAACTGATACTGTGCACAGATGCCGGAAACAGAGCAAGAGGAGGCTGGCCGGGGGAGAAACGGCAAATCCCCTCACACACCATGCAGCTGGAAGACAGACAGGATTTAACCTTCTCTGAGACTCACTTTCCTGCTTTATAGAGAACCACAACTCTACCTTGCAGGGTCACTGTTGATGCTTAAAGATCTTGACTATAGGACCTGTCAGGAAAGTACTTGCCATGCCAACATGAAGACCTGAGTTCGATCCCTGGGACCTACACAAAAACCCTGGGCAAGATGACATGGCGTCACAATCATGTTGCTGGGAAGAAGGGGGTAGGTGGATTCCTGGAATTTGATGGGCAGCCAGCAGAACTTACTTTGTGAGCTCCAGGCCAGGGAGATCATCTCAGAAAATAAGGTAGATGGTGTCTGTGGAACACCTCAAAGGATGACCTCCAGTGTCCGTGCTCACACACATGGCTACCCCTTTACATACAAAGATCAAGTTCTTGGAGTGACATCTAGCACCCCACTATACACAGAGCCAGAGACCATTATTGCTACTGTTCCAGCAATGGATAGATTTTTTATTAATACATCTTCTCGAGGGTAGATATCTTGAAATTGCTAGCTCAACACACAATAATGGTGGTAAAGGGCCTCTCCCTGAATTAGTAGGACTTCTGAATATTTAAGAACTCTGTGACAGGAGTCAGCTTCTTCTCCCTCTCTCTAAGCCTTATCAGACAGATGGCCTGGACAGTCAGAGGGGACAGTTCCATTATGTTTCCAGAGACTAAGCCACAGACATCCCCAGAGCCTGCTTCTTACTTCAATTTGATTTCCTACGAACAGCCTGGTGCACCCAGTAACAAGCTTACTTGGGCTCAGGAGAAGCTCAGAAGTGTGTGCCAGAGTCAAAAGCAAAGACAAACATGAGTTCCAGCTTTTTTTAAATAGATGAAACACACGTACCTTTAACTCAGATCTGCGAGTCCCAACCGGACTGATCTTTGCTCTCACCCTGTTTGTCCAACATCAACAAAGGTATTTGCCTGGTAATTGGTTCCTCTGAACCACCACAGTGATTCTATGCCTTCACCCCGAGCCACAGCACCTTACGGAAGGCTTATCCAGTTGCTACCCCAGGCACGCCTCGTGTCTGTTCTCACACATCCCTGCCCCACCTGGATAAAGACCTCTTGACTCCTGCAGACACGCCTGCCTCACCTCCACAACTAGCTGACACAGTGAGGGTCAGGGCGGTGCCATTGTGAGGCCACAGGGTAGACCCCTCCTTCCACATTAGCTCTGAGGAGGATGAAGGCATAACTGGCTCACATCCATTCTCCATGACTCTGTAGACCTGGTACTCCTACTGCTCTTTCTTTGGGGTAATTCACCTCATGACTCATCCTCCCTTCACTGGGACATTCACGGGTGTTCCCCAACTCTCACCATGAGGAGAAAACACATGGAGACAAAGCAGAATATCTCCACCACAGTAGATTTTAGCCCGCTATGCAGCTTGGGGCAACTGGCTATTTGCCCTCATCGAGGGACGGTCCCCATCTCTGAGATTTTCATCTCTCTTCCTGGAAAGGCCTGTGAGCAGTCACGGGGACGCAGTTCCTTCATTCGAATGCCCCCTTCCCCATAGCATGTGGCATTGTGGATAGGTGTGGCCCGCTGACCTCTTCTGCTGCCAAAGGCTTCCACAGCTCCCTGGCAGTGTTGATCCTATTTCTTCATGTCTCAGGGTTAGCAGCTCCCATGGTTGGGGCCAAAGGCAGAATCCTGGGCCAGAGTTGTCCTCTCAAACATTTCTGAGCAGCTGGCACCCTGCCTTGAAGGAAGCAGGACGGACGGCACCAGCTTCGACACCAGTCAAACCCCATCCCACCCTCTGCTTGTGCCCCGAGGCAGCTCATGGTTTTTGATTTCTGTTTAGGAGAGTTGTAATCACCCCTCTGGATGAGGAGGATGGTTTCACTGTTGTCTGTGATTGTGACTATTGGTCTGGGACATCCCATTGTGATAGACTACCATCAAGTGAAAGGTGCTGATTTAGGTCTACTGTGGACCCAAGCTTTTCCTATTTCCCTGCCTTACACAGGACAGGCTATGCCTATGAAAGAGTATGAATTCTCAAAGAAATTTTAAAGGACAAAGCACAAAGGATTAGCTAATGCCCCTGGAACCTCCTTCTGACTCTCCCTACCATTGCTCTTTACAAACGCACCCACACTTCCCAACAGTGACTCAGGGCACACGTGCGAGGAGGATCCTCACTGAACACCAGGCTGGAGTTGCAGCTCCTCCTAAAGAGGCTGCCAGGCTGCGTGGGCCCAGCAGACATCTGTCACTGCGGCACCTGCCACCTCTCAGGCTTGCATCCAGGGGGACGGGGATAGGGGTGGGGGGATGCTCACAGCTCAGATGGACTCATGGGGAGCTTTTGCTTCATTATTCTACCCTGGGCTGATATAAATCCGCATTTATTCACCAAAGCATACTGGAATATGCAGAATGGCTCTCCTAAAGGGCTCGATAAAGCTGAAATATGTGTGGACTCTTAATAATTTTACAATAAACTACACTTTAGAATCAATTGTTCTGGCACCCAGAAAGTTGTCCGACTGATGGATTGTAGTTCTGGCTGGCTGGTTGCTGAGTGTGTGTGTGTGTGTGTGTGTGTGTGTGTGTGTGTGTGTGTGTGTGTGTGTGATTGTACTCTTCCAATGAAAGTGTGAACAATCTGGAATAAAGTCAGACATAGTAGAAACTATAGTTCTAACTAGGTGAGCCCAATTTTGACATTAGTTTTTCTGATGAGAGGTCTGGAGTTAAGGAAAGCCAGAGGAAGATGAGGTCTCCATGTGCAAACAGTCAATGGGGAAGAAAGGGTTGGGGACAGGGAGAAGGCAAGGTTCACCAGCCATCAACTGAGGATTAGAAGCCTCCTCAGTCTCCTCAGGAAGCATCGTTATCCTACTTTGCCGAAGGGTCTGTGATGATTAATCTTCACTGTCAGCTTGACAGAATTAGAATCATGTAGGAGACAAGCCCTGGGGCGTGCCTCTGAGGGTGAATTCGGGGGAACTTGCACTGAGAAGATCTACTCTGAATGGGGGCAGCACACTCCCCTGCACCCAGTTCTGGGCTGAATGAAAACAAGAAACTTAGTGGAGCTCCAGTGTTCGAGTTCACCTCTCTCTGCTTCCTGACTATAAGTGTAATGTAAGCCCTTCATGCTTCACCCTCCCGTCCCCACCCACTGTGCCTTCCTGCTATGGTGGACTCTAACTTGTCAGACTTCACCCAAATAAATCTTTCCTTCCTTCCTTCCTTCCTTCCTTCCTTCCTTCCTTCCTCCCTCCCTCCCTCCTTTCTTCCTTCCCTCTGTCCGTCCGTCCTTCCTTCCTTCCTCCCTCCCACCTTCCCTCCCTCTCTTCCTTCCTTCTTTCCTTCCTTTTTTACATTTGTCAGGCATTTTGTCATAGCAAGGAGAAAAGTAACTAATACAGAGCCCAATAGGTAAAGGAATTGCCAAATGAACATCTAACATAAGACCATAGAGTAAGTCACACTCCCTCTGATCCAAGGCAGGCCATAGAGTAAGTCATGCCCACTCTGATCCAAGGCAGGCCATAGAGTAAGTCACACTCCCTCTGATCCAAGACAGGCCATAGAGTAAGTCACACTCCCTCTGATCCAAGGCAGGCCATAGAGTAAGTCACACTCCCTCTGATCCAAGGCAGGCCATAGAGTAAGTCATGCCCCCTCTGATCCGGGGCCCTGCCTGCTTCTATGAAGCAACCAGTGCCTCTACTGCTATGCCCCTCCTGTGCCCACCACAGGGGAAAGGAGAAAGGACTCCTCTAAAAGTGACCTTTCAGATTCGAAGGATGGAATTTGTTCTGTAGACCCTTGGACTCTCACTTTACAAGATAGGTCCCAGCTTTAGGCCTCAAGAAATCATGTGACCGCAGATCACCAGGGCACAGTGTGGCTGTCGGCACATCTTGATGGCAGGGAAGCACCCCCTGCCCCCTGATGCAATCAATCATGGCTAGCCTTGAGTTCTATTTTCCTTCTGCCACGATAGTTCTCAGATCTAACATGACCTCAGGTTTTGACATCTCCCACCCTCGGCAGAGTTCCAAACTCTGCCTCTTGGATCCTGAATAAAACCACCACCTTGTCGAGTTCTCATACCCTTCAGTCCAAATCTATCCAGGCTGGAGTGAGAAGAGGGGCACACGAGACTCAGCAGTTACCCGTGACTATGTAGGCTACATATGTGCAGAGGCATCCTAGGGATAGGGAAGTGATTCCCAGGCTGGACTACAGCCAACCAACCCCCTGGGCTCCTTTTAGCTGGAGAGCTTTTGTGGGATGAACTGAATTCATTTTGGATGTAAGGAAATGAGATATCCCTCACCCACCCCCCAGCCAGAACTCCCATGCCCAGATCTCTTAGCATGTGAAGAAATAATACATTCACCTACCCTATAAACATTGGTTGAGCATCTATTATGTTCCTGTCGGTCACTAGAGTACCAGAGATGGGTAAGACAGACTTGGTCTGGACTTTATGAAGCTTAGAGCCTAGGCAGGGCTAAAGAACTGTGAGCAGGGCTGGTGAGATGGCTTAATGGATTAGAGTACTTACTGTGTGCAGACCTGAGTTTCCATACTCGTGCACGCATAAGCTGAATGTGGCTACTGTGTCTGAACCTCGGTGCTTAGATGTTGAGATAGGTAGATGCTGGGAGCTGGTGGGCCAGCTAGCCTAGCTGAAATGGAAGCCCAGGTACAGTGAGGGAGACCAAGAGCAACAAACCAAGAGATCTGATGTCTTTCTCTGGCATGCATCTGTGAACATGAGTGCATGCATCCCTACATATGTGTGTGTACGTGAGCATACCACACACACACACACACACACACACACACACCTGTGAAAATGACAACACACTCAATCCGGTGATGTGTCAGGATGACTTCAGTGGAAGAGTGACATTTAAGTAACACCTGGAAGATGGGCAGGGCTGGCTCACCATAGATAGGAACAGAAGATTGGGATAAAGGCATTCACCCTTTCTCCAAAAATTAATTGCCTTTTTCTCTCTGTGTCTGCCCTGGTTCCCCTTCCTGTAATAATTTTAGCAATTTCAATTACTTATGGCTAATCTTGCTGATAAGCCTTTGTAAAATAAATACAAACTCAAGTCGGCTTGGCAGTAAAAGGAACCGAGGGGAGGAAGGCCAGCTGCACATACCTTTTCTGTCGAAACAGGGAGCGCTTGGGATGTGGAAGGGTGATTACTGCAGAGCTTGCTGGGACCTGGCTATAATTGTGACAGAAAAGACCTAAACAGACACGTGGGGCCTCCATTCAGTGTGTTGTTCTCCCTGCTTTCCAGAAAACAGTTCTATCCCCAGGACATCGTGAGTTGGATTGCTCCCAACCAACGCACAGAGAAACAAGTCCAAGGCTTAGAAAGACCCTCAGAGACCACCTCATGCAAAACCACAATAAACAGACAGTGAACTAAGCTAAGCAAGAAAGAATGGCTTGTGTAGACAACGGAATGACTAAGCGAGGCGGTTAGGAGCTAACTGCCTGTCTTTATGATCTGACTCCACTACAAAGAAGCTACCAAGGCATTATCAGCCTCGGCTGTTGTAAATGGGAACAAAATAGCTGTTTCTGCTGGAGTTGATGTGAGGCTTACATGAGAAAATAACCACGGTGTAGTGTTTACAGGGCCATGCACAGAGAAGTCATTTAATAAACAGCAAGTACAGCCATCACTGTCACCCAACATCGGTGGCGGGATTAGCCGTTAGTATCCCAGTGGCTTCACTGCCAGTCCAGTCGGGTACCTTGACTGCTCCTGCTGCCATAACTATTCCTCCTTAGCTTCTCTCTAGATTCCCCCAGGGAACAGGTCTGGAGAGCTGCTGCTTTTATACGCACCCATAGCGGCAGCATCACAGAAACGGCGATGACAGAGATCCAGGCTGCCTGTGAGGCTAGAGGATGTCCAGGCTCCTGGTGCTCACATTTTCTCGCTTTTCACTGGCACCCCGTGAGACTTTTGACTTTACCCCTAAATCTCTACGATTCTCGCCACCAAGGTGGCAGCTCCCTCCCGTGGCACATCGCCTGCCTGAGCTCTCTGACAGCAGATTAGGGTGATCTTATCTTTCCTATTAGGAAGTGATTGCAGCTCTTGCTGGGTTCATTAGCAGCTGGAGAACCCCTCCAGATTTATTAGCTCAAACCTAGCTTCCTCCTTCACCTCTTCTTTACAAACCCATCAGCCACAATACCAGAGAGGGCTTTGTCCAGAGCTTTAATTCTTTATGTCCTGTATCCAACCTGCATGTGTCTTGTGAAACAAAGGTTCCTCCAACCACAGCTAGGCAGGCTGGAGGGCAGAGACTCCATTCCATTCCACTCAGCAACCAAATGAAATATATTTCATGTACACCCCATCTAAGCAGGCACACTCTAAGCCCCCAGAAATCTTGGTTAGTGGGGAGCCAACAGGTGCTAATACCCACTCTTAGGATTAGTTCTCGTCTAAATGGACAAGACAGGGTCCTGGTGTCAATTGCTCTTGCAGCATACACAAAAGAGAAGTGCGGTATCAACTATTGAACAACAAGAAATAGTTCAATAACGTGGCAGAGATTCCTTGTTGATGACCAAACCTATTTTCCCTTCTGCCTAGGCACAAAACTAAACTACATTTCCCAGACACCTTTGCAGGGATGTGCAGCCATGTAATGAGATCTAGCCAATGGAATTGTAAAAAGTGATCTGCAGGGCTTCAAGGCTTGATTCATAAATTACTCTGTGTCTGAGCCTCCATGTTTTTCCCCACCCCTGTCCTTTATGAGACATATTTATAAGCTAGAAGATGCCTGGGACCCTAAATGACCTTATTTGAGGCTATTTCTATCAGGGCTACCCTTGACGGACTTCTGGTAAGAAATGTACAGTCTGCCTTTTCTATCTGTGGGTTCTGCATCATGGATTCATTCAACAGATGATTGAAAATAGTCAGGGGACATGAGGTCTGGGCTGAGCATGCGCAGATACTTTCCTTCTCACTGTTCCCTAAATGGTTCCAAATAATAACCGTTAGCATTTACATTACAGTAAGTATTCATCTAGAGGCCATTTAAAGTATGTGGGAGAGAATGCCACATCATTTAAAGGAGGGACTTGAACATCTGCATCTTTTTTCATTATTATTCACAAAGGGTCCTAGAACCCATCCCTCACCATAGTAAGAAGCTACGTGTTTGCCTCTGCATAGTGAAGCTGTTTGCCTGAGCTGTGGGGTTGATTAGCTGTAGTAGTTAGCTCTGCTTAGCAGCTACAATGCCACCAATAACTATTTTCAAATTCCTACTAAGAACCTTTAGGGATAGGCATTACCACTATTCACACCTTACTAATGGGAAAACCAAAGTCCGAAGAGCCCCAGGTCCACACAAGTCACCGAACACCTCAGAAGCAGGGCTCTTCACCTGTCCTGAACACCCATCAGGGCGGGTTCTTAAACACCAGCTGCTTTCTCTTATTACAAAGCTTCTTCATTAGAAGGGCCCTCAACTACACCCGTGGGGTCTTGACTCTCCCAATCTGCAAACTCTAACGAGAGAGAAGAAGTTTATCTGAGCATTTCACACGCACAGGAGTGGCTCTTGCTAAAAGATAAAAACTAAGAAATACTGGCAAGGTTGTAGTGAAACCCCACCTCCTGTGCATTGCTATTGGGAATGAAACATGGTGCAATCATTCTAGAGAACAGTTTGGTGATTTCCCAATAAATTAAAAGGCAATGACTGTCTAGTGGGTTCCCTTTTACGTGCATACCCAGAAGGAGTGAAAGCAGAGAGTGGAAGAGATATTTGCACATCCATGCTCATGGGACTATTAGCCACAACACCAGACAACCGGAGCACTCACTGGTGTGTTAACGCAGGATGTGATATCCAGGCGCCATGCTGTATTATTCAACTTGGAGAAGGATGAGACTTAAAGACATAATCTACATAAAACAAGCCAGACACTAAAGGATAAATATTGTATGACTTCATTTCCATGAAGCATGCAGTCATTTTCAGTTAAAGACGTAGAAGTGTACTTTGTGGCCAGAGTGTGTCTGGGAGGAGGAGGGGATTAGGGTGCCTGTGTAATGAGAGAAGAGTTTCAATTTGAGAAGATGGAAACCGTAGGAATGGAGGGTGATGATGGTCGTCAGCAATGCAAATAGGCTAATGCCATTGAAAGATACACTAAACCAAACTGGTAAATTTTATGGTGGGTATATCTATCATAATAGAAAGAGGGTCTTTTTGTTGTTGTTGTTGTTGTTAAAACACAGAAAGTGAAATTCTGATGTGTGGTACGTTATGGATATATCTAGAAAACTTCACACTGAATGCACTAAGCCAGACACCAACTAAGTCATATTGTATAAGGTTCCTGAATGAGGGACAAGAAGAGCTGCATTCACACAGAAGAAAGAACGGAGGTGGCCAGGGGCAGGGGAGAAGGATCAGGAACTGTTGGGTTTGGGTTTCCTTGGGTTTTAGAAATGGTGGTGATGGTGATAAATGGGAATGTGTTGACATCATTGAATTGTAAACTTAAATGCTCGAAAGGGCAAATATAATGTTATATCTGCTTACACACACACACATACACACACACACACACACACACACACACACACACACACTCACTCAAAAACAGAGACGATGAAGAGAGGAAGCATAGAAGAGAAAGAAGGTAGGTTGGCTGAGTGACTTGTGCACCAGGGCAGGAACGGGTCGTCTGTGTTGTGCATGTGTTGCCTAATGACTTTGCACAGTGATTCTTCTTCGCCCTGCCCTGCTTTGTCCCTTTCTTGCCCATGCTCTCCCTCTTCAACCTAACACTTACCTATTCTGCTGGCCAGGCCTCCCTTCCTCCTACTGCCTTCCATGATCCTGACCTCTGGCCATGTGCACCTCTGGCTTTCTCTCATGTTTTGCAGTTTGAACCCCATGAACCAAGCCCCTGCCCTAGGGCCCCCACGTCATCTGGGCCCCAGGTCCATCTACTGATCAAAGGCTTGCTTTGCTGGAACTGATTTGTGCCTCATTAGAACCCTAACTGGGGACAAGAAGTTTTCTCGCTGATTGATTAAACCGCCAATATGAGCACCCCTAAACTCATCTGCAAATGAAGAAGAGAATTAAAGCCAGTCCTGTGCACTGTGACTGTGCATTTTTATTTTTCTGGCCAGAGCAGAGGCGTTGACCCCCAAACAAGGTCTATCTCCTGCTTTGGAGTGTCTCTCATTACCTCACACCTTCCCATCTCTTAGGCTTTCTCTAGACTCAGCCTCCTGGCTTTTAAACCATAGACTCTGTTGGGCTCTGCTGGACCCAAGAGACGCCTCATTTTTTTTCCTGACTAAGCAATACTTCTTACATCAATCTCCCATGTCACTCAAAGTTTGCACACTCTCCCCAATGCCCAGACCCTGACTGAGAAAGAAACTATGCTTTGTGTAGCATGACCGGGTTCAGTGAATTGATGGCTTAATGTTTAATTCATGATTGGTCATTTTGTCCCACCTCTTGCTATTGGTAATCAATAGATCAAACCCAGACCTGTCAGTTTAATTCATTTATTGCAGATGCCCTGTGTCCATCAGTGTTCTTAACACCTGGATGGGACCTAGTCAATACTCAGTAATTACTGGCATGCACACAAATATCCTGCGATGGAAAACACGCTCATGTGTATAATAACTGATCATTCACTAGAATTAAAGAGAATGGTATTTTAGGAAGCATTCTCTGGGAAGCAAAATATGTTTCCTGTTCCTGTGAACCCACAAGAAGCAAAGCCAAGGCTCTCTAACATAATAACTCCCCGTTATTAAACTCTTATTGTGTGAGCTGATTGTTCTCCTGAGCTAGGTACAGGGCCCACTGACCAAAGAGGGTCACCAGAGCTCAGATAGGTTAAGTAGTTCGTACACCCGGTAGCTCCTCAGACTAGAAGGTTAAAGGCCTGTCTATCACATGCCCAGGTCTGTGCCTGGTTTTCAAGAGGCAGACCTGAGGACTCACATCACTGTTGCGGAAGCCAGAGAGAGATGACAAGATGGGGTTCCCTGAGGGTCTGAGAGAGCGGTTGAGGGAGAAGGAAAACCTAGTGCATTGTGTGATGGAAGTCTCTCTGCTCTGTTTCCAAACTCTGAAAGCTCCAGGCAGCAAGACTGGCCTTAAAACTATGTTTTACCCTTACTGGATCCTGTTCCTGCTGGAATAAACAAGGCACTGGCAAGCAGCTTCCAGAATGTTCTCCCACTGACTGATGTCTGCAGCGTGCCTGCTTCTGATCCTTGACTGTTCCCCAGGCAGCATTACTCCGATGGTGAGATTGGTGAGACCTTTGTTTTCCGCTTGAAATCCCGCTGTAGGCCATGAGTCTTGCTGATTCCAGGTGCAAAGAACTCAGGCTGAGCACGGAGCTATTCTCACCCGGTGTCCACCAACAAGGAGGAAAGCATCCTCCTGCTATGCAAAACCATAGGGCTCCTGAGGGACTCAGGAGGCTTTGCCACAGACCATTCAGCAACGTCCATGATGACGTTTTGTTATCTCTAAAGTGAGAAAACAGGAGGGGGGCCCTGAGAGTTGGTGTGGCTCTCCTAAAGTCACCCAAAGAAGACAAGGTAGTATGAAGACTTGGTTCCTAGGCCTCTTGACTTGAGAGTACATTTTTTTCCCACTAGAGAACATTGTCACCCTCCAAGAAGAGAGACAGGTGATGTACAGTATGGCCTGTGGGCAGATTGGATGCTGTCCTCCTAGAAACTCAAGTGAGCACCTCCATCTATTTCTGCCTATTGTAGGGAACTACTCTCTTCCGTTTGCCTAGTGGCTTGGTGACATGGAGATGCCCAGCTCCATCCCTAGCTGCTGCTGCTGTCTGGCCTGCTGGCACAGTGCTGACAACCTCACCCCTATTCACCTGCTTTTCTTCCCTCCTCTCTCTGTCCCCACCCCCACCATAGTCTCAGAACAAAGCAGAGCTGTACTTTAATCTCTCTCCTCTCTTGCCAACTTGCCCAGGCTGCCCCAGATGCCCCCTCACCTTAAGCAAACCCGTTTGCATTGCTGTGGGAAAAGCCTAATCCTCTTCTCCCTTTTTACATGTTAATTCTTGGCTTCACAGCTGCAGTGTTAGATAGAAGGGGGAAAAAAGGCAAACAAAGGAGTGTGTTCTATTTTACATTTTGAGGGGAGTGAGGGGGACTTCTGGGGTTCTGGTGACATTCTATTTCTGGATGTACAGGCTGCTTACACAGGTGTGCTCACTTGGAGACAGCTCTTTGCTCTGTGCATATATAATATGCACAGTGTTCTGTATGCACACCAGACTTGAAGAAATGGTCCCATGGGCTCGGCATGGTGGCAGACACCTGTAACTCCAGCACTCAGGAGGCTGAAGTAGTAGGATTACCATGAGTACTGAGGTCAGCCTGTGCTACAAAAGTAAAAACAGTTACAGCAAAACACAGTGTTAGGTATAGGTTAGAGGTTTGATGAGCCAGCCATGCACTCTCAAATTCAAGCCATGGAGAATGACTTCCTTGTACAGGTGGAGGAAGATCCAATACCAGAAGGAAGGCATTGGTGTATTCCTTTACAGTCTTTCATTCTGGAAGCTTGGGCTGACTGATGTGTAGCAATTCCAAGGCAACCCCAAGAGAGAGCTGTCCACGGGGCCTACGGTCAATCCAGACCTGTTTCTATAAACAAGCATCTCTTAAATATTGCAAGACCATGAAAGAGACATGCCCCCAGTTCCTAGGAGGGAGCCTGCATGGCCTTTTAAACCATTCTATGCACAGTGTCAGCAAGGTCTTTACTAACAAGCAACCTTTCTCTTTGTAAGGTCAAAGCATCCAAGCTGGGAGACTGAATTCTGTTTCTTAAGAAGGGTCTCCTTACAACTCACTGGTTATTTTCAAAGAAGGGTGTCAACAGACAGTGAATAAAAACAAGTGAGCTCATATTCCTGGGAATGCATGAGTTTAAAGGTCCTTGCTGTTTTCTGGACATGCCACAAACCATCTTATGTCCCGCTACCTGAGGATACAGTTCCTTACCTTGTGTTTTCCTTTCCTTGTGTGTACAAAAAGACCCTACCTTTCTTCTAGAACTTTCTTCAGTGAAGTTGTTCCCTATTGTCCTAGGGTGAGTATGTAGTCCCTGCCTAAGGGGCTGGTGTAGTTCATGACATATCTAGAAATAGAATTCTCTATGTTTTGCTGTCTGAGGTACTTCGGGTTTTTACAAAGCATGCCATACTTCTTGCTATGATGATAATGGACTGAACCTCTGAAACTGTAAGCCAGCCCCAATTAAATGTTTGCCTTTATAAGAGTTGCCTTGGTTATGATGTCTCTTTATAGCAATGGGAATCCTAAGACACCCAGTATACAAGAAATACTCAGGAGCACATCTGAGAGCACATCTGGATGAAAGGGCTATCTAGTGCCATTATGTGGATGTAAGACATCCCTCACAGGTTCTTGCATTTGAATGTTTGGTTCTCAGTCAGTATTGTTAGGGGAAGTATGCAGTCCTTAGAAGGTGGGGTGTCTGGCTGGTTGAAGTGGCTTGCTCAGGGCTGGGTCTTATAGATTACAGCCTGGTTCCAGTTCCAGCATGATCTCACTCTGCCCATAGAGTGGAAAAATGGGGGACGTTGCAAACTCCAAGCTTCCAGCCTGACTCCCAGACACGCCTTCACCAACATGACGGACTGTCCCCTCAAACCATGAGCCGAAATAAACCCATCCTCTCTTAGGTTGCTTCATGTCAAGTATTTGGTCAGAGCAGTGAGAAAAGTGATTCCTAAAATAAAATAAACTTCTCTGAATGCTGATCTATGATAGCATCGAGAAGAATACCAACATATCATCCAACCTGTGAGCAACTGAGCAAACTGAGGGACAACTGGACCATGAAGCCTAAACAGCAATAAAGATGTAAACACCCAAGTGGGTCCCCAGGGCTCTCTACCATGTGAACATGCCACCTCAGAAGGTCACCCACAGTGTCGTTTTCCTCAAACTCTAAAATGAGAGAAGTGGGACACAGGTTAGTGGCGGCTAAGGTTCAGCAGTGATAGAGAGGGGCGTGGCAGGTAGAACTGTAAAGTAGCGGCCTACGGAAAGCCGCATGGGTCCCAAGATTGGCAAACAAATATATGTAGCTATCTTGGTTATTTCTTAGATATCTTGTCATGATTCCTAAATTAAAATTACACATTTTAAAAGATCAGATTTTTAATTATATGTCTTTGTATGTTAGTGTGGGCATGTAAGTACAGATGCCTGCAGAGCCCGAAGTGGGGGTGGGCATCAGATCCCTTGGAGATGGAGTTATAGGTAGCTGTGAGCCACCCATGTGGGTGGGGGGAAGCAAACTTGGGTCCTTGCAAAACCACTAAACCACTCAGTCTTAACCACAAGCCATGACTCCATTCCAGTTATTTATTTTAATGCTTGTTTTCTTAGTTTCTGACTACTCTTGAGTTGAAGATATACATTGATATATTATATATATATATATATCACAATAATTTTTACATTTGTTTTGAAACAGAGTTTCCCTGTGTATCTCTGGTTATCCTGGAACTCACTCTGTAGACCAGGCTGGCCTTAAACTCAGAGATCTACGTGCCTCTGCCTCCCCAGTGCTGGGATCAAAGGCGTGCGCCACCCACCAGCCAGCATTTTCACATTTCCTAATGCTTCACAATTTCAAAATGCTTCCATATGTGTTAAGTCCTGACCTTTAACCACAGCCCAGTGATGCAGCTGTTCATGTCCATATCTGATGGATAAACACACCACACACAGCTCAATGCTTTGTTGAAGGGCACGTAGCTGGTATTTTGGCAAAGCTAATGCTTAAGCCTAATTCAATAAAGTTCTAGTTTTCTCATCCATAAAATAAGGGGTCGAGCTAAGACAACCTGCGGAGACACATGCAGTTACAATGCCATCAGACATGCACCCTTCTAGTTTTCCTCCTTCTGAGTTATCATCCTGATGGGGGGTTGTGGGGGGATGACACTCTACTGCAGGCCAGAAACTGTACCTACTGAGGAGGCTCACCCATCACCCAGATATCCTGAGGAATCATGGCTACAAGTGACAGCTGGAGGAAACGGGCATCAGGGCTTCTGGGTTGGCATGAGTGCCCCACAGGCTTCTGGAGTCTTTGTCTTCAGAATGCCTAGACACTGTGTTGGCTTCTGCTCTTCTTTGCCTCCCTTTCCCCACAAATCATCTCCCAGATACCATCCCATCCAGACCCACCAGCCCTGGCCACTGACCCCAGGAGGAGGATACTAGGGAGGAGGACTGTGGAAGCGTCTTACCAGATTGGTGAAGATGTACGTGTAATAGGCGGACACCATTCCCAGTTCAGCTGCCTGCAGTGCAAAGAGAAGGAGATTAGAGAAGAGAGGTCACTGGTAGCACAGGAGCAGTGGGGGGGCTCTGCCTCTACCACTTATCCAGCCTCACTAACCCTCAGCACAAAGCAGAGAACAGCTCAGCTGGTCCTCGGGTGGCCCTGGAAGCTGTAGGATGCAAGACAGAAACTTTGCTCTTTTTCTGAGACAGGGTTTCTCTGTGTAGCCCTGGCTGTCCTGGAACTCACTCTGTAGACCAGGCTGTCCTGGAACTCAGAAATCTGCCTGCCTCTGCCTCCCAAGTGCTGGGATTAAAGGCATGTGCCACTACTGCCTGGAGCAAGACAGAAACTTTAGCCTCTAGAAGATGTTCTATCTACCTCCCCACCTCCCCTGGGGTGACACGCACATATCTGGTGTTCTTATGTGTAACACACTCCCACAAATGGGACTGAGTATTACAGAAAACAGTGGATTTAAGGGAAACGAAGCAAATTAGGAAACATACTAGAATAACCTTCACGAGTCCTAATAATAACACTGGCTAAGGTTAACCTACTGTTAGGTCCACTCTAGATGCTCTAAAGCCTTCCGATGGGTTAACCAAAGGGGAACAAGCACTGTAACCAAGCCATCCTCCCCCATCAGGAACCACAAGCTTGATGGGAGTGCACACACAGCAGTCTTAAGGACTGTGATGAGGAATGTGGAGCACGCCCAAATGAGCCCTGCGCCTGTCGGAATGTGCAAGAGACCTGAGCAGGCTGTATCTGCAGATTAAGTGAGTCATTTGCAAACCTGACTCTTTTATTCCTGCTAAGGAACAAGTTGCCCATGACAGGCTTCACCCTTGATGGCTGTGCAGTGGTGTGGTGCCATCCCACAGCTGAGAAATGTGGCTTTGGTCCAGCCTCTCTTTTGTCTGATCTCTGTAGCCATCAAAAACACCCCTGACCAACCTTCCCTGTCAGTGTGCTTGGCTTTGAGTGTGATAGGTGCGATAGAAATTGACAAGGAGATCATGTAAGTAATGAGCCTGGCTCTCTCCAGGGCCCTCATCCCCCCTGACAGTCCCTTAGATTTTCATATATATCCTGCAGCCCCGGGGCCACTGGGAGATGGCTCTTGTCATAACTATTGTGGAGGAGGAAGGCAGAAACAAGGCCAGGATAATTGCATTTTCCTCTTTCTCTCCCAAGAACTCAAATAACTTTGAGAGCGTTCTTAACTTTGCATTTCCCCAGCTGCTTAAAGTTCAGGATACACTAACATCACCATAGTCCCAACGGGCACCTGAAGGGCTTGGTGACAAGATCAAGATGGTGTGCGGCTGCAGTAGAGTACAAAGTTCCCATGGGCTCCTCCTCTTCCTCATTCTCAAGACAACAATAAGGCAGGATGCCACCCTCCATTCACACCTTATTGCACCCTCACATCCTTCCTAGGAGAATACCACTGCCTCGGACACTGCCTAGACCCACATGACTGCTGCCGACAGGCATCCAGCCAGGAGCAGGCTAAGGGGCAGAGTCAGTAGTTAAAATCCATTTTGTGAAACCTGCTTTCCTAGAGATAAAAGACAAGAGATCCTTGCTTTTTAAGACATGGATTCTGGGTAAATAGGAAGTTCGTTGCTGAAACAGCCACTCAATAAAGTAGGGGATTACTGTGTAAAGCCTCCTCAAATCAAGAAGCTGCCAAGAGCTGCCAACCAGAGCATGGCTCCCAAGTGCATACCAGGGCCCAGAAAGCCCCAGGAGACAAATGTGGAGCTTCATGGAAACCCAAGGATAGAGTCAAGGCTTGCTGGAAATACTGCCTGTCCGTGGCTATCAGGATGTCAGGTGGGAAGCAAGGAAACAGGCTTCCCCAAAGCCTCCCTGTTCATAGATCAGTTTAACTGTAAAGATGCAAGAGGGTAAGTAAAGGGGGAGGGGAGGTTAGAAAGGATGGCCACGGAGGACCAAGAACAGCTGTCAGCTAATGAGGATCACTATAGACAGTTGCCTTCGAAAGCATGACGCACTAAGTAAATCCATCCATCCATCCCATGTCCTCCTCCCCTGCATAAAATCCCTAAGAAACAGGAAAACACAGGCTATGTTTAAAAGAACATCCCAATACTGGCAAAGGTGCGCTGTCTGTCACTTCTGTGAATGTAAAGGGTTTGAGTGGCAAGTCATCCCAAACTCCTTCAGGGCGTGTAGCGCTTGAACTTGGTATTCCACTTCGAGAGCATATGCTAAAGAAATATGCATGAACGCACGTGCAGAAAGATTTATGTATGAAGATGCGTGCCCTAATATTATTTATCATAGCAAAAGATTAGAAACAACCTGCTTCTACAAGGATGAAGGGATGGCTAAATAAATTATGGAACACGGGCATGATAGGAAACGATACAGTCACTAAAATATCTGTAGAGAAATATTTAATGACATGGAAAATGTGTGATACATAGTTGAGCAAAAAGAATGGCTGATTACAGAAGGTTTTAAACAGCGTGGGGATGATTGGGGGATGTCTGAAGCAGAAAGAATAGACATCAAAATTTTAGGAAAGGTTAGGGCTGCGAGGGCTGTGAATGACATTTATTTTCTTCTTTGTACTTTTTTTTGTAATTTTTAAAATCTCAGCAATAAACTCAAAAGGTTAGCAGGGTGTGGGTAGAACAGGGGGTTGGGGGACATCAATTTGCCGTGGCAGTTGTGGAGCACTCTGCTGTGGCAGGAGTTGGGGAGCACTCTGCCGTGGCAGGAGTTGGGAGCACTCTGCCGTGGAAGGAGTTGTGGAGCACTCTGCCGTGGCAGGAGTTGGGGAGCACTCTACTGTGGTAGGAGTTGGGGAGCACTCTGCTGTGGCAGGAGTTGGGGAGCACTCTTGGAAACAGCCACTCCTTCTCCAGCCTCTGCTCTCCACCAACATACTGGGAGTCATCTGATTACCAAGCTGACTCTCTTACCCATAAAGATGACCCTCAGCCTGCTGTCCCCTGAAACCTACAGTAGCCTTCTTTCTTAATGACATCACAGATAACATCTCCTGTCGCGAGAAAGAAAAGGGCAAAAAAGAGCTGTGTATGTGTGTGTGTGTGTGTGTGTGTTGTGTGTGTGTGTGTGTTCATATCTCTGTGTATGTTTGTGCGCATATAAGTGTGTCTCTATGTCTGTGTGTTTGTCTGTGTGTCTGAGTATGTTCATGACTCTGTGTGTGTCTCTGTGAGTCTATATTTGTTTCTGATGTGTATCTGTGTGTCTGTATGTTTTTTTCTGTATATAGATCTGTGTGTGTGTACACGTATCTCCGTGTGTGTCTTTGTGTGTGTGTCTATTTTTGTCTCTTTATGTGGGTCTGTGTGTGTGTGTGTGTGTGTATCTCTGTGTGTATGAACGTGTCTGTCTGTGTGTTTGTGTGTCTCTATGTTTGTCTCTGTATGTGGATCTGTGTATGTGCGTCTGTATGAGTGAGTGAGTGAGTGTGTGTGTGCGTGTGTGTGTGTATGTGTGTGTGTGAGTGTATGTGTGTGCCTGAGTGCTCTTTCATAAGTTGAGTGCTCATAGACAAATGTGATTTGGGTGATGTGGAAAATTACTATAGCAACAGGCTGAAGGGACAGTCCTGGGTACTGAGAGAACACATTCAAATCCCTTATTAACTCTTAGATTAAAAAAGCGGGTGGGGACCTGAATAGGGGAGGGAGGGAAAAGGCAGAAAAGAAAGGAGAGGAAGAGACAGATATGGAGTATTCTGGGGGCTTCGGACAGCTGGGCAGAGGTTAACAAGAAGCCTGGCTACCCAGTGGAAACTGGCAGTGCAATTTAGACAGCATTAAGAGAGGTCAATGTGCCTGAGCAGTCATGAGGACTGATGAGGCGCCCAGGAAGACCCTAGAGCAAGGCTTGCATCCTGAAGCACATGCTTAGCCCAGACACTGGTGCCAGGTGGCACCTCAGTTGCCCAGCTGCTGTCAGCCATCCACATGACCCTAATTACCTGACTTCCCTCTGGGACCCACCTCTCTGAGAAAGCTGCACAGCCATGTGCCTATGTCTGCTTGGACATCACTCTAGAGCATCATGAGCCCAATAGAAAGTGGCTGCCCTGGGGGTGATGCTCCCACTAGGTGTGTGGTGCCCTGCTTCCCTGGCCTCTGATAGCTGATAACCTCCCAGAGTTATCTTCTTCACCGGCATGATGAAGACAGCAACATGTCACCTTGGAGAGGGCTGTGCTGTGGAATGACAGGGAGGCACTTTGCAAGCTGTTGAAACACTGTCAGGGCTAAGGACAGGCTGACACTCGGCACCATCCGTGAGTGGTGCTATATGGACCCTGCCTGACAACTGGCCCCCACTGGGGCCTCTCAAGTCTGACTCCTCTCTAGTCCAACTGGAGTCTCAGCCCCCCCAGGTGCTAAGTGTATCCAAATGACAGCATCATCCTGCCTTCTCTTTGGAGGAGCTGTTGTTCATGGAAACAGAGTTAGAACGAGGGAAACTGCATTCAGATCCATTACAGGACCAAGGGACAACTATCGCTCGAGTCAGGAAAGACGGGGTAAGAAGAGTGAGCTGTCCTCCTAGCACCCACCCCAGCCAGGTTCCCACCTTCAGAAGGATGGTGTGCGACATGGAGGCGTTGGCATGGATGATGATAGTAGCTGTCTTGTCATCCCGGATCTCCTTGAGGAGCGGAGTGGGGTCCCGTGTGTCATCCAGCATCCGGACCGAGAGTGTGTCCTTGGAGATTAGGAATTGCCGGAGCAGCTTCTCCAGGTTTAAAAGGCCTGGAATGGGAAAGAGAGGGAAGCCCCTGAGGATCTGCAGAGCTGTCTCCACAGACACTCACCAAAAGAGGGCCACATTTTTAACGCAGTGCAGCTCAGAGCCAATGCTATGAGCATTAAACCCTAAGCAGGTTTCTCTGCCTCTCGAGCTTCACTTATGCTTTCTAAGGGTAAGGAAGCTCCCATCAGCTCCCCAGCAGTCCTCTACATTTACAGTAGAACCTGAGGCCCCTTCAGGGAGGCAGGGCAAGGTAAGAGAGTTCCCCAGACCTTCTCTGAAACGCGGTGCCCAGTGGCTGAGAGCTGGATTCAGAGAGCAGCAGGCCTGGATTTCTTTCCCCACTTCCAGAACCTTCTCATGTAGCCAGTTGTCTAGTCAGCTCCTCCAAGAAGAATGAATCCTAACCTCGGACAGCTCCCGAGGCTGTGCATGCATTAAATGATGCACTGTAAAGCTCTCCGGTGCTCAGGAGAACCCAGAAGTGTTCCATCAAACTCCATCAAGAAAAGCCTTTGTTTCCATTTTGGTGGCGGACTGCAAAGCAGTTCCCTCAAGATCCTGAGGCCCAGGAAAGAGTCCTAGCAAAGCCTTTTGGATTCTTTAGAGCCCTGTGGCTGCTCTAAGACGAGGTATTATCACGATCATAAAAGAAAAGGCCTTGAGCAGCAGCAAGCCTGGGCTTAGAACCAAACAAAGAAGGGGCCCTGTGCTGAGGGGTCTCCCCTTCCCCTCCACCCCTAGCTAGTAGATGTCAGGGGTCTTGGTGTGAAAAAACGATCCAGAACAACATTGCTGAGACTAAAGGGGTTTAATTCTGTCTGTCCCTGCCGAGGATGTGTGGCAGGAGAGCCATCTCCCCTGAGCCAGTAGTCTGGAATCTGGTAGCAAGATACCTGCAGGCATTTGCTCACAGAGCAATGACAGGAGAAACCTTTATCAAACCTTATTATGCTCTGGCTAATGTACTAAATTTTTAACATGGCTTATCTTATGTAAGTCTTCATAACAATACTGTACAGTATTAGAATTCCCAATCCATGCAGAATGGGAGGCGGGGAGGTAAGGAATGCACCTCATGCTGTGGGCAGTAAAAGAGGCTGATTTTTCTACCACTGTACCTTCCCTGTGACAGCGCTGACTGTCACAGTATTCAGTTCAGAGGTGCCATCAATGCAGCCCATAAAGACTCTTTTCCTGTACCCTCCTGAGTTCCAAAGACAGTTGGCATCATTGATAGGTGGCACTAAGGAACATCCACCACTCATAGAAAATGAGGTGACTTACACAGTCACACATGTGAGGGACACAGTTGGGACTGGAACTCCCACCTTCTGACCTCCACCCGATCCTTTATCCAGGAGTCCATGTTGCCTCTTGGAACAAAGCAGGTAGCAGCAGGTACCGTACCTACATGGCTCCCCAGGGACAAGGATGTGCATCTGGATACTTAAGTAGGGAAAGTTAACATTCAGTGTGTGTGTGTGTGTGTGTGTGTGTGTGTGTGTGTTTTGTTTTGTTTGTTTTATTTTGAAACAAGGAACCAGAGTGGGAGCCTGAGGACCTGCCTGAGGGAGGAGAAAGCTGGGAAGGCGTGGCTCATGTATTTTTCCTGAGTCTGTGTCCTGCCCTCTCCTCCTCCCACTACTTCACCCTAAGTCTTGAGAAGGACATCCAGGGAGCATCAGGCTGTCTGCTGAGAGATGTGGGCTGGAATAACTTTCTTCACAAACAGGAGTTATGTGGTGTGTGGTGGTTTGAATGAGAATGGCTCACATAGGCTCATAAACTTGGTCCCTCATTGGTGGAACAGCTTTGGAAGGATTGGGAGCTGCGGCTTCATTGAAGGAGGTATGTCACTGGGGGCTTTATGTATACAGACAGCAGGCAGACACAATGGATCCTGCCCTCAGCATTTAAAGTAAGACAAGAGGAGAGTAAAGTTAAATCATACTCCCGCTTTGCTTAGTGACCTAAGTGGATTTAGACTCTGGTGGGAGCGGCCTCTTTTTGTCCTAGCTGCAAGATGGAGAGAAGGCATACTGCGCCATCCTCTGAGATATCAGAGGCTAGCCTCCACCAGACACAGACCCGAGCTTCTGCCCCAAAAGGCACTGTTCTCACCAGGAACTCAGGGTAGAGGACACAGAGATGGCACTCCAGGGTCTCAGTCAGGTCCTAGGCTCTGAGTGATCCCTGAGGCCTGAGGGACTAAAATATGGAAGTTGAGTGAACCCCACAGGCCTGGCCTGTAGCTATGAGAATTTTTGGAGGCTGGCTTGAAAGAGGCTACCATCTTCCAACACAAAATGTATGAGATGGGCAAAGCCTTTCAGTAGAGTGAGACCAGGAATCCCGGGGGAAGACAGCAGGATGGTGACAGTGACAAAGGCAGCCCAGGGACTTGTCATCCCTTTCATCCTGGCAGGGGGCCTGGGCTTCTGGGAAAGAGCTCCCCAGGCCAGGCCGCTGATACACCAGAGACCCTGCTCTAATCCATCCGTGGCCACTGACCCCTCAGCTGCTCTGCTACTCTTTAAACAAAAACAGCAAATTCCTCTGCTTCACCCCATATTCTGTGTGCAAAGAGGGAGAGCTAGGGACAAGGGCAGTAAGCACCCCTAAAGTTGTGCACCCACCCCCATCAGAAAACTATCCCTTCCCCTACCTGGAGTGGCCAAAAAATGAGCACAACATTGAGACTCAAACACAGCAAGGGAGCTAGTGGGACAATGTCCCCAGCCCACTGTGCCTCCATGTCTGGGAGATCAGGGGCAAGGTTATCAGTCACACAGCAGCACGGAGGTGTCAGTCACCCAGAGGGGCCTCTGCGAATCTTATTTGTCTCCTTTTTGCACTTTCCTGCCTCTCCTCAAGACATCCTTCCTTTCTCTAGACTTTACCTATTCTCCACCCCCAACACTTGTAGGAGCAACCACCCAGCACCTAAATCATAGCCCCTGCTGATAAATCACATACAATATTTACCAGCATACATAGCGCCTTGAATTTTCAATCCTGATAAGGCCATTGTCAGCTGGAGCTATCCTAATCTGAAAACACACTGCATACACTGCCGCCGTGGAACACTGCAGCTTAGCAAAACCGCACACTGCACGCTCTAGTGTGGGGGTTCTACCTTGTGATCACATGACTTATTTTCACTGCTCAGCATCCCCCAAAATGTGTGAGCCCTAATACCACTATTCAGGGAAGAGATCCAAATCAAAATTTCAAGCATGGTGTGAGTGTGTGGGGTAGAGGTGGGGATGCTGCTGGGAGGGTGCTCAATGTTGGGTGTGGGAGGGGGCTCAATGTCAGGTGTCTCCCACAATCACTTTCTGCTTTATGTTTTGAGGCAGACCCTCTCCCTGAACCAAAGGCGAACCAATTCAGCTAAGCTGATGCCCAGCGAGCCCAGGGGTTCTCCTGTTTCTATCTCCCTAGTGCCAAGATGATAAAACATATGCCATTGCTCCCAAGTTTTTATGTGGGTGCTAGAAAACCCAGACTTGGGTGTTCATGCCTGTATGACACAGTTTAGCTACTGAGCCATCTCGCAAGCCCCTTAAGAGCGTTTTCCACTGAGGGCACATTGTTCCTGCCAATGGTAAAGGTAGGAAAACGTAAGTTAGATCATTGTAAGTTGGGACCACCCAAACACAACACTATATACCTGAATGATTTCCCTCAGGAAAACCAGGGAATCCTTTCAGAGACCTCTGCACAGCCCCAGGAAAGGCCAGTACACTGAACTTGTTGGACTGGACTG